>JAJPUD010002123.1:36910-202941 GCA_023553655.1 Myrmecobius fasciatus | reverse complement strand
AGAGAGACAGACAGAGTGGATCTCTGAGAATCTATTAAATCCTTGTAAGAAAAATGTTTATTGCCCACATTAATAATGAAAAGGAATGTTAAATTTCAGTCAGAGATTAATGAAAACAGAAACACACCTATACATGCACATATGTACATGCCTACACATATACATATATCCATATGGATTTATATCCAAGTTTACATACTACCTGAAATCTCTCCATGAATCCCAGGTTAAGAACACTAAACTAAAGAGACTTTGGCAAGCATTACTATTCCCATTTTACAGAGGAGGAAATGGCAACTCACATAGGTTAAGTGACTTGAAAAGACAGCTAAGCCTATTCTAACTGAAACTCTGCTCTTACTTTCTCCCTTTTCTGGGTATTAACTACTCTCTCTTTCCCTATTCCTCTTAATATTTTAACTAATAATTAAGATGTTGATGAAGGCTTATAAAGTCATCTTTCTTAAAAATCCTGATATTTTAAAGGAGAACTAGAGAAGAGAGAAATTATCCTCATTTGTCCTCATACTTTTTTTGAGAAGATTAATCCCCTCCCCACCAAAACAAACAAATTTGTCCCTCCTTCCACCACAAAAAACCCACAGATGCTATTCATGCCATACCTTAAATCCATGATAATGATTATGATAATAATCTAGAACTTATAAAGTGCTGCAATTTTTTCAAAGCTCTTTACAAATATCTCATTTAATCTTCATAGTAACTCTGGGAAGTAGGTGCTTACATTATCCTCATTTTATAGATGACTTGCCCAGGGTCAGACACATATTAAGTATGTGAAGCAATATTTCAACTCAGGTATTCCTGACTTCAAGTCTAGTCCTCTATGTGTTTAATATACTTGGCTAACTATTCCTGAAAGGCTACTGAGCCCTGATCCACTTAGATTTTAGAAGGATATAAAAGAAATATACCAGATATAAAGAGATAAGAGCAGAGGATGAGATATTTTAAAACTAGTTTGCTGTTATTTCTGTGATCAGCTACCTGAAGGTCTCCAATGATTATAATCCCTAAATCAGAATAATATGTTTTTATTTTGGAATGAAATTATTTTAGAGATTTTGCCCTCCTAATGATCTATATTTCATCTTACTGGAAAATATTATCAGAGGATTTTCTCTCTGTTTATACTTTCAAAGTTCTTGCCATTGGCTTTCCTGTACAGTGGAAGCATATGAAGTAAAGGGGGACAGACCATATAGCTTGTACTAATAAACTGATATCATCTTACAAGAATTCCTATAACTTCCTACCCTTTCCCTCACTTCCTCCATGTATTCTTTCAATTTTTTTCCTCAATTTTTCATTGTACTCTATTAATTACTGAACCTGTGGGCAAATGTGTTAGAGGTAGGAGTGGAGTTAAGTTTTATGTATAACATGCTAGCATCTGTTTAATTCAATTGAATTAGTTTTAAAATATATCTTTTACATATATATATATATATGTATACATATATACCAACTCTGTTGAAAATATTGCAAGCAACAATAAAAATCAAACAGTACTTAATCTTAAAGATAGTACATTCTACAAAAAGGATACAGCATATAGGCGATAATATCTCACTTATTAGAAACTGACTTGTTTAGCAAACTAAGCTATCTAGAACAAAGCCTATATTAATAAGTAAGTAAACAAAATCTCTGAGTAGCCAAAATAGATGTCATAAAGTCAGTGCTCTACAGCTCATGCTCATTAATCAGAAAAGAACAGTTCAGGCTCTTGACCCCAGTCTGTTTTCCATTTACATGATGCTATGAATCTTGATTCCAAACCCAGTATTCTTTCTACTATATCACATTTTGAATATAACTGAGAATTGTAGCAGAAATCCTTAGAAATGACTTTTCCAGTGTTTAAATCCAGGAGAAAATTTTATGGCTTGCATTCCAAGGCATATTTATGAAATGTACTTTTTTGAAACAGAATAATGGCCTTGCACTTTTCATCACAAAATCATAAAATTATAGAATTTAAGAGTTGGATGGATCATCAGACATCATCACTGTCTAAACCATCCCTGAATTAAAATCCCTCTTACAAATATTCAGCCTTTGTTTAAAGATCTCCAGTGAAAACAAAGTCAGTATCTCTTAAGGATGCTCATTTCAGTTTTGGAAAACTGTTTGCAAAGGAATTTTTCCTTTTTAGCAAACCCAGATATGCTACTCTACAACTTCTATCCAAGGCTCATAATTTGCAGTGATCTGCCATTAGATCCTACAATTAAGATTTCTTACAAGTTTATTGACAGATATCCCCAAGGCTAAAATCACTCCTTATATTAAGTTAGACCATGAGGGAGGCATATTTAATTTTGTTGGTTAATAGGATGCCAGTCATACTGCAGTATATCAAATGGTAGTTTGATGTATTCTTTAGCATAGACTCTAGAATAGCTCAGGGATGAGACAGAATAGAGTCTACCTGGTCTGAATCAATCATTTATATTGATTTTTAACTAGGGTTTTACTTTAATTGTAGTTATATGATAAATTCTAGAAAATATATAGCACTATTTAGCTTGTCAGTCTTTCTAACTCATTATTTTACAACCTGGTTTCACATAAACAGATTAATTTTAAAGCAGCAAAAATCTGTTTAAGATAAATCTGAAATTAAAATCAGTCTTAAAGCAAAGAATAGCTACATTTAAAGTAAGAATACATTTTAGTTCTTAGAAGAAAAAAAACAACTCTAGAAAACTAATCCATAAAGCATGATTTTACATTAAAATTGGAAACTGATGAAATCTGAGATACCATATTGTTATGGGGGGGCAATATTCAGGAGGGAAATACACTATCAATTAGAATACATTAATAATAAATATCCTATTGCTAACACTCACCCACATGCACCTACTTACTGAAATTTGGAAGACCCACAGACTTAATTCTTTAGAGTTATGATATTACATGACTTATAGTTATACAACATCATTGGAAAATTGATGTTAAAAAGGAGGTCCTTTGTTTAATGGAGAAAAATGGGGATCACAAAAAACATCTGACAGTTTCTCAATGATGATATAATCCTCCAATCTCTTCTCTTTTCACTATTTAGTAATTCTGGGTAGTTTTGTTCTCAATCTTTAATGTACATCCAAAATATTTGTACTAATAGACCAAGTCAATGGGTTTCCCATATGATTGTATGCTATAAATCTCTGCAGGAGAATTCTTCGTTTGGTTTTCCCTTTGTAATCATGATTAGACTACATAGCACATTAGCAATGTAGAATTATGCAAGATAAGTGATATAAATATTATCAAAGAGATATAACTAAAGAAAGATGTTGACAAGTTACATAAGCAGATTAAGAGAATAATAATGGATAGTCCATGCACTAGACTAGAATACTGGGTGAACACTTTATGGAAGATTGAGAAGGGGACATGGATAAGAAGCATTCAAGATGAAAGCTTGGAAGAAGTGACAAGTATGCCACTGGAGGAATTACACATATTCATACTCAACATATGGGCAGCCAGACATTGCATGAAGAATTCCAAAGAGGGAACTCATGTCCTTTTAGGACAGTCAGTTTCATGTTTGATCTGATTTAATTGTCAGAAGGCTTCCCCTTTATATCAAGTCTATATTTACCTTTGTAATTCTACATATTGGTTTTTCTTTTTTACTCTAGGACTGAACAGAGTTAAGTGAGATTTCTCTTCTTCATAATTGTCCTTGAAATACTTGGGTACAGATATCATATTAATTTCTCTCTATATAGGCTAAATATATTAATGCGCTTCAACTAGTCCTTGGTCATTGACTCAAGACCCTTCATCATCTTGACTGTCCTTCTTGGAACTTATCAACATTCTTCCTCACAGTGGCACCTCCAAGCTAACATAATATTCAAGATGTGGTCTGACAAAGGCAAAGTACATGAGGATTATCCCTTTAGTCCTGAAAACTATTCTTGATTTGTTCTGATTTATTACTGTTCTTACAGTATAAAATTAGGAGCAAGGAATTAAAATTTCAGGGAGACAGATTAGATTAATTTGAAAAAAAATATTCTTATAACTATCCCAAAATAGGATTCCTATCCCAAGAATTAGTTGGCCTTCATCTGCTGGTAGTCCTAAAGCAAAATCTCTATGATCATTTGTCTTATGTGATATACAGGAGATTCCTAGTACGTGTATTTGATTGGATTAGATAGCATCTCAGGTCCCTGTACTTATGTAAAGTTGGCATTGTTAGAAATTGAACTAGTTTCTATTTCACTGATATTAGAGAAAATTTTTAGAATGAATCAATTTATTACATATGACAAATGTCTATCACTGGGTCACCTCCCTAGGGGCAGATATCATCAGCTCATACAACTCAAATATGAAGTATTATGCTGAAACTGATGACGGATTTGATTATAGTTTATATTTCCAGCTATGATATTTACTATATGGGACTTTCTAGAAGTGTACCAATCATCAAGCAATCAAGCAGTCAACATTTATTAAATATCTACTATGTCCCAGGCACTGCACTTGACACTTTTGAATATTTCCATATATCACAATAATCACACAAGGGGAGAAAAATCCAGAACCCAAATTGCAAAGTACTTTTCAATTCAAATGAATCTATTTTCACCATACTTCACTCACTTTAGCCACAGACTCTTTTCCATTAGCATTTTCTCATCCCCAAGAATAGGCCATTTTTATTCAGGAGCTACAGCAGCAACTTTTCCATTATTTGTTTCCCTTAAATGATCTGGCAGTGCTTTAATATCATAGAATAATAGGAGTTTAGAATAAGTAGGTTATCTAATTCAATTCTTTGATATTATAGATGAAGAATCCAGGTTCTATAGTACTTAGTGTGTACCAAGATAACAAATAGCAGAACTTTTATCTGAAGGCCAGTGCCTTTTGACTCCAAATCTTTTGACTCTCTACACATCTTACCCTTTATGTCATGTTGCATCTTCATGTCAATGCTGCTGTCACTCAAATCAGCTTTTTCTTGATGTCCTGGCTTTGTGAGGTGTCTCAAGGAGATCTCTCATGTCTATTCTGCCTTTACTCTATTGCACTCCCATTATGAAAATTTCCTAATTCTTTTCTATTATTCTAATATAATTGTATGTATGTGTTTTACAGTTTTGATGATGATTTCTATAGATCCTGAGTATAGCAAGAAAAATTACAAAAGATCAGTATGTTTTGTCCCAGAGGTGGAGGGGAATGGGTAAAGACAAAAAAAATCATATTCTTAGAAAGTGTAGGTGGGGGTGAGGAAGAAATGGGATATTCTATTCTAACATTAAATTAAATTAAAATTTTCCCCCTTGATCCTCTAAGTCCAAATTCAAGTTTAGTTCTTTGGGATGAATTAGGGAGAGGATGTAGAGTAGATACCAGATTATCAGAATATGATACTTCTACTATTCAATATATTCAGTTCAATTCAGTTCAAATACATTCAATTGTACTTTAATGGGATTTTCACCCAATAAAATTATGTAACCCATACTTACAAACAGATTGTTTTGTTAGGAAATAATAAATTTTTAAGCTAGATACTTAGAATAAATTTTCCCATAGAAATGTTACACATCGTAGTTTGGTTCCAAGGCTAGCCTAGAAAAGCCCACTTAACTCAAGATATGCTTGAAGTATGTTACTTAAAAGATTATTGTAATGGCATTTAAGCATCATTTATAATATTTTTCTATATGAAAATTAATTCTCTAATCTTGGGATGATTTGACATTTCTTTTCCCCTACCAATCAAACTCTCCATGTTTCATTGCATATCTCTTACAGCAAGGGAGTATCTTTGGGCACTCTAGCTTCAGAAAAAATCAATTTTCTCTACATTTGCTTAAAGAATGCATCTCTCATATCAAATATTCTTGGATTACCTGGATTAAGCAACAATGGAAAGTGGCCTCTCACTGGAGCTCCAAGTTATTCAAAGAACTTACCTTAATATGGTTCTTAGATTCTTCCTCAAAACATTTTACTATGATTTTGAAATTTATTTTACCTAAATTTCATACTTACCTCTAAAAGCACTAATATCCCCATAATGTACTTGTAGCACAAAATATTTACTTCCCATTGCTCCTCCAACTCTGAATCCAACACCTTTAAATTTAAAGAAAAATTTATAATTCAGAAATGTCAAAATGAGAAATGGAACTGAAGCCATGTAGGTTACTGATTTGCAAAATCAAAAGGGAAAGATTTTAAAGAAGGTGGAAATTTGAAATTTTGTCTACCTTTTATATTTGTCACATATATATATATGTGACATATATAAATATTTGTCACAAAAGAGTTAAAACCAAGCCAGATATTTCTGTGCATGTGTGTGCAAAGTGGACGATCATTAAATCTCTTGAACTTACATGAATTCTATTCAGTTGTTTGAATTATAGCTATAGTCACCTTTGGAATAACTACTTCCTTTAAAAACCATTAAATAAATTATCCATTTTCCTCACTTGCTTATGATGTACAATCAGATGCATTTCTTGATTAAGGGGTTAAATACATTTTTTCCAGTGATTTTTATAGAAAGTAGGCATCAAAAGAAAGGTAATTCCTATTTTTCTCTTAGCAAAGGGTATGCAGCATTTAAGTGGATTATATTGAAATCCTAAAGGATGCAGTGAAATAAATCTCACTCTCTTATCATTCAAACTATTTCTGGGGAAGCATAAGTAGGCATCTAGCAAGAAAAATGCCTGGAAGCAGAACTGTTCTTTAAACTATTTTGCTAAGGTATCTTACTAGATTGGTTAATATCTGTAACAAACCTCTGAAAGAGTATTAGACCTTTGAGGATGAATTCTTTTTTTAAAATCAATTGGAAACAGAGCCTAGTAATTCATTTATACTTTAATAGCTATGAATAGTTTAGAAGTAAAGTAAGAAAAAGCTTGCTTAGTGTTTGGCATCATATTAAATAATTTAGTTCCTGTATTATATTATCTGTGATAAAGCAGCTATTTTCTTGACTCCTAATACTTAGTTCAAAAAGGGTTCTGCTGGGAAGAATTAAGGTGATCTAGGATAGATTTGGCCATTCTCTAATTCTATCTAAGTTGTTATATGGGCAGGTCACACAAAAATAGGGAGGAAAGAAGGTGTTTATCTCAAATAAATCTTCCCAGTATAGAATTCCTTCTGAGCGGTTTCTCTAACTTTCACTTATTTTTGTAGATATGTTTCTAGGATACTGATAGCTGCTTCAAGTTTAAGATATACTTTGTGACCTTATAACTCATAAGCTCCCACTGATGTATTTCCCATTAACAATGGAATCAAAAATGACCAAAATCACCTTTTACCAATGACATTTACTTTTCTTAAAATCATTAGTAAACTGCCTTTGAGCACAGTATTTCCTGGGTGAGCTGCCCATCCAGGCTCCCAGGGTCTGTTTCTCTTTATAGCTTCACTCTAAACTATCAGAGCTAGCTCCCTGAAGCTGCTTTCTCCCTTGAGTGATTCTCTCTCTGTAGCTGTGTTGCTCTTCTATACTACATGAAATATCTCCTTCTTAATTGAATAATTTCTTTCAAAGCTACACAGTTAGTTTGGAGAGGGAGGCAATGGGAAGAAGAGCAATTTTTTTTTTTTTTTTTTTACAAAATTTTACTTATAGGGAGTTTTCTGTCTGCAATGTCTCCAATTTTCAACTTCCTAGATTGAGTAGTTCTCTGGGCAATTTGCTACTTGATCCCAAGACTGAAGAGAAAGTTGGGGGAGAGGGTTGGAGAGAGATTGCCTCCTCCTATTCTTGCTAAAACTATTTCAAGCTTTGAATACCTCCTAGTTCCAGTGTCTAAAGAGCAAAGCCCTTGGGGATTCAGCTAATTTATTTGCCCAGCCAACCTCATCAACTTCCTTTAATTCATCAGAGAAAAGTTTTCTTATATCATCACATTTTAACACATCATAAGAGTATATAATTTGCATCTCTACAGTCATTTTAGTACTTCATTAATACATTGTGACTACATTATGAGACTTCCGTGACTACACAAGCTAAATTGTGTGTATGTGGGAGAATTGTATTCTTCTCTCCCTTATTCAAGTACAAATGAGACCATAGAGGTTACTTTCAGCTTATAATTGCTAATTAAGATACTGAAGAAATCACTAAATGATCAATATTAGAAAACTCATAAAAAATTTTGGGTAAAAAAATGAAAATATCAGAAAGTATTTTCAATGTACCTTTAGGGAGTCTGGTGGGGGGAGCATTCCTTGCCCAGGCATATAAAATATTAACTTTATCTGAGCATGTTCCTTCATCACAATCCCTGAAACAAAGAACAATAAGGGAAAAAAATAAATGCTATATCAATAAGACATGAATTTCTCTACATTTCAACCAATTGGAAAAAATGGATTTAAGTATGAGGCAGAACATATCATCTAACCTGCAACTGTATCAACTTACCTCTTCCTTCAATACTGACTACCATTCAGTATTCAAGATTTTAAAAATACTTTGGGAAAAAATTGTCAAGAAATTATGCTAATACAATAGTGTTAAAAATTAGAATTTTGAGGCTAAAGATAGAATAATATAGAATAATTTTTACTTATATTCTATGCCTATAAAAATTTTCAAAAAATGTTAGAAAACTGAAGAAAAATTGGTGGTAAATTTTATTCACAGAAAATATTGCATGCCTATCTGTTTAAATAGTTATTTGTTAGTGGGTAAAGAAGAACAACTTTTCTGGAAAGTGACTCTAAGTCCAAGTAAACAATATATTAAAAAGGAAAATAGATAATTTCTTTTTGTGGTAAACAGTATCAGCATGGAAAGAAAAATGCAAAAAAAAGGCTTAAAATGTTTTCGTTTAGAAAAGATGGGCATTAGAAGAGATCTAGCTTGTCACAGCTAATACAAGTTTGTGTCCTAGAGTACCTAAGCATAGTAACTTGCCTCTGATAGTAAGCAAAGAGATATTTATTGGCTGAAAAAAAAATGAATCTGCATGACAAGTAGGAGGAAGAAGATAATTCAGCCTGGGAAGAAGCAAAGGAGAGGAATTTCAGACTGAAAGAATGCCATACAATCTGTCTTCAAAGTGAGTTAAAGTTGAGTGCTTTAGTCTATGTACATCTAAATACTATCCTGTGCATTATTCATACTTCCATATATTCTCACTTCTACATGTACAACATTTTTCTTGTACTCACAAGTAGGTAAATATATTTGATTCAGGTAGAATTCATTCTCATCATCACAAGTTATAGGGGAATCCAAGGATATATTTAGAGCCTTCATTAATTACTAAATTGCAATATCTTTCTCAAGCTCTGAGCCCTTACCACGGTTCATTAAATATTATTTATTTAATAAGCTAGAGAAAACTATTTCCCCACAGGTCATTCCTCGTATCTCTCTATATGTGGAAATCCCTAATCTCAAAGGATTAAATGAATATAAAAGTTGCTGGCCATGTAAATTTAATCAATAATAAAACAAAAGCATAAATAATTATTTAAATATTTCAATCATGAGAAAGATCACATCCAAAATCATTTAAAACTACCTTTCTACTTACAGATGGTTCCTCTTTGTGTCTGGAAACACAATTCCACCATTTTATTCACTTTAGATACCAATTAAAATATCTCAAAAATCATCTTCCTATTTCTACCCAAGGTAATAGTTAAATTCAATCTCCCAGCAGTTATCATGGGTAAGTAAAATTTTTTAAAAACAATACTTGTCACCAAAAAAACTTATGGCATTAGCTATTTCCATCTTGAAATAAAAATATGTATGGGCATGAAATTTACCAAAAAATGGGTAAGATTAATGGAAATTATAGAGCACACTAAAAGAAATGCACTGACTCTTTTTTCTTAATTTCTCTCCAGGCTACACTGATGAGTCTGGACTTTCTCTACTTCTCCACAGAAATGTTCCACCTTTATTTAGACTTCTCATACTGTATGTATCTTCCTAAAGTTCTTGTAGCCTTTCTGTTTGCCTCAGTGCTTTCATTTTAAGGACAACACCCAAACCAGTCACGTTTTCATTTTTCTTTATGCTATATACTCTGACTTTTGAAAACTTGATTTTTCAGACTATCTCTACTACACCACAAACACCTTTTCCCCCTGGAAATTCACTCTACCTCCAAACTTCTTGTCTTGGAAGTACTTTCACAATGGAAAAGATAGCTTCTTCCTTTGATTGGCTGGTTCCTTCCAGAACCTCCATTTCAAAGAAAAATACCACAGTAGTCATATCTTCCTTCTCCAGCTGCTCCTGAACTTGCCCCTATATGTGTACTTTCCTACTGACCCCTTCTTAGCTCTCTATTATGGGTTATCTTCCCTTTTTAAAATGTAAGCTCCTTGGGAAAGGGACCCACATGTGCAAAAAATGTTTGTGGCAGCCCTTTTTGTAGTGGCAAGAAGCTGGAAAGTGAAAGGATGCTGATCAGTTGGAGAATGGCTGAATAAATTATGGTATATGAATGTTATGGAATATTATTGTTCTATAAGAAATGATCAGGAGGGTGATTTCAGAGAGACCTGGAGAGACTTAAAGGAACTGATGCTAAGTGAAATGAGCAGAACCAGGAGATCATTGTACATGTCAACAACAAGATTATACGATGATCAATTCTGATGGAAGTAACTCTTGTCAACAATGAGATGACTGAGGCCATTTCCAATAATCTGATGATGAACAGAGCCATCTACACCCAGAGAGAGGGCTGTGGGAACTGAATGTGGACCACAACATAGCATTTTCACTCTTTTTGTTTGTTTATATTTTGTTTTCTTTCTCCTTTTTTTCCTTTTTAATCTGATTTTTCTTGTACAGCAAGATAATTGTATAAAGATGTGTATATATGTATGTATGTGTGTATATATATACACATATGTATATATATATGATTTAACATATATTGGATTACTTACCATCTAGGGGAGAGAGTGGAGGGAATGAGGGAAATTTGGGAGGCATGGTTTTGCAAAGGTCAATGTTGAAAAATTATCCTTGCATATGTTTTGAAAATAAAAAGCTTTAATAAAAAAATACAATGTAAGCTTCTTGAGGGCAGAAACGGTCTACAATTCTCCTTGTATTTGTATTCCTAGCACTTAGCATAATTTTTGGCATGAAGCAAGTACATAATAAATACTTGTAGATTTGACTTGATTTTCTTTCATGAGGATTCATGCTTGTGGGAAAACTTAGCATATGTATTAAAAATAGATGTTTATGGTAAGGATAGAAACATATGCATTATCTCCATAAAAGTCTTTATTTGTAATATAATTAATTTATAACAATTTATGTTAATTGCCCCAGGAAATATAAACCTGATACAGCATATAGCCTTAAAGATTTATAATATCAGTTAAGTACCAATTATTTATTTTACCAAATAATTTTATTTGTCCTATCTTTACCAAGGGAATCACTGTAGAATTAATTCAGTTAAATTGTCAACTCTTCTGAGTACTTTTAAAAGATGATTACATCTATAAAATTTCTATTTGCATATCACCTGTCATATAACCTTCATTAAAATTATATATATTTGCAAAAATAGGTTAAGTACTCAACCCACGTGCCCCATGTGGATGTTTGTAGAATCTGCTTCCAGGTATGTGTAAAGGAGGGCCATGCTTATAAAGGTATTCTTTTCTGCCTGCTTACTGTGTAGCAAAAAAAGGCTTTTTGGTTGGCTGCTAAGACAGAACCGAATTTTCATACAAAAGGTCCTGATGACATTTATAACCTTGATCCCTTTTTCCTGGTGTTGAGAGAAACAATATTTGCAGTATTTCTCTGGGTGGGGAGTGTGCAAACATTCAATTTTTCCCATATAGGTGGACATGAAGCTATAAACACACAATATGGTTGTTTTCTTTGTTTTTTGTTTTTTTCATTTTTTCCCCTTTGTTGGGCGAATGAATGTTAGAGATAGAAAAGACCAGGTCACAACTTTGTGAACTGAGAAAGGTTGAAGTGTACCCAAGTTCCAGAAACTGAAATCTATATCAGAATTTCCTAGAAGCCAAAGCTTATTGAAGAGCTTACACAACAAGGACTCTAAGGAGTGACCTGTTAGCTGAGATCACAAGCAATAAAGCAACTTATTCATGATTATGCCATATTTGGAAGTAAACCTGGTAGAATAAATAATTTTTGCAACTGTCTTAAGTTTGAGACCATTCTCCTCAGGAACTGAGGTGGTAGAGTAGAAAATAGACCCCTGATTTGAGGAAGTTGATCCTTCTATCCTTGCTCTGTGTTTTTAGCAAATGAATTTGTATAAAGCTAATTCATATAAATTGATCAAATTAATATTGTGGTACAAAATGCTGAGTCAATCAATAATATAGTGAAAATATTAACTGTAACTCTTGATTCATATTAGAGAAAATAGAATGGAAGCTCAAGCCTAGGAAGACACTTCCACTCCTCAAAGAAATTCCTAGAATTCTAAAGAAAAGAGATGTAGCCCACTGCTTTCTGAGAACTCAGCTTGCTAATATGAATAATAAGAATCATCAGAGTCTATATAAAGAGTTACATTAAAAAAATTGATAATGATTTAATAAGGAGTGAGATATTCAGATTAAGTTTCACTCTAATGATTTTTGGTAGTATATTCATCTTAGTCATTTTAACATACACAGATGAGTTTGTTCTCCCCTAGCAAATAGTTTATGAGGTAGGTAAAGAAAACCAACACAAGAAACAGCAAATACATCAAAGCAAGTACTCTGTAACTTATCATAATAGTCTCTGAGAATATTAAATTCTTTCATGTCAGCACATATAAATTTGAAATCAGCAAGAAAATTTTTTAATGAGTATACTAAACAGCAATACATAATATTTATGGAGTTTATATAAAATGGCTTTGAATGCTATTCCCTGTGATTCAATATACTCTCTCATTTATTTCCTTTCTGAAATTTGGGTTCATAATAGATATCCTTTTCCTAGTAGACCTTTCAATGAGCTCTGATATATCATATCCATTAAAACTTTTGATAAGTTCTGATGTATTCAAAACAACACTTTCATTCAACAGTAGTAGTAACATAAAAGAGTTTCCTAAAAGGTCAAGTAATGCCATTCTAGAAGAAAAATTGCTCCAGTCATCTCATGATTACTGTATTTTCTTTTCAGCTGGATACTAGTGGAGAAAGAAATGTGAGATAATATACATTGCATATTTGATATAATTTCCACAGTTTTAATGATTAAAACTAAAGTTGACATTGCCATCCTCTTACTTGACAAGATTGAAGCAAGGTCATTTTAAAAATCCTTCATTCAGATTCATTGTCGTAAAATGTTCATAGGAACATTAAACACCCATAATCTATGATTTGAATGCCATTCCTATGTCTGTGTAACAGCCAAGGCCTCATACCAATGGGTTTTCAGCTTTCCAGGTTGGCTGTGTACTGACCTGTGAAATCCAATTGGTAAACCAAATGGTTCTTTTTGCATTTGCTGGTTCAGTTTCCATCCAAGTCTGGATGAATTCATGACCAAGGACATTTTCAAACCCTTCACAATGTCTCAACACCAGATCCTGTAGATACTGTATGTTTCTTTCTCTCTCTCTTTTTTTCTTCTCTCTCTCTCTCTCTCTCTCTCTCTCTCACACACACACACACACACACACACACACACACACACCAACTCTTTCCATCAATCCCTCTTTAAATCAGAGTTCACTTCTAGGTCAATCAGCTTACACAGACTGCAGATGCTTCATTTAATTTTTTAATGAAGCTCAAAAACTGTATGAAATTATTCATAAAAAAGCAATTGTGTAAGATATTAAACATCTATATTAATTTTCCTTTTTCAGTTTGTCGACCTGAATGAATCTATGGGGGGCTGCTTAGGACACTTCTGATCAGAATAGAGAATTATAGGCATCTGGGAACCAGAGTATTTCTGACATGAAAACTATGCAAGGTGATTTTTCCTTCTAAGTTGGGTGTAAAAAAGAGATTTACAAATATTTAATATAAAGCATGCAGAGCAATAACATTCTCATGATTCACTGTCAAGAATAACACATCTATGATGAAGGATCAGTAAGATGTGTGATTTGTGAGATAAACAAAGTATTACAATATATTTTGCCAAATATGAAAAACTGTTTGGATACTAGAAAATGACCAGAAACAAAAACTAAAGAAATGACATTGTCAGTTGTGATGAACTTTGTATCTAAATATCATGAGTTTGCCGAGCTACTTAAATTTAAAGATCTGACTGCAATCTTTCAAAGCTTTCAGGAAAGATCATAAATATCCATATGTAAAAGATCTAAGAAGTTGTCCAATTTTTGATTAAGTAAACTAAGTATTACCTCAAAGAAAGAAATGAAGTTAGTGAATGGAAAACATCAGAATGAAAAATAGCAAAGAACATTGAGCAAGACCTATCTGTAAATAACTACTTGATTTTTCAGTCATTTAAATTATTGAGTGGTGGTTTATACAAATGCTCCCGAATTTTAATGGATTTTTAAACATTATTAAATGATTTACAAATAAATTCTAACAGTGTTACCTGATAATCTGAAATAGTTCCTCTCTTTTCTGCATGTTTTACCAGTGCTACATACATCTGGCTTCAAAGCTCATACAATTCATTAAATTCTATTTTTCATTTTATTATATTACTAGGGATGTAGAAGAAACAAGAATAGGGAATGCCAGGTTGAAAGTTCTTAAGATATCTGAATTTTGGCATCAGAGTGTCTCACAAAGGAAAGCTTTTTTTTTTTTTTTAATAGATCTGATGATCTATGAGGAAGTTTGGAAGAGATACTACAGAGCACGGCTATCTTGTTATTATACACATTTAAACAACATAAATTATTCTGAAATATAAAATTACCCTGAAAAAACCTATCTATATATATGTATGATACATAAAAGATATATACATGTAATAGCATTTTAGTAAGCCGAAAACTGGCTTATTATGATGGCTGGCACATCACAAATTGTCTTGGAATTTCTGTATACAATTCTAAATATGAATATTAGAGATAGAGTTCCCTTTTGACCTTTAATATGTATTGATTATTTCAAAGAGTTGGCACCATCAAAATTTAATTATATAGTTGGAGCGGTTTTCAAGACATTTAAGGAGAAAAGGATACCAAAAAGTTGGGAAAAGAGAGAAAAAGAGAGAGGATGTGGGATTCTGACTTTACTATTAATTACAAAAAAAAAGGAAAAAAATAGAAAAAAACTATCAAGTTATACTTACTTTCCTATGCCCACAAAATTTTATGCAAATTGAGGGCATCACTGATGAAGGGAAAAGGAAAGGTGATTTCAAAGTGATATTCTATGGTGGGACACATCCTGATAGTCATACAATTGATTAAAAGATGTAGAGAACACAAGATCCCAATGTATTCATTTGTTGACTATATAAAGAAGCATATGACTCATTAGAGTAAAACAACACTTTAAAGCATCTACTATATCCTCTAGCACTTCAAATGGAACTGTTATCTCACTGGCATACATATTGCCTCCAAGGATGAAAATCTTAGCCCATCCATTCCTCCTTATCTTGTACAATTTTTTATCTATGATTTGTCACTGAGGTCCACTCAATGGGCTGTGGGGGGCTACTTCATATACTCTTTCCTTTGTGTGAATGTCAGGGGAGCACATGACAAATCTATCACTCACTACCTAAATAGTGTTTTGTTTTTTCTGCCCTTTCATTTCTCTAATGACAACCTTTTTACCATTTTGGCATAATTCATTTGTAATATACAGTGGGTTATTCACAATTACCATGTACTTTGCCTTTTTATGATCCTGAATTTCAGTTCTTCAATAACAATAATATTCCATGACATTTTCACGTAGCATAATGGGGGAAAAGACTGGTGTTAATAATGGAACCCTTTGTTTCAAGGGTAAACAAGAGGTCATTAAAAAAAAAAAACTGACAACAAATGCAAACTATCCTCCATTTCCTCATCCTGGGCTTAGCTCATTGTCCATTTTTAGTGATGATGCAAGGTAGGTATTGGTAGACAAGCTCTAGAAGTTATCAATCCAAGTGTTACTTTGGTTCATAGCATTGTCTCCCTTTGGGTTTTCCCACATTAATAGTTTAGGGCGAACTCTTGAGTGATGAGAGAAATGATTTTTAATAACCAATGAATTGGAGAAATCCAGAGTTCCTGCTTTTTCTAAAGTCCTCATTTCAAAAACCTAGTCTTTGAAGGCTGAACTTTCTATTCTGTCAGAACCCACACTGTTACAAGAAATCTCTAATCTAAAGTGAATTCCACTCAATCAAGCTTGAGTGGAGGTAGACCCTTTGTCTAGAATGCCCAAGGCTGAGGGTGATCTAGGTATAAGGATAGTCTCTGTACAAGAATGACATGGTGTCACTCTCTGATCCTCACTGCAAATGAATTAATATTTGTTCTCTCTAATTACTTGTTAACCAAACAGTGTTGACTGCTACCCTCTGGAATATCCATTTTTCTAAGGCCATATAAGCCATGACCCCACCACCATAAAACAATTTGGGCATTCAAGGTAACTGAACCCTTTTTATTAAAATGCTAGCAGGATTAATAAAATGACTAATCACCCAAAAATTATGTCTTTTGAATTTTTTTATGCCACAGTGATTATGAAATCTCAGGTAGATTTGGGGTTTGTACTATCAGTACAATTTATAAACATAAATAACTAGAGAATCTTGTTATCCATAGGAAATATTCTTTTGCCTTGGATGCTATATTATACTCCGCTTGTAACAGATACAAACATCTTTGATGAGCATAGCTCTGACTTATACCTTGTTTGATCTAATTTGCTAAACAAAGTTGTATCTACTCTATACTTCAAGCTACTATATATGATATTAACTTACGCATGGGAGACACAATGTTGGAGGAGGATTCTTGAAATGGAATTTCCCTTTTCTGAATTAATGCTTTTTTAGAACTAAAAAAACCCAATAAGCACAGTATTTTGCATTCTCTATCTCTCAATTATATGATTATGTAGCTTCTGGCATAGACATTCTGCACTATACTTAAATTATTATAGATACTTTTTATATCTTTGTTTTCAGGACTATTTCCACTTTTTATAATCTGATTCAAAAAATGCTAGCAAAAAGTATGTTATTAAAAAACCAAAACTCTAAATATCTTTTTTATTTTTTGTTTCAAAAATCTGTATATGAACTGCCTATTAGACATTTCAAGTGACCCATAGATATCTTAAACTCAATAAATCCAAAAGAGAAGTCATTATATTCTCCTTTTACCCATTCTATCCCTTTTCTAACCTTCCAAATTATTGTGAGGTCAGCAATGCTGCTCTCCTTTCAGTCTACCAGATTTCCAATTTGATATCATCTTTGACTCATTCACCCCATACATCTAATAAGTTATCAGTTTACATAATGTTCTTCTCCATGCTGTCAGCAATCTAGCCTTACTGGACATAGCATGTGCTACTGCCTACAGAATATCCCATCTTCTATATTCATATCTTTGTTCTGGTTATACCCAATGGCTAAACTGTTATCCTGTCACATCTCTGCAACTGTTTCCTTCACACCTCAGTTCAAATACTACCTTTCACATGAAGACTTCCAGGTCCCCATCAGCAGCTAGTGCCTTTCCCTTCAAGGTTTCCTATATTTGAATTTTACACATCAGACATGTTGTCTCCTCAATTAGAATGCAAGTTCTTTAAGGACCATCTTTTTTTTTTTTACTTTGGTTATGCATTGCCAGAACTTAGCACTGTGTTTGGTGTGTGGTAAGCATGAATAAATAATTACTGAGAAATTGATTTGTTGAACTTGTTTCAGTTTCATCCTTAAATACCTGAGTGACAGCTTTGCTCACCAAGTTTTCTCCAAACTTATTTTTTTTTGTTTTGCAAGGTAGTAATATTTACAAAATCTTTCACCCTCCTTTTTTCCTCCAAGATTTTAAAGCATGAATTTATATTCCAAACCAGTATTCTCTTTATCTGCCAAATTCATGTCCTTGGGAAGCTGATCAAGGCTGAATTTTTTAGACATTCTTGGTTTCTTTGTTACAGAATTGATTTATAACAGTTAAATTTCTGTATGAAATTGTTAGAATCAGTTTAAATGCTCTTTCTTCTACCTACTTAACAAGTTTCATCATTAATAATCTGTTTAAATAGGACAGGTGGGAGTTGTGCTAATTGCACATTGTATCTTTTACTCAGTTTAATTTTTTTCTAGATTTTAAAAATTAATTCTGTTTTTCTTTTAAAGAACTTTGTGGTTAGAGTATACCTAGACAACTGATTTCATGGATAACTTCAGGAATTTCTGGAATACATTCACACATAGGAAGTGAGATATGGAAGATAATCCAGAAAGGAGCTTGAGAAGGTGCACGGAGACAGGGAAGGAAACCAGAATACAGAAGTGTCATGGAAACCCAGAGAGGACAGAATGTTCATGAAGAGGGTGGATAAGAATGTCAAATGGTATAGAAAAAGTTTGATGGATATGGATTGAACAAAGGCTATTGGAGGGAAGGAATAAGCATTTATATAGATTCTATTGTCCTTTACAAATATTATTTCATTTGATCCTCACAATAACCTATCTTCATTTTGCAGGTGAGGAAACTAAGGCAGACAGAGGTTAAGTGATTTGTCTAGGACTATGCAGCTAATTAATGTCTGAGGCCATATTTGAAGTTAGGCCTTTCTGACTGAAGGCCCAGATGGATTACTTATTATACCACCTAACTGCCTAGCTCCCTTTTTCTTTCTCTCCCCATTAGAGTGATCTACTGAATCCTTCAACTTTGGAGGGAATACTCACATTGATAAGGACTCAGATCCATCAAAGTAAATAGAATTTGACAGAATTAACTGCTTATTAAATGACTATCCCCTAATTAAATGACTAAATCACTATCATAGCTAGAATAAATTCCATAATGGGATTTTTATTGAATTAAAACTGAAAACCAATCTCCACGTTAAATTAAATGGAGGATTGGGAAGACGAAATAAGAAAAGAATACTTGGAATAACTTATATTTATATAACAAGTTAAGATGTACAAATCACTTTCTGCAAAATTGTTTTATTTTATAAATTATATATTTTTAAGCATGACTGCCATTTTGATGAAGAAATCAAGACTCAGAAAAATTAGATGACTTGTCCACAGATAGTTTCACAATTAGAATCTGAAACCAGTTCAGTGTTCTTTCTATTATAAAATGCTGTTTCTAGGTTCTTTGCAGCAATGTTCACTGATATCTGAATGGACTAATTGGCCCTGCATTTTCTGAGGGTGCAATTCTTAATATGTCATGTTATGAGATTTGTGTTTTCTTTTGTTTTCACAGAATCAGAGAATAATAAAAATTCAAACTTGGAAGGGACTTTAGCAGCCATTTACTCCAACCTATACTGCAGAAGAATCCCTACTAATACATAGCCAACCAGTAGTTATCTAGTTTCTGGAAAAATTGAACTACCATCCAAAGCAATCTATTCCACTGTGAGATATCTCTAATTATGAGGAAACCACTCCTTATATTTTGATTTACATTTGCCTCTTTATAATTCTTCTTTGAGTCTATCCTTTATATAGTCAAACAGAAGAAATCTGTTTGGCCACAGAGAATAGAACTCTATTCTATATGACAATCTTTCAAATACCTGAAGATGCATATCATGTCACCCTCCATCACCTAAGGTACTCTTCTCATTTCTCAACTTCTATATCATGACTCAAGGCCCTTCAACATTGTGGTTTCCATCATTTGGATACTTTCTAAGCTTTGTAGACAATGCTTCAGGTGTGACATAGTGCACAGTAGATTGGGGTGATCACATCCTCATTCTTAGATGCTTTCCTTTCCTCATACACCTTAAAATAACATTCACTTTATCAAATTTATTCTACTTGTCTGCTCACATCTCCACATTATCAAGCAAACTACTGACTACCTTGTCTTATCATGCTGTAAGACTTGACATTTATCCTTATTAAAGTTCATCCTTTTAGATTGGAATAGCAAAGAGTAAGCATTTGTTAAGTGCCTACTAAATACTAGACACTAAATATTTAAAAAAAAACCAAGTATCTCATATAAGCCTTTCAAGGACTCTTCAAGATGCAACTATTATTCCCATTTCACAGTTGAGAAAACCAAGGCAAACAGATTAAATGACTTGTCTAGAATTACATAGCTAATGAGTGCCTGAGATTAAATTTGAATTCAATTCTTTCTGATATCAGACCTAGAACTCTATTTATTACAACCACAGCTGCTTCCTAAGGTCCAAGCTTGTCTGGATTTTTCTATATCCTGACTGTCACCTCATGTATTAGCTGTCATTTTCAGGTTTTTTTAATCATCTGCAAATCTGATAAGAATCTATTATACCTTTATTGAAGTTATTGATGTTATGTAGATTCCTGAACCACTCAATAGGTGATTTAGGGAAACTGAACCATTAACTGATTCTTGGAGTCTTACTATTTCATCAGATTTAATCCATTTAATTGCACTATTGACTAATCAACATTTTTCCATTTTTTCCCCAACAAGAATTGTATGAAGGATTTTAATCAAACACTGCTAAAATCTAGATAGACCTCATCTATAGCATTATCTTCTTCGCCAGTTTTATAAGGGAAAAAAAAGAAATGAAGTTAGGTTAGCATGATTGTTTTTGATGAAGCTACACTGTCTTTTTTAAAAAAGATTTAAATTTTCATAGCAGTAGCCTTTTTGTAATTGACTTACAGAATAAGCTGAGCCAAAATCACTGTACTTTTGTATTATTCATACTTTCCATTCTTAAATGAAAACAATAAAGTTTCTTACATAAAATGATCCAGGAGATAAATTTGAAACAGCTTACTATGGCTTTCCTTAAAGAATACTATAAAAATAGGGAACAGTAGTTATTTTATAGCTAAGAAATACAAAATAGTTTAAGGTAAGCATTCAAAACAAAGCACATACTTTAATAATTTGGAAGTTTTTTTTAATTTTTTTTCTCTAAATGGACTCAAAATTAAAAAAAATTGTTCATGGGCACTAATTATATATTAATATTCCAAGTTTCATTTTAAAGGTAAGAATTAACATATGAAAATAATATCTTGGGTTCCTGATAATTTTGGTGGTTAATCATCTCAGCTAAAATTTATTCAGAAAGCATTCAGATGGCATACATATTTCTAACTGTTATCAGGCAAAGAAAGAGCTAGTCTGTCATTCTAAATTATCCATGAAAAGCATGATTGACTGTTAAAGATATCTCTGGTTATATCTGTTAAAGGCCACTTAAAATCCAAGGTTATTCTGGAAATATCTCCACTGATAATTCATTTTCTTACATTTTTGCTATGGGAAAAACTGTCATGCCCTCAAGTTACATCTGCATTGTCTTGAATGCTAATGTTAACCATCAGTTATCTAAAATGGATCACAAATAGGACAAATTGATCAAAGACTAAAATATTTTTGTAATTTTGATGTGTGTATAAGTTATCTTAATCTTTTAATATTATAACTAATATAAGCCAAAGTTTTAAATCTTAAAATTAGGTAACTATGCCTAGGTAATATTCACAATTCACTCTATAACCTCACTGAGAATTTCACCAATATTAAATATGTAACTATTAATAAATTTGGCAATGGGTATACAGTGGGATGTTAATTTAAACTACGTAGAAAGGAATAGTTAACTATAGGTGGTGATTCAAAAGCACTATGATCATTATAGAAGCACATTTCCAGCTTTCCTTTCCAAAACAAAATCTCTTAAAACAGAAAACTTTAATATATTTGCTACCTTGCACAACCCAAATAGTCTCACATTCACCTTTTCACTAAGGAACATTTATTAACCAGTATTACAATATGGGCAATACTCTGTGATAGGAGCTAAGGATAGAAAGAAAAGAAACAAAATAATCCCTGCTGTTAAATAGCATATATTCCACTGTGGTGATAGAAATGGAAGTGATGAAGGTGTTTATAATGCTAACTAGCAAAATAAATACACTAATTTGAGGAGAGAGAGAATACTAACAATCAGAGAAATCAGGAAAGATTTCTTGCTGAAGGTAAGATTGAAGTTGAATCTTGAAAGAAGGTAATGGATTTAAAAGGGAGAACAAGGCAGTGCATCATAGGCATGTAAGACAGTGAAATGTCTATTAAGTTGTTATGGAATCAGATTTAAAAGAATTTTTTTATTTCAAACTGAGGACCTAGAAGGAGGAAATATTGAAAGAAAAGTAGGTTTAGGATTCAATTAGAAGGCTATTTATAATAAGAGAGGTGAGAATTGAGGAGGACCTAAACTATCTCTAATGGGAAACAGCTGAGTTGAAGATGAGATTAAACGCAAATAATGTTGTGGAGGTAGAAATGACAAGTCTTGGAAACTGGGTATAGGAGAAAAGAGAATGAAGAGGTGACATGTCTTATGATATCAGAGTGAAATCTTGAAACATTTATTTATTAGCTTAGATGCTACTGACACTGCTAATAGTACCAAAGTCATTGTAGTAACAATTTGTAGTATCAAAACTAGTAGCAATCATGACATTCATTTTTCTTAAGACTGACAGGAACTGAGTGTTTGCCTGAGGAATTTCCATCACTTCCCTTAATTTAGGCCATGTAAAAATCAGCCAAGAAAAATTATGTATGGTTGCTTGCAGACTAAAACTTGATACAAAGGAAAGCTGTAAAAGTTCATCAATGTACTGTAAGTCTATCAACATACCAAAATAATGCTATGAAGAGAGGGAAAGAGACAGACTCCCTGCTTTGGTCTGGGCAATATTTTAGTGCATATTGCAGTTTCCTTAACTTCCTATGATTAAGTCTAAGACTTAGGAAGGCGCCGAATATATTTTGGTGGCATGAGTGATTTTCATTTGTGCATTCCAGGATGTTATAAATGAAGAACTCTGAAGTTTTCTGACTTTCCAAGAATCAAAGAGGAAGGTTAAAATTTTATTTGGATCAGTGTGGAGGAAAAAGTCTTTAGAGAGGCAAACAGAATTATGGACATCATAAACTTGTTTTAAGGGCTCTAAATTACCTTTGGAGGATAATATTGTATAAATATAAGGAAAGGAGGATAGAAAAGTCCAGTGTATGAATGTTGTTCTTACCCAAATAATTCATATTGTCACCAGATTAAGCAAACAAGGTTAACTTATTTAGGAAGCAATACAATGTAGAAAAATAGGCACTTTAAAAAATGTCATTTAAACCTATAGCCAAGCAGAATTCCTCATAAAAAGGGTCCTCTATATATTTTATCTACTTTTCTATTTTGCCTCATCAACATCTGCAGTCCTGTGGAGATAGTGGCATTTAAAAAGACACAGCAGGTGGTTAATAAATAGAAGCTGTTGAAAGGGATTTAACTTAAACCTCAGTAGGATGGTAAAATACTTTGGTTTTCACTTCAGGATAGTATCAAGTGAGAACAGCTGGAAATAACCTCATTTAAACAGCTGGAATTCTTTCTTTAAAAAAGAGACCAAACAACCCAAAGCAACCATCTTTGATTTTTAACATATTATTTGGCCAGAAACAGATTTAAAATTAAACATTGCTAGAATTTAAGTTGTGATGAGGAAAGGCCATTTGGTTTAATGGCCCACTTTGAGGTTTAGTAATCCTGTGTAGCTCTAAGCACAAACCCTTGTGCTCAGCAGAATAGAAAATATACCATTCTTTTTATCTCTCAAAAGCATTTCAGAGTTAATTTGCAATTTTCTATTGCTAGCTTTTTTTTTAATTCCTAGAGTAAATTATGAGATTAATGGACAAGTTCAAGAAATTTAATTAAATGATGCAACTTATAAATATATAACAGGTTCTTGATTTTTTTTT
Source organism: Myrmecobius fasciatus (assembly GCA_023553655.1). Lineage (NCBI taxonomy): Eukaryota > Metazoa > Chordata > Mammalia > Dasyuromorphia > Myrmecobiidae > Myrmecobius > Myrmecobius fasciatus. Next base: position 178,969 of record JAJPUD010002123.1, on the reverse strand, counting down.
TAAAAAGTATACTTCCATGAAATTTCATAGATCAAAAAAATCTTTCATAGCTACCAAATATGTCACTAATGTCTATAGCAGAAGCACCTAAGTGATGCAATAGAGGGAGAATTAGGTCTAGATTCAGGAAAATTTGGGCTCAAATCTTGAATCTGACACATACTGTATGTACATAGTGGACGACCCAGTGTAAACCATTTAAGCTCTGTCTACCTCAGTTTCCTCAACTGCAAAATGGGATATTAATAGGACCTACTTTGTAGGATTATTATGTGAATCAAATGGAATAATATTTATAAAGTACCTAGGACATATTAGATGCTTAATAAATGCTTGTTTCCTTCTTTCCTCTGAAAAAACCGGAAAACTCAGAATTGCTAAGTATGTTAAAAATGCCAGCCTAAGCTACAGCCTGGCAAAATAATTCTGTTTTTCCCACTCTTGCTCTTACCTCAGTGCTGTTATTCAGTATAGGTCCCTAGGTGATGTTAATTTTCTCATCCCTTAAAACCCTGGGAAAGAGGGGAACAGGAGTCACAACTGACAGGCATTACTTTCTTTACACGGGTCAGCATAGCTGCTGCTTTTCCATCAGAAGGTGCTTATTTCTGGTCCCAAAGGCATGTTAATTTGGAATTAAGCCTGAAGCTCAATCTAAATATAATGGGAATACCTCACAGTATATTAATAGGCTTCACATGAATGTATGCAGTTTAAATGCACATGCATATAATTAACGAGACACATTACCAGCAGGAGATACTAATTTGAAATGAGACACAAAAGGCTGGAATGTGCTTAGGATGATAAGAATAGAGATTAAAAACTATGATTTCAGCTAAGTAGGGAATATTCATGTAAAGAAATTTATTTATGCAGGGAATGATTTCTTTTACATGAGAAATGCCCAAATAAAGAAATATTTTTTTTTCTGTCAATTCATATCAGCATCCTTTCTGAAACAATCTTAGGGAGGTCTAAAGCATTGAGAAGCTAAGAGATATGGACAATTATGTCAGCAAATCTGAACTCAGATCTTATGGTTCTTTTGGACAGCTTTCTACCTTACCATGTCCCTGTCTCTCATCTTCAGAAATGAATCTTTAAATTACAGTGCCTACTTCATGCTCTCTACTATTTTCATTTACAGTTAAAATTCTTGAATATGTATTCTAATGAACAGTAGAAAGGCAATTACAATGAATGGCATGAAATATAGAATTACTCTATGCTTTCATGTTATAAGAACAATTTTAGAACACATTGGATGATAGGACCTCATCATTTCAAATTTTAAAAAAAAACCTTTTGGATTAAAGGTATATTTTTACTGTCAAAAAACTGACAAACATAAATATTGATTCATGAGAAGGAAAATCCAAATATAAATATGAATGAGAAAGAATCATAGATTGACATTTTGGTGCTGAAATACTCTATTACCTTTTTCATCTTTCTCTCAAATATTTTTTCTTTAGAATTTCCCTTGAATTCTTGCTCTCCCAAAGTATAACAAAAACATTAATAGGAAACATAGCCAAAATATTTGTTAAAATATTTTCCTGCCTACCACTGTAATCATATGAATATGATAAATGCCAATACAATGCCTTCAGGGAAATAATTCATGATTTAAAAATGATTTTTTTCTTTTAAATTCAGATATGTACATAAGAGCCTAATTACAAATTCTTATGGTTATTATACTGTTGCAAAGATGGATATTCTTAAGCAGAGACTTGGCAATATACATATCGAGTCAAATTTTCTATGAATTAATTCCTTAGGGAGTCATGACTTTCTCACCTTTCTTAAGAAATGCACCATCCCTGCCTCTGCTCCAAATAGCACCTTTTAAATGTTGTTAGAAAGACTGCATTTTGGAAATCATGCCCAAAATTGTGATAATTATTTTGTTTTACAGAGAATGTACTCTATTCTAATTTTCAGCTAAAAAAACTGGGGAGGAAATTTATAGAGATCTGGGAACTTTGAATCAAAATATGAATAATCGCCTTTTAATTATTTCTCTTTTCTGATGATTATGAAGAAAACTTGCAACAAAAAATATGAAATGGTTAAGAGAAATGCAGTAATTAATTTGAAATTCTTTAAATGACATGAGTACAAAGAATTATCATAAATTCTATTACTTGATTCAGGCAACTGTCTGACACAACACAGTGAAATGTCTGTGTGATTTTAGCAAACCATGTCACATATACCCAACTTCTATTCAATGACTGGTTAACTCCAATTCAGCACTTCAGAATAGAATTTGTGTTCACAGAATTCCAAATTGATAGATTAATAGCCTTTAAGGTACTTTAGAAACTCATCTAGTTCAATTGTTTCATTTTACAGTTGAGAAAAGTTAAAGTTATGTGATTATAAGTCATGCTGCTGTTGGGAGAGCTATATATAGAACCCAATTATTCTGATTCCTATTTTAATATTTTCTACTACACTTTTTCCTCAAATAAAATTTTAATGAAATTTAAATGAAATATTTTTAAGGTAAAATTATTGCTTTTATTTACATTCTAATCACTTTGCATTTTGAAATTCAATCTTGTACAAACCTATGTTAGTATGTATATGTATATTTTCAAAATTAATATTTTGTTCAAAAGTAACATTATTATTATTTAATTTATTTGAAAACATAATCTTTATTTTCATCAGAAACAAATTAATAATAAGCAAACCAAATATGTAGTCAATCTCAAATTAGACCCTAGTCTTTAAACTATCTTTTGACTGAAAAAATATGGGGAAGAGTCTGGGAAGAGGCAGAGTAGTTCAGAAAATTCCAAGCTCTCCCAATTCTCCCCCCACAGAAAACAAAATTGCACCTCAGAGTGCATATAATCACTGAAAAACAAAAAGACTTGGGGCATAACAGGGGTCCTTCACACAAGAAGAAAGACCCCAAGAGCAAAGTTTAGCCTATGTAAAGTGTAAATACCTGCAGGCTCATTCTGCAAAAATAGCCCTAGGGCTAGCTAGGTTCCCAAGTAGCCTCAGCCCAACCACAAGAACTTTCACCACTCAGGAGTCTGAGTCTAGAAAGATTGAGATAACTTCTGCACAATGGTGCTGCTGAGACTCAGCCTTGGGAGAAAAGGAACCAACATGCTAGGTGAGTGCAGAAGCAGTGGGACAGGGAAACTGTTAGCTGCAAATACTTACAGGAGAGTTTAGTTCTTGGTTTGAGGTTTCAGACTAGATGGGAGAATTGAAATGAAACTAGAGGTACCATCCCCTTCCAACCTCATGACTACAAGTGGTTACACTAATAAGTTCTCATTTAAAAAATAAGCAGGCAAAGGAGAAACAACCCAACTATAGATAGTTACTATGGGAATAGGGAAGACTGGACTCATTTTCAAAAGAAATCATGAAATTAAAAAAACAAAATTTCCTCTCCTACCCCAAAGAGTAATGCTAAATGGCTACTTGCCCAGAAAGAAATTATAGAAGTACTCAAAAAAGTCTTTAAAAGTCAATTAAGATCTACTGAGGAAAAACTAAAAAAAAATCATCAAAGAAAAACAAGATTATGAAAATAAAGTCATCCAACTAGAAAAGGAGATCCAGAATCTTAAAAGAAGGAAATGATTCTTTGAAAATTAGAATTGGGCAACAGGAAGCCAATGAAGCTATAAGATACAGAAAAAAATATAAAGAATGAAAAAGTAGAAGAAATGAAACATGAGGAAAACAACAGATCTGGAGAATAAAGAAGAGAAAGCAAGAATAATTGTACTATCTAAAGCTATGACCAAAAAATGAACCTTGACACAATAATATAAGAAATAATCAAAGAAAATTGTGCTGAAGTAATAGAACAAAAGGATAAAGTACAAACAGAAAAAAATCCACCAATCACCATCTCAAAGAAATCCTAAAAGGAAGACACATAGGAACATTAATGCTAATTTTGAAACCCCCACATCAAATAAAAAATTTACAATAAAGAAAAATATCAATTTAAATATGTCAGAGCTACAATTAGCATTGTACAAGATTTATCAGAAGCTACAAGATAAAGACTACAGATCCTGGAATATCATATATCAGAATAGTATATGCAGAAAAATTAAGTATAATATTGAATGAAAAAATAAGGACATTCAATGAACTCTCAAGATTTTCAGGACTGTGTTTCAAACAAACCTGAACTCAATAGAAAATTTAATATATGAGTCAACATCAAGGGAGTCAATAAGAACACACTGTTTATGTTTTTTATACATGAAAATGCAAACCATATGTACAAGATTAACACTTGGTACTCCAAAAGAAAGACTGAAGCAGAGCTGAGTATGATCTGACTCTGAAAAGCTAATCTGTCTAGGAAAAGATAAAAATAGTAATTATGGTATTTGAATGAGAAAGAACCTATATGAGGCATTAGATGGGGAAAGAAAGGTGATAGCTCTGAAAACCTACTCACATTGGGAATAAGTTAAATTGGGAACAATACAATTGTTATTGTGTTTGTGAAGGTATATTAAGGGTATAGCACTGACAAAATCTATAAAATAAGGGGGGGATAGGATAAGGTGGAGTTAAGAAGGATGTATAGATTTATGGCAGTGGGAGAAGGTATACAGATTAATGGAAATGGGACAAAGAGAGAGGGAAAAGGTGGGGGGAGAAGATAAGGGACGGCTATGGGGGGAAGTTAAGTAATAGTAAGGCATGTTAAGGAGTAGAACTAAAGTAGAAGAGTTAGCAGGGATAGAAATTAGAGATACACAAACAGTAACAAGGATCAGGAGTAGAATTTATTAGAAAAAAATTAGGGTTGTAATCACTGATCTCAGACAAGATCAAGCAGAGTCATTCAAGAGAGAAATCTACATTATATGTCAGCCATATTAATATTGTTTTAAGTGCATTTCTATGTCTATGTACATGCATATGTGGACATATGTACAAGTGTATACATATGTATAAGTGTATGCATATGTGTATATAGATTTATGTATGTATGTGTGGGATTATTATTTGTGGGTATGTGTATGTGTGTATATGTGTGCATATCCATGCTTAATTGTAGTCTGCTTGGGGAATCAGAGCAATTAAGGAGGGAGGGAAGAGGGAGAAGGAATGAAAGGGGGGGGAGAATAAGGTAAAAAATGCACAGTAGAAAACAAAAGAAAACCCACAAGGAAGCAAAGAAAAGATTGTCAGGAATTTAATGTTTTCTATTATTACATATGTTTTCTTCAAATGGAAATTTATTTTTACATATTTTGAATCCTGAGCACATGACAATGTTTCCCTCCTCCCCCCTTTTTTCCTATTCTGTATTTAAAAAAAAGGAGGGGGAGAATCCCACCAAAATAAGAATAACCATTTACTTGTTGTGTATCTCCTTCCAAATCTATAAACCCAATATATAATCTTTGCATGTTTGCTTTCATTCTCAAATAGGTCAAATGATATCATTGGATATCATTGTGAGTGATATCATTTAGAATTGCAGATGACTTGGATTTAAGTGAGGCAGGTGTGTGCAAAGTCACCTCAGCCTACTTTTTCCTCCAGTCATTCAGAATCACTCTGGCTCTCACTGATTGGCCAATGTTATGTCCCAGTCTTTGCTAGATGGCACAGTAGATAGGACTAGGTTTGAAGTCAGGAAGATTCATCTTCCTAAATTCAAATCTGGCCTCAGCTACTTAAACTATTTGACCCTGGGCAAGTCACTTAACCCTGTTTATATCAGTTTCCTCATCTATAAAATGAGCTGGAGAAGAAAATGGCAAAACACTCCAGGATTTTTGCCAAGAAAACTCCAAATGGTGTGACAGAGTTAGACAGAACTGAGCAACAGCAACAAGTATTGTTGTATTTTTTAAAAATATGATCGTTATTGTTTACTTTTTTCCCTTATTCTAGTGACCTTGATTTGCATTACTTTATATGTTTTTCCATGTTTTTGTACTTTTGATATTTGCTATTTTTACAGTATGTTAGTATTTCACTGTAATAACATACAGATATTTATTGAAGCTTTAATTGTAAAAAATGAGATTATTTATGTTTTCCCTACTAAAGTAGCATTATTTAGGAAATGTTAATACTTTTTTCATAAAATGTCAAAATACATCTCTCATCTCTTCTTCCTTTGAATAATTGATATCTTTGAAGCTCATCAAATCATTGGGATGATTTTTCATCACCTTATTGTGAGACTTTTCAACATTAGTTCAGAACTTTATTACTTCTCATGTAGATATTAGGAATAGGTGCCTAAATCAGTCTCTACATCACACTGTCCTCTCCAATCAATCCTTCACCCAGCCTACCAAAATGAATTTATTAAAATGTAAAACAAATGTAAATCACTCCTCAACTTAATAAACTGAAATGACTTCTTGTTCCTTCCAGGATCAAATATCCTCCTGTCTGACATTAACATCTAAGAGTAGTAATAATAGGTAAAGCCTAGACCCTAGTTAAGATGCTGAATGAATTTTTCTCTACTAGGTGGTAAATTGAAGAGGGGCCTATGGGATGCTGAGGCTTGGACAAAGGTTGGATAAATTCATCAGAGGTGGCCTGGTGGTGAAGGGGATGTTAGTCCATCCAAGAAATGTTAACTTGTCAACTTCTTATTCTTTCCTTCTCCAAATATATTCTAGAATTGGATTCCTAATTTTATAAGGCTTATATATTATTTCTTAATTCTCTTTCTATCCCTCTAAAGCAAGGGGATATCTAACTTGATATTCATGGGTGTTTAAGAGGTCTGTAAAGATTTCAACTTGTCCATAAACTTGGATGAAAAAAAAAGAATATCTTTATTTCAATAATCTCTAATTAAAATTTAGCATTTCCTTCCATTATGAATGTAGAAAACAAACTATTATTTTGAAGGCTTCATACTTTTCACTATACTGCCAAAAGAATCTGAAATGCAAAAATGTTAAGAATCCCTATTCTAAAAGGTATAATATTTAGAAAGCAAAAACATAGGGAAATAGTATACTCATATCTAATCCATTTTTAAGTAGCTTATAGTTCTCTCCCATGTTTCCCTCCAATGCACCTATCAATAGTTTTCTCAAAGGATCTTCATAGGATCTCAGGAGCCTCAGTCATAAAAATTTTAATTCATGAAGGAGGCAGAGTCAAGTCAGTTCAGTAGCTTTAAGTCCAGAATCAATGGGTTTGTTCAGCCTCTAAGAAATTCCTCTAAGATCCATTTCTATCTGGAAGTTGATCCCTCATTCCTCTGAATCTGAGTCCCTAGTCAAAGTTCCCAGCAAACTTGGGGACTCCGATGATTTAAGGGTGGGAAGGGATCTGAAAAACATTGCCTTTGCTGGTAATGGAGAACATCTTTTTCCAAACGAAATCTGTTTAAAGATCCCCATTTTAATTTCTCCCCCTTTGGGGAAATGTCTCATGAAATCATAATTATCCTTTACAGGCAACTCCAACTCTCAACAACTCTACCTTCCAAGTTCTGAAATCAGTAACTCTTATCTTTCTCTCTCAAGTCACTCAATAAGGTAAAAGACAAGTAATTCTTAGCTTGTTCCTCTTTCTTTCACATTTAGGTAAATGTGAAACACAATTCAGTCTAAATCCTCTCTATCACTTGTCTGAAAACCTTCTTTTGTACTTCCCCTGTCCCCAAAGTATTAGTTCTCTAGTGAGGGAATTCTGGGAATTTCGATCTACAAAGTATTAATTCTACCCTCTTTTCTCCTTCCTATTTTTGACCCCTTTAATAGTTTTCTTCAGATGCTCTTTCTTTTTTTTTTATCTCAATGTCCTTCAATAAGTATGAGATTTAAAGTATTCAAGTGTTTTAGAAACTTGAAAGCAAAATTTATATAAAATTTTCTTGCTCTTTGCACATATTTATTTGTTTTGTGTAGCTTTGGTTTTATGAGCTTGCTTATCAAATACCCTGATTACCTTTATTTTATTTTGAAGAATTATTAGAATGGTTCAAAGTTGTGTTTGACTGGAAGTTTACCTTCCCTCATTGGTGATTAAGCTCATTTTAGAATATTGAAAAGCAAAACTTATTTCTTTGATTTTCACATTGTCACAGCCCAATTTCTCCACTAAGGTTAGTCTTACACAATTAAGACTGATTCGCCTTTTAGAATAAAGTTCATTCCCCTAGCTGACTTAGATCTAGCTATGATATTTTATACTTGACATTGATACCCTATAGATTAAATATCTTTCATATTGAAATAAATTGGGGGTTTCTCTCTGTCAGTCTCCTTTAGATTCTATCAATCTGAACTTTTCACACTTTTTTTTCTAATTCTTTAGGGCAAATATCCCATAGGTTTTTCTGAACATCCAATTAAAAGTATTCATTGTATTTCTTTTCACATCTTCAAGTCATATTCTTTGGTTAATAGAATTTTCCTGTATTCTTCTAGTCTAATTATCTTTTGGTTTTGTTCAATTTATCCTTTTGTTCCTCAGTTTTTATATTGTAAATCTGTTTGTTTTAGAGAGCCTACTGTTCTGGAATCTTTTTATCCCTACTGCTTAGTATAATACTAAAATATAGTAAGCATTTAATAAATGCTTATTGACTATTTCTTCTAAATTTTTTCCCTTCTTTCATTGATCTCATCTTTGAAAGTTCTCATTTCTGTCTTATAACTTCTATTTCTTATTTTAAATCCTTTGTTATTGTTCTCCACAATTACAGAGTTTGTTACGGTTTTCATTATTATTTCCAAGGGTTCAGTAGAATTCATTGAAATGTTTTCCCTTTTCTCAGTGATTTTATTGCTTCTAAAGTATTTATTCATTTTGTGGGCTCCTTTTCTTCTTTGTTTGCTTCTTTCTCTCCTCCACTTTTTATCATTTTCAGTTCTTTTCTTTCATCTTTTTGCTGTTTACTTTTATTCTTTTACTCTAATTGTTGCATCCCTCAACTTCTTTACTGTAATGTATGGGAGCTAGACTTAACTTCATCTAGCAATTTTGCTGGATGTCCTTTTCCTTTTTCCTTTCATAGCTGTTACTTTTTTTTGGTTTTGTTTATTTAGCATTTATTTGGCCTTTTTAATTGTTTTATGATGCAATGTGGAAAGTGGGTATTTATCCCATCTTTAATTTTATCCCTGCTACAGATGGCCTCTTGCCTTCACTTTTAGGTTATGATTTTCCCTGGACTTCTGCATCCTTCTTCCATCCTCAATGGATTTTTTCTTCAAACCATAATGTAAAAGTGATTTAAAAGATAAAGAATCTGTGAATAATGTTGAATGGCAGTGGCAGACAGACAGACCAAAGAAGGCCATGCTGAAGGAGATATAGACTTTGGAGGCCTGTTAATTGGAGGATAAGAAACATAATGGGGGAAAAAATCTGAAAGTCATTTTTCAGGAAATTCAGGAAATTGGAGGTATTAAGAAAAAGTTGTTAATGCCAGATTCAATCTGATGAGTCTTCAGTAAGACCTGCTATTTTTTCCTATAATATTTGCCTCATGGGGAGTTGGATAGCCTGTCCTCTTCTTGTTTTAATTACTTAATTTGCTATACTTCATATTATTTTATTCAGTGTAGGGGGGTGAAAAACAAGAATCAAGTGCAACCTTTTATTCATGCACCTTTGCAAAAAGTATACAATTAATTCTTAATTATATAGATTAGAATATTAATTTCATTTCAAATGTCAATTTCCCTGTTGTGGATTACTTTATTATTTATTAAAAATCATGCCCTTTTGCTAATTATATGATATTATTTGAAGTGTTTCTTACTTTATATAATCAGACAAATATTACGAAAGTAAACTTTTTTATTAAGACAATTCCAAACATTGATTTTTGATTATGATTATGTAACGTAGTGTTTCCTGTCCTTTGTTCTGTGAATCAATGAGGACAAAGGAATTATTGCCTTGTTTTGGTAAAATAGCATTATTCATCTCATCAAGTAATAAATACAAAACATGCTTTCTAAACTCTGAATAAATTGTATGATTAGCACAGGGACTAGCATATAGTGGGTATTCTGTAAGTTCTTGTCAATTTTGATACACATATTACTAATTTTCAAATATATGTGGATTCTATTGATAGAATTTGCTTGTTGGTCTCTCCCACCTCTAATTTATCAACCTCTCAAATTGTTTTCTTTAAACCAGACATGGTCACCCATGTCACACTCCTCTCTTCCATTGTTCCCTACTTCTAGGATCAAATATAAAATTATCTATTTGAATTCTGAATCCTTCTATAACTTGGCCTCTTCTTACCTTTCTAGGCTTCTTATAACTTACATTCCCTCCACATATTCTGTGATCCATTGACATCGGTTTCCTTGATGTTTCTCCCATAACAGTCTCCATCTTCTCACTACATATTTTCACTGGCACTCTTCCATGCCTGGAACTCTCTCCCTTCTTATTTCTGTCTCTTGGCTTCCCTGGCTTCCTTCAAGGTTTGGCTCAAGTCCCACCTCCTTTAAGAACCTCTGCCCAGTTCTCTTTAATATTAGTACCTTCCCTCTGAGAGTATTTTCAATTTATCATATTATATATCTAATTTTACTTCATTGTTTATATATTGTCTGTTTTGTGAATTCTGTGAGAACAGGGACTGGTTTTTGGCTTTTGTATACATTTAGTACAGTAACTCATATATGGTAGATGCTTAACTTTATAAAATCCAAATTTATTTAAAAGCATTATTAAATTCATATTATTTTGTCATGTACTTTCTTAATTTACAAATACTAATGGTATGACTATGATGTTATTTGGACAAAAATTCTTGTCATTTAAAAAATTATCTCCATATTATAAGTTTGCTGTCTTCTGATTTATTCTAACAAGGACCAACCCAAATATAATGATTAGAATGAAAATGTTTCTTTTCTAGAAAATAAAACAAAGCAAGTACTACTTCTATTCTTTTGTTAGATAAATAGTATAAATGTTATTGTTAATTGTGAATCATACGGTTTAACATAACTTGCACATAATAAAGTTTTGGCCTTACCAATAATTTTCAGTGGAAGAAGGCATGTTACATCCAAACAGTAGCATGTGATGGACAGTATCCATGCTGGCATGAGGCTTGAAATCAACTATAAGACAAAATGAGAAATGGACAGGAATGAACCATATCCTTGAAGTAACAGCAATATGATAAAGACATTACAATGCTTTCATTCTGTAGTTCCTAGCAGTGTAAAATATTTATCTTTCCTGTAATCGGTATAACTTGATGCTTTGATACAGCAGGATTAATAAACTATGAGATAACAAGGAGCAGAGGATTGCTGCCTTTGAAGGACTCCATATGAAGTCATTTCTCAGAATGTAGAAGAAAGGCTGTTTTTAAAGGAGCAACATTAATACAGTACTACTGTCTATAACCTAGTCTTTTATAAGGTTTTCCCTGTCAGGCCACCATACAGTGCTAAATGACAACACATTTATACTATGCAAATAAAACACTGCAATGAAATAGAACCAAAGTTGAGTGGTTAAAAACTCATCAATGAGGCTAAGATAATATGTATGAAATTTTCATAAAGATTAGGATATAAGAAGATATTGAAGAAGTGGTTAAACATGAAAAATACATATAATTATATCTATATGTGTATAAATGTTTACACCTGTATATTTGTACATACATATATATATATATATATATATGTACACATGTACAATAGGATCTAGAACTAGGAGAAATCTTAGAAATCAAGTTCAACAGTCAATTTACAAATGAGAATACTAAGGCACAGGGATGTTAAGTGCATTTCACAATTTTATGAAGTAAGTAGCAGTCAGAAATCATCCCCAGGCCTTTTTATTCCATATTCTGTACCTCTTTTATAATATCACACAACCTCCAGATGAATAAGAATATGATGGGTACTCAGTCTCAAATACTCAAGAATCAAATTATTTTCTTGGGTAAGTATTTTGTATTTTGTTTTTAAAGATGATTGAAACTCATTCATTAAATCATAGTCTTTTCAAAGTGAAGAAATTATAGAATATACACATATATGTACATATATATGCACATACATAAACATATATACACTGTGTGTGTATGTATGTATGTACATTTGGAAAATTTAAATAGAGACAACTGTAAAAAAGTTGTTAATACAGATTCAATCCAATGAGTCTTCAATGAGACTTTGTTATTTTATTTTTTTTCTTTTAGTATTTGCCTCATAGCAGGAGGGACAGCCAAAGGAAATAATTAGGTAGTGGAGTAGCTTGTGTGAAGAAAAGCAAGAGACCAGTATTACTGAATCAATGAGTACATATAGAGGGGAATTAGATGTAGGAAGACTATAATAAAGGTAAGAAGGGGCCACGTTATAAAGGGCTTTGAACACCAAATAGGATTTTATGTTTGATTGTGCCACTAATGGGGAGCTACTGGAGTTTATTGAATGGAAGCTGATATTATCAGACCTGAATTTAAGAATATCAATTTGACAACTGAGTGGAAGATGTATTGGAGGGGACTGGAAGATGAATTGTTAAGGAGAACAACAAAAGATTATTTCAATAGTCCAGATGTAAAGTTGGGAGCCTGTACCACACTGCACTGTTGCAGTATACGAAGGTAGAAGATGTCATAAAGATAAAAAATGACAAGATTTGGATATGAGGAGGTAGAGAGAGAATGAGGAGTTAAGGATGACCACAAAGTTATAAGCTTGGGTGACAGAGATATAACTGAGAGCATATAAACAATAACAGCAAAGTTAGGAAGAGGAAAAGATTTTAGGGGAAAGATAATAAATTCTTTTAGACAGGTTTTTTTCCCCCTAAGACATCCATAGGCTATACAGTTTGAGATGCCTAAATGAAGTTGGAGAAGCAATAGGGGAAGTCAGTTAGCAGGTTGGGACTGGACAAGAAACCATGGAAGCAGATGAGATCACAAGTACAACAGTATAGAAGAAGAGAAAAAGGGCCAAGACAGAGTCCTGTGGGTCACCACCACCATGGTTAGTGGGCATGACCTGGATGAAGATCCAGCAAAGGCAACAGAGAGTAATCAGACTGTAGGAGCAACAGAAGAGAAATTGTCATGTAGAGAACCTAAAAAAAATAAAATATCAAAGAGAAAAGGTTGATCAGCACTGCTGAAGGCTGCAGAGAAGTCAGTTCTGATGAGAAATGAGAAAATGACATAAGATTTGGAAATGAAGAAATCATTAGTAACTTTGGAGAGAGCAATTCTAGTTGAATTGTGAAGTCAGAAGGTAGATGGTAAAGAGTTCAGAAGCAAGCAAGAGGAGATAAAATAGAAGCTTCTATTGTGGATAGTCTTTTCAAGTTTAACCATATGAGGAAGAAGAGATACAGCATGAATGCTAGAAGGGATGGACAGATCAAGTTCAATTCAGTTAAACATTTATTAAGAACATGCTATATGCCAGGCACTATATTATATGTCTGGGATATAAGTTAAGAAAAAGACTATCCTTGCCTTCAAAAAGCTTACAGTGTGATGGACAAAAAAACAAATGAGAGTTCTTTAAGGATAGGATACAAGGACATACTTGTTAAGCAGGGAAATTGTCACTAGTCAGGGAGAATTAAGTATTAGTAAGAGCATGGGGATGATGGAGGAAGCAATCTGCTGAAGACAGAATAGAATGAGATTTCTTATATTATAGTGTGGATTGCCTTGGTAAGAAAAAAGGATACTACTTTGTGTGAAACTGAGGTGAAAGAGAAAGTGAGAGAAGAAATGTGAGTGATGTGAGATAAAGAAGGAAGGAGAGGGAACTTTCTAAAAAATAGCCTCACTTTTTTAACGAAGCAAGATTCTCAGATAAGAGATATGAGAGGGATGAAAAAGTTTGGGAAAGTAGTGAGTGGGACAGTGGGATGGTGAATCCATTAAGGAGATATAAAAGGATTGAACTGATTCAGTAAAAGATCAGTTGAGATTATGTCATGTAAAACTTGAAATGATCCACTCAGCATGGTTTCATTATTTTTTACAACTTTGCTCAGCATCACTTGAGTGAGAGTGAAGGCAATAGATGGTGAAAGTAATCCAAAACTGAAGTTTGGAAGGAAGCAAAAACGATTCTATAGAAGAAAAGCAGGAGAAATTTGAGAAAGAAGACAATATAGAATTAAACTTGTTCACTAGGGGGTCAAGATGGGGAAGTATCAGATATTATTTGGAATACTCTGGTTTTGAGCACTCTGCTTTAGGAAAGATATTGATAAAATGGAGGGTTTCTAGGGGGAGGGAAAGATGATGTTCATCTTTGTCTTAAAGACAAGAGCACATAAGGATTTGTTGAAGGAACTTGGCATATTTCATCTGAAGGAAAAAAAAAACCTAAGGTGAATGTTGTCTTCAAAAAATTTGAAGGGCTGTCATATATAGGATGAGTTTCATTTGTACTCTTTATCCCCAGAAGGCAAAAACAATAGAATGGATAGGGAATTGCAAAAGAGGCAAACTTAGACTCAATGTCAGGGAAAAACTTCTTTAAATTACCATTGCTCAAATGTAAGATGTCCTGACTTGAGAAGTAGGGGAGTCTCTGGAAAGTGATTTTCAAACAGAGTTTAGTTGATAATCTCTTGGGTATGTAAAAATATGGATTCCTTTTTGTATTTGGTTGAACTAAGTGGGCACTGAGATCTTTTTTGAACTCTCAAATTTTGTGATTTTTGATTCTAGAAGGAAACTAAAGATGATCACAGTAACAATGATGCTAATAACTAGCATTTACATAGTGCTTTCACATTTCAAAACACTTTTCCTTCATTATTTGTTTGAGCCTCATAATAAACTTGTGAGTTAGGTAAGGAGAGAACAGGCTATGCAAAGTTATAGAGATTGGATAGGGAATGTCATGTTTGGGGAAGTGTGAACTAAATCTGGAAAGGTAAACTAGAAACAGATTGTGAAGGAATGCCAAGATATAATGTTTAAATTTTATCCTAAAAGCAATAGGAGACATTGAATTTTCTTGAACAAGGGACTAATGGGATAGACATGTATTACAATGATGATTTGGGAATTTTTGTGAAGAATTTTTTTTAAAAAAAGGAAAGAGTGAAGCAGTGGATTATTTTTGTTTTGGATTTTGGTTTAAAACTGTGATTGCTCATCATTACAGTGAATTTGAAGGATGAAAACTTCCTGTGTTTCTGCAGCTAAGTGACATTTACATAACATTAAGTACCAGAGAGTGGTTCAGAACTTAAAGTGATTAATCAACTTGCCTATCATCACACAGCTGATCATATGCCAGAGGCCTGACTTGAACTCGGTTCTTCCTAACTCCAAGTCTAACTACTTATCTAGTCCTTAAGGCTGTCTCTCACACAGTGGAAGATATCAGATAAATATTTACTGAATTCAAAATTTAAGAAAAGTCAATAGATTTAGTCTGTCATGAAATGAAAGGGTTAACCATTTCATTAGCTACTCTAATTTATTTCTGTAGGTTGTTAAAGAACAAATTGATTCAATAAAGGTTTTGGAAATGATGCTGAACTGAACTTTGAGAAAATAAGATAACATACTTCAAAAGCAGGAGAAAGGCTTTTGTGTCAGAGGCACATCTATGGCAAATTTCTTATATGATTTTATGGCAACACAATGGATAGGAATTTTGTGGATTTTAAGGGCTCTCTAATCAGACAGGCTCTAAACTGGATTAAATGAATGTTTGACATAGAATTAATGCTTATAATTTTAAAAAGCAGCTCCAGTCACCCATTATAGATCTATGGTCTAGTTATTAGATTTCTGGATCCTTACTCTGTAAGGCAATGGATTTCTGAAGAGACACCTAGCCAGAGATATGGGACATTCTTAGTAAAGGTTTGGCAGGACTAGTTGATTCATTAAAAATCTAAAAAGAAAGTAAAAGTAAATTCAAAAGAGGCCCTAGCCCTATTGAAGACAGGATGAATCAAGGAGGCTGGCTGAACAAAGAACTATACACCATGCAAGGTCATAGTTCAAACTGCAGATCAAGAAATGCCCCTACTAAAAAGCAATTTCTAGACATTGTTCTAAGGCAAACACAGACTATTATCAAGGCTACCCATATTCTTTGTTTTATTTGAAGCCAATACTAAATATAAAGGACACTTTTCCCTTCTCCCTTCCCTAATGCTGTGCTCAAGCCTGCATTTTTTCCCCCTAAGACTTCAGAGAGAATTTTATTTCTATTCTCTTTTTGAAGAGTTGATTTCCTGGAGTGCACAGAGACAACTAGATGTGTGTATTTTCTTTTTCTCTCCTGCACTATCAGTTACCTGCTGTGAGAGGTCTTTCTCAAGAGACCTCATGAAAACCAGAGTTGGGAGCTGATTAAGATTGGTGCTCTCACTATATTATCACATTGCCTTCATTTCAATTCTGTTGTTTGGTTCTTTGTTTTGTCATAAATGAAGTCATTGAAACTTTACAAGCTAATTTTCAAAATTAACTTGTATCTTGGATATACAATGTCCTCCCATTCATTAGAGGTTTATTGTTTTTTAAGAGAGGCGTGCTGTTTTCTAAATATATTAGTATTTTCAATTGCATGTAGAAACAAATGCTGGAGAGCTTTTGCATGATAATCAAGTTGTGGAGTTCTATCAGTCTTGGCTTAAGTATTTAGTAGAGAATGGTGTCATGGGGTGTCAAATCTTAGCTCATTATCAGTAGGTTTCCATGTAATTCTTCATTCTTTCTCTCTTTTTTTTATATTCCATAGTATTTTTATTTATTTTGTTAAATATTTTCCAATTACAACTTAATTTTATTTGGGTCTCAGTCATGGGTATTGTAAACTTCAATGAACAATGTAGCTCAGAGGTTGTATTTGGCATCCCAGATCTAATTCAACACCCTCATTTTATAGCCAAGGAAACTGACCAAAAATTGTTTAAAAGTGTTGTCCAAAGTCACACAGTACACAAATGTCTGAGGAAGTATTTGGTTACAGATCCTCTGGCCACAGAGCCTGTGGATTTTCTTTTCTTTCTTTCTTTTTTTTTTATTAAAAGCTTTTTATTTACAAAACATATGAGTGATTTTTCTACATTGACCTTTGCAAAAAAAAATTTTTTTGTTCCAAGCTTTTCCCCTTCTTCCCCCCACTCCCCACCCCTAGATGACAGGTAATCTAATACATGCTAAATATGTTAAATTATATGACAAATCCAATATATGTATACATATCTATACAGTTATCTTACTGCACAAGAAACATCAGATCTAGAAAGAGAGAAGGAAAAAAAAAACAACCTAAGAAGGAAAACAAAATGCAGGGAAATATTCACAGAAAGAGTTAAAATGCTATGTTGTGGTCCACAATCAGTTCCCTCAGGTCTCTCTCTGGATGTATATGACTATCTTCATCGCTGAACAATAGGAACTGGTTTGAATCACATCATTGTTGAAGAGAACCATGTCCATCAAAATTGATCATCGTATAGTCTTGTTGATGTGTATAATGTTCTCCTGGTTCTGCTGATTTCACTCAGCATCAGTTCATGCAAGTCTCTCCAGGCCTCTCTGAAATCCTCCTGTTGGTCATTTCTTACAGAACAATAACATTCTATAACATTCATATACCATAATTTGTTCAGCCATTCTCCAAATGATGGGCATCCCTTCAGTTTCCAGTTTCTAGCCACTATAAAAAGGGCTGCCACAAACATTTTTGCACACGTGGGTCCCTTTCCCTCCTTTAAAATTTCTTTGGGATATAGGCCCAGTAGAAACACTGCTAGGTCAAATCTTCATTCTTTCTCAAAGAATTCAGTAAGTAGGTTTTGGTCTTCCTTTCTATCCCAAACTTTTTTTTATAAGGAGGAACTCAAAATGTGTTTTTGAACATGAGGGCCTCTTGTCAACCTCTTCAACTCCATTTTTTGTTCCAATTCAGCCAAATACAAGGTCACAGTTTCTGACCACCACTTGTAATTATTCTACCCCAAGGATTCATAACTTGTCTGATCACAATTTCCTATTCTTCAGTCATTGCTTCATTCTCTGAGAGTCTCTTTGTACTCAACATTGCACAACTTTTCTTCTTCATGTTTATCATCTCAGCTCTAGCATCTCTTTATAATCTTGATACTGGCCGACCAATTTAATTACACTCTTTCAGTTATACCTGAACTCTTTGTTTACTAGAGTTATCATTAGCTGCCCCCACTGAAGTAAATGTGTGTTTCTATTCATATCTAGTCACTGTGAACCAGTAAAATCTTATAGTTCAAGGATCCTTTCCTAATTTAAGTGCTTAAAATCATCATGTAATAATGCCTTTATGGCCACAGAGAAAAATGCTTGGGTGGAACCAATTTCTCCTGAATGTAATATGTTTAATAGTTGCAATCTGAAAGTTTTCTATTGCATAGAACCAACTTAGGTATTGTCTCAGTAGTAAAGTGTTCTTATGCAGAAAAAAGATTGAGTTGCAGAAGCCTTTACCTTGATGTTTGATTTCTTGTATTTTGCATCACTCATATAATCATATAAATCACCAATCACATAAAAATGATTAAAGCAAAGAAGATTAATAATTTTCTATAAATCTGAGACTCGGGTATATTTCCAGAGTTTTCTATTGTAGCAATCAAATTTACCTATTGCCTCAATAGTAAAGTCTTATGTTAAAAAAAAAAAAAAAGCTTGAGTTGCAGGGACCCTAACCTTGATTTCTGGTTTCTTGTGTTTTTCCATCACTCATAGATACTTGCCACCAATCATATATAAATGATTGAAGCAAAGAAGATTAATCATTTTGTGTAAATCTGAAACTCTTCAATGTATTTCCATTTGACCAAAGTTCAGTATCCCAGATAATATTCACTCATTCTTATGGTATTGCCATAATTTCAGTGTCTTCTAGACTGAGACAGAGCAACTGTTTTTTTTACCCTAGCTACTATTGTTACCCATCTCTGTCAGGCAGTATCCAGCTTAGTGCTTGGTTAAAATATAGACTACTGGATTATTGTCCATCCATGCATGAAATTTAGCTTCACACCTATAATCTTTAGACTTCTCAATGACAATTCACCTTGAAACTACAGATTCACACAAACACACACAGATTTCAAGCAGGAAGAGACCTTACAAAACACCTACTATAACCTCATTTTATAGATGCTGGGCTCTTCCTATACAGTGAAATCTATCATGAGAAGAATCGATTGATAATGTGCATTTAGTCTAAAGCCTCCAGTCTTTTTTACAATTTTTTTTTCAGAAAAGAGGTAGCCATTAACACTCAAGCATTAACATCAAGAATTAACATTCAAGCATTGGACCAACTCACTGTCCTTCTGCTCCCCTTTTCTCTTCCCAGTGGAAAAATGGAAAAGTCTTATTTCTCAACAGAGTGGTCTATTCCTTTCATCTCTTGGCTAGAACAGACTTTTCAATTCAAGTTGGTGATTCTTTCTCTGAGGCATGACGCTCTTAAATCATAGAACAGTTATTCCTAGCTGTCTAGCTTGTGCCCTCAGGCTTTATTTATTTTTATGAGGATTTCTAGTGTTCTGGGATTTGACTCTTCAACAAAGACCTCACTCTAGCATAGGGTGGGAATCCTTTACAATTCCCTTCTTTAATCTCAATTGAGTATTCTATGTTCACAAATTCATTTCAGGGGCATTCTGTGACAGAAGCCCCATTTGTACTGACTGCAACAGATTCATTGCAATCATTTTTAGGTACCCAACATGCTTCCCCTCTACTGTGCAAATAAATGTAAACCAACACAAAACTAAACTCGGAAAGTGGAAAAGGGACAAGGACATAGACTTTTCCACCTGATCACATTCTTGGGTTTCCATAAGCACCTGCAGCAGCTGAATCTTTCCAAGTTTCATCTTCTCTTACACAGTTTTACTGATCTTTACAATACCTCTAAAATGTAACTATCTCCATTCATTCCCAACATTCTAGTTCACATGGTCTTTACACTTTGCCTGGACTATCAAAATAACTTTTTAATATATCTTTCTTCTTCTGTTTGCTCCCCTCTCTAAATTACCCTCTACACAGCTGTCAGACTGAAATCCTAAAAAACACAGATCTGACCAATCACTCCCCTATAGCAAAATCTTCAGTTTCCCTTTTGCCTCTGGCATAAAACAGAAAATCCTCTGGTAGTCAAAAACTTTCAAAATGATGTTTTTACTACTGGTTCAGGCTTGCTTTTTATTAGCACTTTTATGTATGTACTTTTCCAGTGAAACTGGTCTGCTAGCTATTCTTTATACTATAAATCCTATTTCCCTCCTCCATTCCTTTGTATAAGTGGTCCCCTACGTCTAAAAATGTTCTCTTCCTTATTTCTGCCCCATAGATTCTCAAGCTTCCTCCAAAACACAGTTCAGACTCCTCCAGAGGTTAGTGCTTAATCTTTCTTTAAATTACTTGTTACACTTTACATGGAGAGTGGCTCAAAGTCCAAGAATCTCAGTGCCATCTAATCAATCATCATTTATTAAGTGCCTGTTGTAGACTAAGAACTACAGTAGCACTGAAGATAGAAAAACAAAAGTGAAACAGTCCACACCTCATGGAACTTACATTCCCATCCTGGAAGGAATATGTACCTAAATATGCATATTCCAGAAAAAAATATATAACATGAAAATAAATAAAATGTATATATTATATATATATTTTTATATATACACACACACACAGACATGTATATGTAAATGAAATCTGGAGGTGGATGACAGCTGGGGGAGAGAACAGGGAAGGCTATACATATACAAATAGACAGTTCTCACTTCATATAAAATTCAAATTTGACTTTACATAAAAAATTCTAAAAGAAAAACACCTGTGTTAACTTTACTGTATAATACTATTTTCTCTCTTTCCTCCTGCCTCTAGGCTCTTGCACTTTGAGGCCTCTCCCTTTGCTCTTCCACCAAACCAAACCAAACCAAACCAAAACCACCTTCAAATCCCCTTCCTCCTCCCAACCAAATGAAAACAGAATGGAAGAACAGAGAAGCACAAATAAAGCCATCTGGGGCTTAGCTTTAGATCTCCTGTATAGAGAAAATACTCCTGTGTACACACTCACTCTCTCTCTCTGTCTCTGTCTCTCTCTCTCTGTCTCTCTGTCTCTCTCTCAAGCTAACCCAAGGAACTTATATTTAGTCCTAGAATCAAAAGAGGATTTGTTGAATAGGAAAATAATAGTCAGTCATTCACTTTAGGAAGACCACTTTGGCAGTTGCATGGAGAATGACTTAGAGAAATTAGAAATTTGAGGCAAAAAGAGCAATTAAGAGACCATTGCAGTTTTGTAATTAATCTTTCTTGTAACTATGCCCTAAAATGGGATTTTGTAGCATACACAAACTCCCAAGGGGATTAATTGGGGGTTATAAGGCATTTTTAAATGTAAGTCAGATAGTTTTATGAGACAGTCTCAAAAAGTTTCATGAGATATTCTGAAATTCTTACAATTGAGATACAAGCCAAAGAAGAGGATCCTGAGAAAAAGGCAGAAAGAATGGTCATAAAAGTAGGAGGAGCAAGAGAACTGAATGCCATAGAAGTCAATGATGGAGAGAGGATCAATAATCAAATACTTGATATTGGCTACTTGTTATTCAATTGTTTTTCAACTGTGATTCTTCCTGACATTATTTGGCATTTTCTTGACAAAAAATGCTGAAGGGATTCACCATCTCCTTTTCTACCCATTTTACAGAAGAGAATACTGAGGAAACCAGGGTTAAGTGTCTTGCATAGAATTATACAGTTAGTAAGTGTATGAGACAGGACTTGGTCCCAAGCCTTTCTGACTCCAGATCTGTTTTTTTATGCACTATACTACTTATCTGTCCTTTATTGACTACTATAAGAACTTAAAATGCCCTCAGAGATGTGAAAAATTCAGTTCTTCAAAAAGTTAATCTGGTTTAGGAATAAAGGTAACAGAAACAGCTTTACTTAACATATGCTTAAGCATTTAAAATCAAATTTTTTCTATTGTTCATTAGTTAGAATTGTATTAATACCATCAACTCTCAAAGGATATGAACATTTAGGACACATTTTCAGAATCCCTAGAAATTCTAAAACACTGTCTCCTAGTACTACTGTATTCTGAAGTAACCTTGAAAGGGTATAATTCAGAAGTTGATACATCTCTTTTGAGGGCTCAATAGCTTGTGCAGCTATACTGCAAATCAAAAGAAAACCCAAACAGGACAGTTTCACAAAACCTTTCCATGCTCATATTAAATCTCAGTTGATGGGTTGTACTCAGTCAGGATATTTCTTAATTTCTCTGCTGTTATCTTTTGTTTTTTTTTCTTTTTATGCTTTATTAAATGCTTGGAATAATGATCATTATGTATATGACCAAACTCCTAATTTTTTTTTTTAAAAAGAAACTAATCAGTCACATTAAAGTGGTAATAAAATAAAGTCCTCTAACTTCCCTCTCAAAAAAGCTTACCAGAACTTAACATTCTGGCCAGAAATAAAAACTAATTTAAATCATGTTAATTTAAAATTATCATTTATATAGACATATAACATGGGTCAAAATATATTTCCTACTATCTATCTTCATTTTCCAAAGAAATGGTGAAATATTTAAATATCTATGTAAGTATAATATCAAGTATAATTCATTGTATTTTGAATTAAGTTGAGAAATATCTCCAGAGAAAAGTACTGTCACATCAAAATGTAAAACTAAAATAATCTTAAGCTTTTTAAAATAAAAGGAGTAAAGTGATTTCATTGAATTGTATGCCACTGATAGAAAAATGAAAACTTAAAAGATGAGAATGACAGGGACATTCTATGGATTTTGTCCACCCTGATTTATCATGCCTTGCTTTGAGAAATAAGACCTTGCCCTTCATGAATAAGGTTCAATGAGCACAAGTTACATAGAAGAACGACATTAAAGGCTTCTATACCACAGTGACCAAAATTTAGATAAAACTGTTTTTTAAAGAAGTCTCACAAGAAATTCTCATCTTTACTTTTTTCATATCACATGCCAAAGAAAGAAATGACAGACCCAAAAGGGAGAGGTCAGAGATAATAATGAAAAAAATTGAATTGAAGTGTACAATTTGACAGGCAGAATAAACAAAGATTACCTCAGAATGGTGACAAAAATGGTGAAAATCCTAAAGGATTAAAAATGTCATAGATGTTCCTAACTCAATAATAGGATGTCAGTTGTTTAAAAGAAAATGATTTTTCACTCTCCATGGGTGTTAGCAGTTCCAATTGCCTTCTGGGTACAAAAGTGGTAAACATTTTCTAAAAGACTAAGTTGTGGAATTGCAAACCTAAAATTCTTGCCTGACAAACCAATAATATTTTAAAGACTCCAAAGTCAGGGAGAAGCTGACTTAAAGTCACCTTAATTAAATAGAAGCTGCTGAATATTAAAGTAAATGATTTGGTCAAAAAGAGTACCAACTAACCAAAAAGGAAAAATGATAAATACAGTTCTGGATAACATGCCAAGCAAATGAACACATTTATTTCATGATTTCTTAAAAACAATTCTTATTCTTAGCTACAAAATATTTTGGAGTTTTTATTTATTTTTTTTCTAGCATTATATTACAACTTTATAGGATTATACAAATTGCTTTAGATATGATCTAGGAAAATACTTTAATTCATTTAGCACTTGAATTTATGTCCAGTCTTCTTTTCCAAACATAAATATTTCCATATTTCCTTTTCACCTATCTTTTTCATGTGGAATTTATTATATAGCCTGTCTAATCTGTGATGTGGTATAATCTAGGAATAGCTGCAACTAAGCCCAGAGTTTGAAGTTTTTAGGATAGTCATGTAACCAACTTAAACTCCTGTGTGCTAAATAAACTCAAGGACAGCACAGATGCCAAGAAGTAAAACTGTGTAGGGGCGTATGTGTGCTTGTGTAGAGAAAGACTTAAAAATAATCAGGGTTTTATTTTTCCCTCAATAGTATTTTATTTTTCAATTATATATAAAAATAGTTTTCAACATTAATTTTTGAAATATTTTGAATTCCAAAATTTTGTCCCTCCATTCCTTACTTCCCCCAAGATAGCAAGCAATCTTATATAAACTATACATGTACAATCATTTAAAAGATATTTCCATATTAGTTGTATTGTGAAAGAAAAATCAGACCAAAAGGGAAAAAACAGAAGAAACAGAAAGCTAACAAATAACAACAAAAAAGGTGAAAATAATATGCTTCAATCTTCAATCACTTTCCAAATTTTTCTCCATGAATATGATGGCAAAAAAAATCAAGTTTGAATAAATTATAATTTGTAAGTGATCACTTTCATTTAGTTATTTTATGATTAACATTATCTTATATCCAAAACCCTGGAAAATGATATTAGTTACATTTGAATCACAGAATATAAGAGTTGGATAGGACCTCAGAACACCCTATACCTGATTCTCTAGCCTCTGCTTGAAGACTTTGAATGACTGAATTGGGTGGGGGGGCAGTGTTTAGGAGAGGACAGATACTCATTCTACTTTTCAACATCTTTAAATATTGGAAAGTTTTTCTTTTTGCCAAGCTTAAATTAAAATCACCACAATTTGGCCTTTTACTCCTAATTTTGCTGAATAGCAAATTCAACCCATTTAGCCCACAGCCTGGGGCTATGGAAAAATCAAACTAATCTATTTGCTATGTGACAATTCTTCACATAGAGAATTATGATGCTTTCTTCAAGTTTTCTTTTATTCAGATCAAAGATTTCTCTTTGATATCTATCTACCTATAGCAAGACACAAGTGTCTCATCTAATACAAGTCTGATGTAATGCCCTGCTACAATAATTAACTTGTTTTAATGACTTTCATGGTTCATGGGTTAATATCTTCAGTTACCTTAAGGAATTTATTTTAGAAGAAAAGTTATTAGTGCAATTACTCAAACTATCAAATCTTTTTCAAAGAAGTGTTGTCTAGACACTTCTCCTCCATCTTGTATTTTAAGGGTGATGTTTGGAGCCTAAACATGAATCTTTATTCACATTTTCCTCTATTAAATTTCATATCATTCAATTCAATCCATTATGCTAGTTTGTCAAGATCTTTTCTTATTACCCTGTTTCAATTTTATTTTTATATTAACTAATAAGAAAAAGTACACTATTATAAATTATATATTATAAATTATACACAAAATATACTATTATAAATTATATATTATAAACTAGAAATTTTATTTTCTAGATTTTTTTTCATTTATGTGATGTTTTAAGATTTACAAAGTACTTTTATAACAACTTTGCAAGACGTAATAAATATTGCCCCCACATTAAAGATGAGGAAATAGAAAATACCATTTCTCTGAGGTTCATAAAAATGGTAAATGAAATGCTTGAGATCACAAGGCTAGGTAAAGGGTATAGTTTGGAATTTCAATTTTCAAATTTCAGGTTCAGTATTTTATTATGACATTTTGATTCTCCATAGTTTTTATATTAAAATTGTATTCATAAGACATGAATCTCAATTAACAGAAAAATAGCATCAATATTTTAAGCTTTTTATTCAGTTTAACATTTGTTTCTGTATCTAGGATTATTCTGTGAGTTCAAATGTTATTGCTTTCTACCAAAACCACTATAAAATTTATATAATTACAATGAGCTGTGTAAGTTATAAAAATAAGGTCTGAGTAAAGGAAGATTTTAGTTCAGTTATTTTAGAATGGTTTTCATTTAAAGGAAACCAGTAGGGGCAGCTAGATGGTGCAGTGGATAGAACATCAGCCCTGAAGTCAGGAGGACCTGAGTTCAAATGTGATCTCAGACACTTAACATTCCCTAGCTGTGTGACCCTGGGCAAGTCACTTGACCTCAATTGCCTCAGCAAAAAAATAAAATAAAAATAAAGGAAACCAATATATTTCCAAATAATTTTAGTCATATTTCTAAAATAGTTTGTTTTGATTTTTACAGTGACAAGAACAAAAGAGACTACTTATTAGTTGTATACATGCCTATCTTAGACAATTTTCATAGTAAAAATCCTCAAATGGTGATTCTTTCAAACATCTATTTACATTGAGGGAAATAGGATAGAATTAAAAATGTGATAGGGATAATCATGTTGAAAAATTGTTTTTACAGTTTTGAAATAACAGTCCAAAGATAAAAAAATCAAACAAACTAAAACCTTGTGTTCCATTAAGCATTATCTTACAGTTTCTAAAAAATGAAGATATTTCAAAAGTTATACATCTGAATAGGAAGTAATGACATATTAAAATGTAATTTAAGTGGAGGATATGATCAACTTTTATGTTCATTGTCTTTTATTTGGGCAAGAAAGGTTCATATAAATATGAAACCCAAAGCACTATAATCCATTTGTGAAGATATTAAAATCCCACAGAAATGATATATTACATCATCTTTTGCTAGCATTTCCCATAACCATAAAGCAATTCTGTATAAAAACAAGGAAGTTTTGCTTATATATTTTTATTTAGAAGGATTACTATTGTTATTACAATTGTCATTGATTCTTGCTACTATTTTATATTTATTCTTGCTACTAATTTATAAAGAACAACAATAATAACGAAAGGTAGCACTTAATTAGTGCTTTAAAGTTTGCAGAGTTTTACAAAGGAAAAACAATTAAAATAGAATAATCTTTAGTTGAACACGTAATTACTTTAGAGAATTTAATATATGACCAATATGAGAAGGAATAAAAATTTCAAAATTGGAAGCCTTTTAACACTGAATTTTTGGTTCTATATGAAAACAAATTAAGTAAGCAATGAAATAGTCCTCTTTCCTGACCAGTTTATGCAAGACATTTTAACACAGATAATATAATTTTCTTTAAATATTACTTTTGTCATGTCATGTCAAATCACTTCATAATTCTGTCCCACTATGATAATTATGATAATTATTACTATATTAAAATATTTTATATAATATATTGAAGCTTGATCTGTTATGCATTTTATTTCCAGGTAAAATTTTATTTCCAGGTATTAGTTATTTCTACATTTGGGTTAACATTGTGTTATAAATATATGTATATATATATATACATATATATATCTCGAATATTCGAATTTCTCGAATATATGCAACTAAATTATAAATTTAAATGGTTGTTTCTTCAAAATCTCCCTTTCTTGCTCATGCTGCCCACCTAAGTTGTAATTATGACTCATTAACATGAGAGATATCAATGTATGCTTTCATTAGCATAGGTGTTAGTGGAAAGAAGTAGCCAGAATAATATTAAGAAAACACATACGAATGAAATTAGTTGTGTATTTAAGGGATAATTCTGTGAGGGGGGGGAGGAGGGTATAAATCCTATTTTTCATCTTCCTTAAGTCTTGAGTTCATTTTTGAATAGGTACTTACACTGAAATTCCAAAGGTCAGGGATTGGAAGAAGGAAA
This sequence comes from Myrmecobius fasciatus, assembly GCA_023553655.1. Lineage (NCBI taxonomy): Eukaryota > Metazoa > Chordata > Mammalia > Dasyuromorphia > Myrmecobiidae > Myrmecobius > Myrmecobius fasciatus. Next base: position 151,524 of record JAJPUD010002123.1, on the reverse strand, counting down.
TAACACTTTTATATTGACCAGGTTGGGTTTTATTTCTTATTTGTGTGTATTTTTAAGTGTATTAAAATTGCTCTTTTCCAGGGAACTAGAAGAATTGCTCTTTAGGGAGACAGAATGCCTAAGGGAAGATATATAGTGGTCTTCTGGGAGAGTGAAGCTAAATAATTATCCTAGGAAAAATAAGAAAGGTGATGCTATATAACCAGCTAACTAAAACAAAAAATAGGAGATAGGTGATTAAAAGGACAATTTAACAAATATTTATTATGTAGTTCCCATGCACAATGGGCTTTAGGGATACATAAGCAAAAATGAAAGAGACTTTTCCCTCAAGAAGCTTCTATTGTGAGTAAGAAGAGTAGGAAAATAGCATGTATACAAGGAATTGTATTACAAGCTAATTTAAGAATGGAGAGGAAATTAATACCTAATGGGAAAGAAGCTAATGGAAGCCTTTACACTGAACTGTGATTGATTCTGAGAGGAAGACTGAACAGAGATTTTATGAAACAATTGAAATGATTTTATATGATATTCTAAGAAATAAGATTAGTTAGGTGATTATTGGTTGAAAAGTTTGTATTTTACTATAGAAATACTAAAAATTTTTGAGCAGAGGAGAAGTTAGTACCCAATACATGTTGTTTGACTAACACTATACTTTGTAAAGATCACAGTTTTTTAGCTCTATGAAAGATGGACTGCATAAAGAGATTTGAAGAAGATTTAATTGGGAGATAAGGATTGATGAAGACCTGAACTAGGGTAATATTTATGTGTAGAACTGGACAGGAAGGAGAGAATATAAATTGTGGATATAAATTTGTTATTACTTGACAAATGATTGGATAAGCAGTTTGAGGGAAAAGCATAATCCTAAATTAATAATCTGGGTGAATGGAATAATGAAGGTATCTTCACAAATACATGGAAGTTTTGGAGGACAGATTAATTTAGTGGGGAGATAGTGAGTTCTGTTTTGGACATGTTGAGTTTGAGATGCCATGAGTAAATGGCACAATTGATGAAGCCCTATACCTAAAGTCAGGAAGGCATTAGTTTAGATTCAGTTTCACTTACTAGCTGTGTGACTGGAAAGGTCACTTAATCTCTGTTTCTTAATATGTAAAACAGGAATACTAACATCTTTTCCCCCAGAGTTTTTGTGGGAATCAAATGAGAAAATAGAGCCAGGTTCATAGTAAACATTATAATGTTAACTTGTTATTATTAAAATGAAATTGGAAAGAAATAATCAGAAAGATAGAAGAAAGAGAACAAGGAAATATCTGTGTCAGAATTCAAGGGAAAAAATATTGCACAGCTCGGGGTAGTCAACAGTACACAAAATGGTAAAGAAGTCAAGGAGGATGAGAACTTGGAAAAGTCCTCTGGATTTGCTAATCTCTTAAATAGACTTAACTGCACTGCTAGTAAAATTGAAGGGAATAGTTCAATGCAGTGTTATGGTCAGAAGCAAAACTATAAAAGGCTGAGGGAGAAATATGTGCAAATGGGGACAATTCTTTCTAAAAGTTTTAAATTAAAAGGGAAGATATATGAGGATACTTTGAAGGTATAGAAAGATCAAAATGAATTTTTTTAAAGGATGGATCTGACATGAGTGACTATAGAAGAAGCTAGTACATAGGAAGTTCTTGGAAATAAGAAAGACAGGAAAGATGTGATGGAGTGGATTTGAAGATACAAACAGAGTTGTCCTTGGCTTGAAGAAGGTCTATCTCTCCATCAGAAGCTGATGGATGATCAGAAGAAATTAGGACATATGGTCTTTTGATTTTCTCAGTAAAATAGAAGGTAAGGACCTCTATCTTTAGAGAGACAGGGATAAGGTAGAGTTAAGATCTTCAGAAGAAAAGAGAAAGTTGAGAATATCCATTGAAATTAGTGGTACCGAGAAACAATGAAGGAAGGCACTATTATATAGTGAAAAAGCATTAAGTTTGGAGCAAAGAGACTTTAGTTCAAAAGTCCATCCTTATGTGTGACCTTCAACAAATCACATGGTCTCTTTGACCCTCAGTTACATCATCTATACAACAAGGAATCTAATCTAGAATGCCTTTATTATTTTTTCCAGCTTTAAAATAACAAATAATAAATCATGAATTAATTTATTAAATTTATTTAAATTAATTAATTTGACTGATTATTACATGATAATAAATTGCTAAATAAAGTTTCCAGTTCTAAAATACTAATACATTGGTTGCCTTACTATAGTGAAGATCCAATAGAAATCAGACAAATCCTATATACTCAACTCTATGACTGGCAAATCTCTTAACTTGTTTGAGCTTTAGGATTTTCATCTGTAAAATGAGATTAATAAAGCACCAATTTCATACAGTTATTGAAATGATTAATTGTGATAATCTAAGCAAGTGTTTTGCAGACCTTGAAACACAAATAAATGTGAGTTATCTTTATATCAATTTTTAAAATTAGTACAAATGAACTATTTGGAGAAAGAGGTATGCATAAACAAATACATATATCTTCCCCATGTCACTAACATATATGGAACTTTACTGCTAGACCATCATATTTATGCTCATCCGTTTGGTAACTTCACACATGGTCAAAATTAAATTGTTCCTTCAGTACAAGGATAAAATTGCAAATAACCTAAACCTGTTTTGCTTAGAAAAAGTTATTCTTTTATTTTCTTTTTTCAAGAAATTAAATATGCCATTCTGCAGAAGCAATTGTTCTCCATTTGAAGAAGTATAAGAAAAATAATAGCAAGAAGTTATATTAATTTGACCTTCTAAATGTGGTAGTTTCTATCTTATCTGTATAGTGCACTTTGATAGATAGGGGCCTACTATCATCCACAAGGAAGAAACACATTTATTTAGTGGCCAGCCAAGTGAGTGAAAGTAAGGGGATCAAGATGACAGTCAAATTTCTTGGCTGAGTGGCTTTCTGTCAGAGTCAATTCTTCTGTGTGTCTGTAAAACACCCTTTAGATATCACTCTAGTTCAGTAGTCCACAGAAGATTGTATCAATATCTGTACTGTTGAAGGAAGCAAACCAATTTAAAACTCTGTAATTTGCCTACTAAAAAAAAGAAAGAAAATTGGGGATGTTATCTAGGAAACAGTAAAAATTTTAAATATAAAAATAATTTATTGGGGCAGCTAGGTGATGCAGTGGGTAGAGCACCAGCCCTGAAGTCAGGAGGAACTGAGTTCAAATCTGGCCTCAGACATGTAACATTTCCTATCTGTGTGATCCTGGGCAAGTCACTTAACCCCAATTTCTTCAGAAATAAAAAATGTTGCTTTCAAAAAATCTTTTCCTCCTATTGACTTTTGTTCAATTTACCCAATACTAGTGTCAGGTACTGCACTGGCTCATAGGGATAAAAACAGTTCCTGCCTCAAAAAATTTACATTCTTTCAGGGAAAATAATGGCTACTGTTACTATTACTACTATTGCTTTCTACTGCTACCACTAACTAGCAATTATAGAGTATTTTAAGGTTTGCAGAGGGTTTTACAACTTTCTCATGCTATCCTCACAAAAAACCCAAGAAGTTGTTGTTTACTCATTGTTCAGTTGTGTTCAGTTATGTTCAGTCACTCTTTGTGACCCCAGTTAACATTTTCTTGTCAAAGAATACTGGAGTGGTTTGCAACTTCCTTCTCCAGCTCCTTTTATAGATGAGGAAACTGAGGCAAAGTTAAGTAACTTGTTCAATCACACAGTTAGTAAGTGTCTGAGGCTAGATTTGAATGGAAGAAGAGGAATCTTTCTTTCTTCAGGCTTGGAGCTCTAATCAGTGAAACACCTAGCTTGCCTAAGTAGGTGCTGCTATTATTCTCATTTTATAGAGGAGGAAACTGAGGTAGATAGACATTAAGTGATTTGTCCAAGGTCATTAGTAAATGACAAGCAGGTTTTGAATTCAGGCCTTCCTGTACCATCTTCACTCCCTTCATTTCCTGTACCACCAGTAAATTAAAGTAGTTTTTTTTTGGGGGGAGAGGTGAGAAGAAGGGAGTACTAGGAGCTGTGGGGGAGATCAAGAAAGGCTTCATGTAGCTGGCGACATTTTAGCTGAGTTGTAAAAAGGTAGGAAGGGATTCTAGGAAGAGATCCCTGCATGATTCAAGCATAAATGACCACATGAAAGTCTGGGAGTGAGTTAACATTTGTCAATGATGACTAGAGTTTGTACTTAGTTGTAAGGAAAAATATTTTTAATTGGCCTTAGAATCTGAAGTAGTTATGACTCGGGGATTACTGAGGGAAAACTCAGTGAATAAATAAATGAGAAAAGCATTTTAAGGATTTATCATGGCACAAGAGCTGCTGTCAAAAACCCCAGTAAATGAATAAAAAAATTATAGCCTCTTTACAAAAAGACCTATCCAAAGTAGTGAAATGTAATATTAATATTTTAGCCAGGTTACTGTCCAGCAGACATGTTAGGATACATATTGTGATTTGCAAATTGTGAAGGTGATAAATAACTACCTATATCAAAAGTGAGTCTAACATTGCAATTTGATACACTTATATAAGATTGGGTAGGTTTGAATTCCCTGTAAAATCCATATTTTCTAGTTTAGAGATACAAATTCTTAGGTTAAAGCTGTCACCAGGGCAATATTATTTAATAAATATATATATTTTCCATCTTTTTCCTCAATTGAAAGATAGAAATTTCCCACCACTGTTTCAAAGGGTTTGTAAACTCATCAGAAAGGCTATAATCTTATAATCCCTAAACCTTTAGTTTATTCACTTGATTGAGAAAAAAGGAGGTCCAAGCTGACTACAGATCCCAAGAGCAATGCTAGTGGGCCTAAACACATTTAACATATTTAGAATTTGTGTTTAAGAAAGAAACTTGGCAATGTGTTTAAAATCAGGTTTCTTAGAATCATATTTTATTGTTTCATGCAGTTTCAGTCTCCTTCTGGCCCTCTTTCTAATTTTTTGGATTTGAAAAGCATCCCCCCACTTATGGTTTTTCAGTTTCCTGGTGTGTGTGTGTGTGTGTGTGTGTGTGTGTGTGTGTGTGAGAGAGAGAGAGAGAGAGAGAGAGAGAGAGAGAGAGAGAGAGAGAGAGAGAGAGAGAGAGAGAGTATGTATATGTGTGTATGTAGTGTGGTCTTCCATCATTTGAAAATGATCATTTGAAGACAGAAACTTGTCTTTATGCTTGCATCCATGTATCCAAAGTGTAGCACAGTGATAAGCATCTAATAAGTACTTCTTAAATGCTTGGAATCTGCCTTTTTTTCTAAAAGAAGAATTTCTCAGTTCATGTAATTATAAGAATTACAGGGTCAAGCTGCTTTTAAACGTTCAAAATTAATCTAGGTGATTATCACTGGTTAAATCCCTATGTGTAAAATATTATAGGTAGAATTATTATCCTGGAGAAATAAATTTAAAGATTCTCTGACAACTTTAATAAAATAAGAGTTTCTTTTCAATAGTTTCTTTTCTACTTTCTCCCTTCTCTACTATCATCTGCACACTGATGTTTCCATGCAATGCCAGGCCCATATACTTCTATAGTTGTAACTGATTTTGGCTTAAAAACAATTTTGTTCAATATTGTAATAGTATTATTGTGTGAACTTTTTTTTAAAACCAATCATGATTTCTTGATCTTTGATGAAATTGTATTCCAAAAATGGAAGGGTTTCGGCACATCAAGAGTTTTGGAGACACACAGGCACAGAGCTTCTATTAACAGCTGTAACTAAATGATTCCAGTAGTTGGAATTGGGTGTTAGTGGTTAATGGCAGTAATAGTGCCTCCAGTGGATGTGGAAATAATTAGCCAAGGTTGAAGGTAGCATTAGAAAGTTAAATTCTTCATGGCAGAGAGAAGTCCCAATTATGAATTCAAGAAAGATAGTCCTAGGGAAGAAACTACCTAGCAGAGAAATACAACTTCATCAGAACTCCAGGATAAGGATAAATGGATTTCCAAGGCCAGAGATGGGAATTTGCTTTTGTCACATCAGTTATTTACAGATGTGTTTCACTACTATTGAACTTTAAATTTGAGCCCACTCTTCCCATGAAAATTATGTATTGGTGAAATTTATATTCCTAGATTTATCTGGGGGGGGTGATTTGTACTAATTGCTCTTAATATAACATTTAGTGAATATCTTTTTAAAAGACTAATTAAGACTCACTGATAATTAATGAAGATCACACCAATGGGGGCAAAGAAACTATAGGACTAGACATAAAACTCCCCCGGGTTGCCTTTCAAATCCTGGAAATAAATTGAAGATCCTCAGAGGGTGCTTGTGTTGTGGAAAAAAAAATCTGTAATAAAGAGAAATTGAGGATCAAAAGTTCTAGCATGAACTGTGTATTATTAATGTAAATATCAATAAAATGAATCCAATGGTGCTCAGTAATCAAGGATACATCTGATAGAGCAACCTTTTTGATACAATTGAAAAGGTAGCAGGCTATATAGGGTATGGTCTAATTGGGCCCAATGAACCAATGAAGGCAAGTAACGTCTGAGACTGTGTTTGGTCTAACCCAGAAATGAAGAATAAGCTTTGCTTAAGTTGACTCTAAGGAGGGATAGCCATAACTTAGGAACAGGAAAAATAGAGTTGATCAAAATCACCTGGAAAGTCATATAATAGGCACATCTTATCACTACATTAATTAATCTTCCCCCATGTTCAGTAAAATTCAAATTGGAATGTCTGTGGTTGGAATGTAATCCATAAGAATAGGGAATTAGGGCAGCTAGGTAGTGCAGTGGATAGAGCACCAGCCCCAAAGTCTGGAGGAATTGAGTTCAAATCTGTTAAGTGGAAAAGCCACTTAACATTTCCTAGCTCTGTAACCCTGGGCAAGTCACTTAACCCCAATTGCCTCAGCAAAAAAAAAAAAAAAAAAAAAGAATAGGGAATTAAACTTTTACATATTCTACTAGTAGGAGTCAGTTTGGATCTATCGAACAAGGCCCATACAATCAAGTCTAAATTTAATTCACAAATGTTAATTATAATTAATAGAGTGATTAGATATAATTAATAAGCAATTTTAGCCTAAATTTCACAACTAGGAATATTATCATTATTGCAATTTTAGCTTTTGTACATTTATTAAGTAGCATTGCCTGCATAACGTCCTGATTGTAATTTACATTTTAAATTTCTCAATTTTTCATTTTTAATATTTCCTTTAATTCATTTTAAAATTTATGACTTCATGTTGAATTTTTTTTATAATTTCATTGCGGCATTTTTCTTTTCTTTAAATGGTAACATGTAACTTCTTTTCAAAGTATAATTTTATCTCTATAATTGACATTATATTTTCTTCTTTTCCACATCATTTGTATTTTTTGTTTTGTATTGAATGTTAATTTTTCTTTTTTATTTCTTCTATTTTATTTTATGATGTAATTGTATTCAAAATTTACATGAGTTAACTCCATTGAGCTTTCAAACAGCATGCATTACTCTATTACATGTTAATATTAATACTTGCTATTTATATCACCAATAAAATCAATTTTTAATGACTGCCATTAGAACTATAGCTGCTTATCTGCATTTACTTTGCTGATACTTGTGATTATGATGAGTAATTTCAACTGATGGAGTTTTGGCCAAATTGTTTGGTTAATTCTTGTATTAGCATTATGAATCAAAACTGAGAAAATATGAATATGTTACTTAGAAAATATTGTCAATTTATAAATGATAATATTCATAAAGGATCATTGATAGAAGAGGATATTACAATAGTCTTGAAGGTTAGAGTAAAATCATTGAAAGATTATAAAATGATTTATACAAAGATGATATAAAAAGAATATAGCTAGAACATTGTGAATTAACAGACTCATTTGACCTTTTAAAAATATTTAATAAAAGTGGAGCAAAGTGCCTGACTTGAGAATTGTCCTCTTCTCTTGTCATCTCTAGGTGTCACTATGGAGGATAAGGATGATTGGCTAGTAAATTATTCCTCATTTCTCCCATAAAATGAGAAAAAGGATAAAGATATAGTGTAAATTATACCCATTTCTGTCAAGAGGAGTTGCCTTAGGATAAGACTTTTCCTTATGGCTACCATTTTTTCTCCCTTCTTCCCTTTAGAGCAGGGGCAGAGCCTTGTTGCCCCCAGGGCTTCATAACAGCCTTGCTTCTTTTTACCTTCCTATCCCACTAGGATTGGGATTGGAAATTTTGTCAGTTATTCTCATTGACATTATGAGTTTTTTTTTTTCAATCAATAAACATGTCCTAAGCAACGATGTGCCGGCATTGTATTAACCTATACATGAAGGCTTAGAGACAATGGTTTCAGATTCCTGTGCAATTCTCTTTGGAGAGTTCCTGGAATTATTTATAAAATAATAACACAGTTCATTCACCCCTAGGATAAAGGATTTAGTTTTTCTCTTCTAAACTTTGGCCAGAGCTTGGGATGTCTATTTCAAAATAAGAAGAAAACCAACTATTCTTTTGTATAGTTAGATTCAGAGCTTCACCATTCTTTATCACACATATTGCTCCAAGCTTCCATTTTTAGTCCATAATCTCAGTGTCCATGACAATCTCATAGATTGCCAGCTCCCATGACAGTCTTTATTTTCATCTAACCTCTTTTACCTTGGTGAGAGTGCCTAGAAATGAACAGGCAGATGTCACTCTTGCCACTTAGCACCAGGTCCCTATTTCTATTCCCAGTTTTGGGTGAAGAACCCAGTTGCTTCTGTTGTTGACACCTTCCAGTAGATATTGTCCTTGCTGCCTCCACTCTCCTCACTTATTCTTTTTGCAAGATTCTATAATCATGAAACCAGTCCTTGAGATTGTTCCTTAGCTAAAAAGATGAACAGAAATTCCAAGTTCCTAAATCGTCAATGAGGGCTTAAACTAATTCTCAAGTGAATTCTCTAATATTTCCCTCTGCCTATAAGTGGAGACGAGTAAGGAAAGAAATTATAAGCCTCATCACAGAATACATTGGAAGCAATCTTCAGAAAGTATGTAGAAGTGAGATTGAGTGCCAAAAAGGAAATTGTTTATGAAAGGACCAGAAATACATGTCAGAACTAGGTTGTGAAGAGCTTTAAATGGCAAACAGAGGAGTCTACATTTGATCTTATAAGTAATATGGAAAAATGGAATTTACTGAGTTGATAAGTGGCACAATCAATATAATCAATATAATGCTTTAGGACAATCATTTCAGGAGCTATACAGATGACAGATTGTAGAGGGGAAATATTTGAAATAGAGAAACAAGTTAGAGGCTTTGAGAAGTGATGAAGACTTGAACTGAAATGCTATTTGTAGTAGTACACAGAAGGGAATGGATGTGAAAAGTTATGTGGAAGGAAAATCAACAAGACTCGACAGCTGCCTGGTGTAGAGTAAGGGACTGTGACGAGTGAAAGATGACTCTAAGGATGCGAACTGGTATGACTGTAAGGTAGGGGAATACTCAACAGAAATAGAAATTTTTGAAGAGGAGTAGGTATATAGGGAAAGCCAGAATTCTATTTTAGGCATGTTGAGTCTGAGGATGAACACTTTGAAATGTCCAATATGAGGGGTAGAAGTTCAGAAGAGAGATTAAGGCTAGATGTGCAGTTTAGGGTTTCAACATCAAAGGGATGATAATGAAACTCATGAGTATTGATGAGGACACCAAGAGTGTAAATAGAAAATATGGTCCATGACAAAGTTTGAAAGATTCAATGGATCTTTAGAAAGATGTTTGTGCATGCACGTGCACACATACACACACACACACACACACACACACAATTGAAGTGAGCTGAAGTGAAGGGGAAGGAGTTCAGTAGTTACTGAAACTTGATGGCAGAACAATATCAGTGTACTATTACTGTTGTAGCTCAATTTCATTTTAATAGTTCATACTTGTCTTCCACCTTCTACCACTACCAGTTAGTTTCCTGAGTTGGAACTTCAAATAGCTGCTTTTTATGTTTTTTTGTTTTATTTTAAATATTTTAAAGTTAATATGGTAGTTGCAACAATATAGTTTATTTTCATCCCTTTCCTACCTCGTCACCATTACCCTACCAATTAAGTGTTCCTTCTTGAACAAAGAATTGGTAAACTTTGAAACAAAGCTAGAAAATTTTGTTTACACACACACACACTACACATTCTGAGATTACTTAAAACAAAAATCCATAATGATTTCAGAGAGGCCTGGAGAGACTTGCATGAACTGATGCTGAGTGAAACGAGCAGAACCAGGAGATCATTATACACAGCAACAACAATATTACATGATGATCAATTCTGATGGACATAGCTCTCTGCAACAAAGAATTGTCTCAAACCAGTTCCAATTATTCACCGAAGAAAACCATATACACCCAAAGAGAGTGATATGAAATAGGGACCACAACGTAACATTTTCATGATCTCTATTGATGTATGCTTGCATTGTGTTGCCTTTCTCTGATTTTCTTTTCTTTCTTTTTTTTTTTTTTTGTAGATAGGATTTTTCTTGCAAAACTTGTCAAGTATTTCAACATTATTAACATGTAGTGGACTTCCTGTCATCTAGGGGAGGGAAGGGGACTGGGGGTAAAATTTGTAATGGAAAGCTTTGTAAAGATCAATGCTGGGGAACTACCCATACATATGTTATACAAATAAAAAGCTTTAACAAAAAAATCCATAGCACAGAAAAATAGATGATAAGGGACATTTTTTTAAAAAGAGGGTTTACTTAGAAAACAACAGGTCAAGTCAATTTAGGACACAGAGCATATGAAGAAAAAGAACTGGTATGAAGAGAAACATCATAATTTAGGTTTCTGGGGTTTAATAATCAAAGATGAGGAGGAATCTCAAAATAGTAGTTGTAGAGAAATCTATTACAATTTTTAAATAATTTACAATTATTATAATATATGTAATTACTCTGCTAAATGATTTAACTTATTACATTGGTGTTTAAAATTATTTAGACACTTTAACAAATTGATTTCTGAGTCAAAAGATGTACTTCAAGGTGAAGAATTAGACTTCCACCTTAAGTGGAAGAGAAATATTAAAAGGCAGAGGGAAAAGAAAGTGACTAGCTTTTTGCAGAAGGAACTTTCTCCAAAAAAAAAAAAAAAGATAAAAAGCAAGGTAAATAGACACAAGCAGACTTTTGATCCAAGAAAGAATCAGATTAGAGGAATTCAAAGTATTATGATTTTTAAAGAAAGTATTTAGACACTAGAGACTAGAGGATTTCAATTCTGAGAACAAATTTTGATGAAAAAGATTTAAAGCGGAGATACATGGAATCACAGTTTACATTTCTGTTTTTACTTTTTACCATGCTTAGAATTTTTTGGCTTATCTTTTAGTATTTGAAGAAGACTTAATTACTTGAAGTTTGATATAAGGAATATACATATATAAACACACACACACACACTCTATCACCCACCTTATATAAACAGAAGATGTGTTTTCTTTTGTGTTATATTTTTGTAGTATAGTATTTTCTACTGAACTATAAGCTTTATGAAGATACAAAATGTATTATGTGGAAGAATGTTTTGCACATAATAGACCTTTAATAAATATTTATTGAATTGAGTGAAGTGATTTAAAATAAAGGGAGATTACTTTGGACATGCCATCAAAATATTGAATTGTGATGGAACTGTTATAAGGGAATAATGCAAAATCATAAAAACTATGGTTATAAATACATAATGATTAAGGTACATAACTATGAAATAATTTCCCAAGTAAAAATAATGTATAAACTGTAATTATGATAAAAATACGTAAACTAGTTCTCCTTTCAGAAAAATAAGTTATATATTAGAAAATATGGAATACTTCAGTTACTTATTATTTTTTCTCCATAAATACTATTCATAATTGAATACTTTCATGTTTTGAAGTATTTGAAAGAAAATATATTTATGTTGGGGAAACAATAACATATTTGATGAAATGAATGAGTGGCCCATTGCAACCACCAGTTCTTAACCCATACAGTGTATCACAGAAAATGGACCAAAAATATGTTAACGTATAGCATATACTGTTTTTCTGAAATGTCTCCATATTTGTAAAGATGGTTTAGGTTTATCCTAAAGCTAAAACAAACAAAAACCACATGGAATTTGACAAAAACAAAATAAAAGTTATAGAAAAATATGGAATGTGTCATTTTGAAGCAGTAAAAATTTGGAATAGTAAAAAAATTACAACTCAACAAAATATTTACTAATCACAAATACAGCTAATATAATTCTAAAAATAAAGATTATTAATATTTAATAACCTGAAAATTAAAATTATGCTTACAGAATTTATAATTTTTGTCAAGGTGAAGAATCAGTGTCTACTGATTGGATCTCAAACCCTTTGTGATTTAATAGAAAATTTCAAGTTTTGTGGGCTAAAAATTCATTACCCCATGGCTAATCTCATAATGATCCTCTCCAAATTTAACTACATAAGATAGTCACACTTTTCATCCATATTTAAAGCCATTTTTTTAACTTATTAGCACCTGTCACTGTGCTATATTATGACATAACCTTGAAAATTTAGGGTCAACTACACGCCATAAGTATTAGAATATATTTTTAGTAGAGCAACTATTAAATTTTATTTCTCTTCTCTTTGTAGCATTATAATTAAGATGTTCAAAAAGTCTCTCTGAATAGATGTAGTAGTTTTTACTTATTTCCATACATGGTCTGGACAGCATTATGTTCTCTACTTTCACTTCCCCATTTTGTAGTGTATAATCTCATTAACTAATGTTGACACAATCCTTTGGTCATGAAGTGCTGCTCAGATTTTTAAAAAGTGACTGTTACTCTTAGAAGTATGGAAAAAAATTCATTTAACAATTCTAGTTGGGGCAGCTAATTGATGTAGTAGATAGAGCACCAGCCCTGAAGTCAGGAAGACTGAGTTCAAATCTGGCCTCAGACACTTAACACTTCTTGACTATGTGACCCTGGGCAAGTCAGTTAACCCCAACTGCTTCAGCAAAAAACAAAAACCAAAAAACAATTTTAGTCCCTGTATCTCCCCTTTCTATCTCCTCTTACTGCCAGGAAACTAATGTTAAAACTATAAAAGCACATAGTGCTACTATCTATTATAGCAATTTGGTGAATGTCACATAGAAATTCAGCTCTTGAATACAAGCAACAGAAAACATTTCCAATTTAAATTATAGTCATTTCAGAAAATCTATTCAAGTTTTATTTCAAGAGAGCAAAATATGACTCTTATTACTAGCATTTTCTTTTCAAAGAAAAGCAACAAAATATTAAAGGAGGAGCTAAGAATCAAAGAGTAAAATAATTTTGCCAATAAAAATCTTCTCTAAATAAAAAAAAATAGTGACTAAAATGAAAACTATCCAGAAGACATAAACAGGGGTTGCTTTGCTATTGTATTCACTTGATTCAAATACTACTATACAATTTTGGTGGGTTCTGTCATATATTTATCATCTTACTCATTCTAGAATATAAACAGAAAGAATTTTTTTTTTCAGACAGGTAAAATCTTATTTTGTCCACTAGTGAATGAAAATACAAAGGATTTACAGTTTGAACCGGAAGGTAAGTAAACAATCTGTTCAGTGGAGCAGAATTAAGTGTCTAGGCACAGACAGAAAGCCAATACTGTATAAATGGGATTGTGAAGTATTGGAAGCCACAGACATCTGCATGTGACTCTTTAACTAATATGAATCATTCTCATGAATCATTCTGGATAGTTTGTTATTAACTCTAAGAGACTCTAGTTTGTTTCTGCATTAGACATGATAAATGCATTTTAGAAAATCTGACAATGAAATATTAAGCTCATAACCATCAACGAGAACTATAAACTCATTTCAAAAAACATTTCATTGTTTTTTCACATTTCTCACCCATATTCAATTAATACTTACTTACGAAGGCTTCCTCATCCACTGGCAGACGTAATGACATGCAGAGGTAGGTATCAGACTATGAAAGGAAAAAAAAAAGAAAATTAAATAAAATGTTTTGCTAGTTACAAACTCTGACCTTTGAATTTTAGAATGCCAAAAGATTAAGGTTAAGAAATTTTATACTTCATTTAAACTCTTCATTTTATAAATGGGAAAATTGAGGCTCCCCCAAAAGTGAAATTAACTCCATTTCATTATTGTTTGAGATGGGAGTAAAATGATGGCCTCCGAAAAAAAATTTAAGCCCTTGTTGCAAATAATTTAATAGTATTTTATCTTCCCCCCAATTACATGTTGAGACAATTTTTTTAGCATTTATTTTCACAAAATTTTGAGTTTCAAATTTTTTTCCTCTCTTCCTGTTCCTCCCCCTTCCAAAAATGGTAGCCAATGTGATATAGATTATATATGTGCTAATATATAAAATATATTTCTATATTAGTTACAGTTATGAAAGAAGAAATAGATCAAAAGGGGAAAAACATGAAAGAAGATAAAGTAAGTTTAAAAAGTAGGTATTGATTTACATTTAGAGTCCATCAGTGCTTTATTTGGATGTGAATAGCATTTTCTTCAGTGAATCCTTTGTCTTTGTCTTGGATCATTGTATGATTGAGAAAAGCCAAGTCATTCAGAACTGATCATCACACAATATTGCTGGTACTGTGTACAATATTTTCCTGGTTCTGCTCATTTCACTTTGCATCAATTCATGACAAATCTTTCCAGGATTTTCTGAAATGTGTTTGTTCATCATTTCTCATTGCATAACACTTTTTCATTACATTCATATGCTACAACTTATTCAGCCATGCCCCAATTGGTGGGTATCCCCTCAATTTCCAATATTTTGCCATCATGAAAATGACATTTATAAATATTTTCACAGAGGCAGATCTTTTCCCCTTTTTATGATCTCTTTGGGACACAAATGTAGCAGGGATATTCATGCTCTCCAGAATGGTGGAATCAGTTCACAACTCTACTAGCAGTGCATTACTGTCTGAATTTTCTCACATCCTTCCCAACATTTGTCACTTTCCCTTTTTGACATATTAACTTTTCTGCTAAGTGTGAGATGGTAATTCAGAGTTGTTTTAATTTGCATTTCCCTAATCAAAAGTGATTTAGAGCATTTTTTCATATTATAGATAGCTTTAATTTTATTTCAAAACTGACTGTTCATGTCCTTTGACCATTTAATTGGGCAATTGCTTGTACTTTTATAAATTAGACTCAGTTCTTTATATATTTGAGAAATGAGGCCTTTATCAGAGATACTTATTATAAAGATTGTTTCCCAGTTTTCTGCTTACCTTCTAATCTTGAATGAATTGCTTTTGTTTGTCAAAAACTTTTTAGTATAATCAAAATTATCTATTTTATATTCTGCAATGTTCTCTATTTTTGGTTTGGTCACGAATTATTCTCCTGAAAGATCTGACAGGCAGACAATTCTGTATACTTCTGATTTGTTTATGGTATCACTCTTTATGTCTAAATCATGAGTCCATTTTGACCTTACCTTGGTATGTATACAAGTGTGAGATACTGATCTATATCTAATTTGTGTTCTATTGTTTTCTAGTTTTCTTAGCAATTTTTGTCCAATAATGAGCTCTTTTCCCAAAGGCTGAGGTTTTTCACTTTATCGAAGACTAGCCTAGTATGGTCATTGTATACTATGTCTTGTGTTTCACCTATTCCACTGAATCACATTATATTTCTTAGCCAGTTCCAGAGAGTTTTGATGATTAATGCTTTATAATGTTGCTTGAGATCTGTTATTGGTAGGTCAATTTTCTTTGCATTTTCTCCTCACGAATTCCCTTGATATTCTTGACCTTTTGTTCTTCCAAATGAATTTCGTTGTTATGCTTTGTAGTTCTATAAAATTTTTTTTAGCAATTTGACTAGTATAGCTCTGAATATATATATATATATATATGTGTGTGTGTGTGTGTATATATGTGTGTATATATATATGTATATATATACATATATTAGTTTAGGCAGAATTGTCATTTTATTACATTGCCAAGACTTATCCATGTGCAATTGATATTTTTCCAGTTTTTAGATTTGACTTTATTTGTGTGAAGTGTTTTTCAATTATATTTATGTAATTTCTGATTTTATCTTAACAAGTAGACTCTAATTTTTTATTGTTTAACTATCGTAAATGGAATTTTTCTATCTCTGCTGCTGGACTTGGTAGTCATATGAAGAAATGCTGATGATTTATATGGGTTTATCTTATATCTGCACCTTTTCTAAAGTTGTTAATTATTTCAAGTAATTTTTAGTTGATTTTCTGGGTTCTCTAAATATATCATCATATTATTTGCAAAGAGGGATCGTATTGTTTCCTCAGTGCCTATTCCAATTACTTCAATTTTTTTTCTTCTCTCATTGCTACAGCTAACAAATATAGTACTATATTGAATAATAATGATAACAGTGGGCATTCTTGCTTCACCCCTGATTTTAATGAGAAGGCTTCTAGTATATCTCCATTACATGCAATACTTGCTGATGGTTTTAGATCGATATTGTTTATTATTTTAAGGATTATTCTTTTTGTTCCCTTGCCCTCTATTATTTTAATACAAAAGGGTTCTGTGTTTTATCAAAAGAATTTTCACTATCTATTGATTTTTGTTGATGTAGTTATTCATATGGTCAATGTTTTCCTAATACTGAATCAGTCCCACATTTCTGGGATAAATCCTACTTAACATAATATATAATCCTTATGAAAAATTGCTGTAAGCATCTTGCTAGTATTTTGTTCAAATTATTTGTATCAAGATTCATTAGGAAAATTTGTCTGTAGTTTACTTTGTTCATTTTACCTCTTCCTGGTTTAGTTATCAGCACCATGATTGTGTCATAAAAATAGTTTTGTTTTCCCTATTTTTCCAAGCAGTTACATAGTATTAATAAATAATTTTTCTTTAAAGATTTGATAGAATTCATTTTTTAACCCATCTGACCCTGGAGATTTTTTTCTGAGGAAGCTCATTAAAAGCTTTATCAATTTCTTTTTTCTGGGATGGGGTAATTTAAATATATTACTTCTTGATCTGTTAATATGCATAATTTACATTTTCATATATTTAATCAATTTTACTCAAATTTTCAACTTTATTGGCATGTAATCAGGCAAATTATTTCCTAATGATTGCTTTACTTTTTTCTTCTTTGGTGGTGATTACTTTCCTTAATTAGCTTTTGTACTTTTTTATCTATTTGGCCAGTTCTAATTTTTAAGCAGCTGTTTTCTTTTTCCAAGTTCTTGATTTTTTTTTTTAATTCTCTTACACATCCATCATACCGTTTCCCAAATTTTCTTCTACCTCTCTTATATGATTTTTTAAAACTCCTTTTTAAGCTCTTCCATGAGTTTTTTCTGGGTTTGAGCCTATTTCCCATTTTTCTTTTGACGTTTTGCCCATGATTGTTCTCTTCTGAGTATATCTTAATCTTTCATATAATCATCACAACTTTCTATGATCAAATTCTTATTTTGTTGTTTTTGGCTCATCTTTTGGGGCCCTTTTCCTTTATTTTAAATTTCAACTCTGCTTCCGGCATGAAAGAGGCACTGTTTCAGGCTTCTTGTGCCAGAACTACAAGCACTAGCTGTTTACCTGGTGCTGCCCTGATGTTGCCCTTAATCCCACAAAGAACCCTCATATTGGGTGCAGTATTTACGAGTTATAGTAGGAGTGGCTAGGACTCTAGCAGCAGTAGGAGTCTGGTAGTTTAATTGGTGCTGAGCTAAGGTCCTACTGGAGGGTGTCTGGTGTGTGCTAAGGCTGGTGTTTCTGCATTTCCTCAAGGCCAGTGGATGTCTGGTCTCTGGAGATGGCCTGTTTGCCTGGGGTTATGGTGAAATACTTGGCTGTTCTCAGAACTGAAGTCTGCAGTTCCCCTGGCTATGCTAAAAAAGCAAGTGAAAGTCCTGGTGTTGGTATTTGCCTGCTTCAACACAATGGATCCCAGGATCTACTACTACTGTTGGGGTTTGCTGCTGGCTTGCTGGGATGCTTCCTATTCTTGACTGTGCTCACCTTTTACCCAAGTGAAACAGATCTTTCTTGCCTATCTTCCAAGTTTCTTGGGCTCAAAGACTGTTTCACCCCATCTTTTTCCCATATTCTAGAAAAATTTTCTGATTTTCTTTTAATTCTACTGTCTTTTCTCTCTTATCTCCACTTTATTCTGTATATATCTTGTTAAAACATAGCTGCTTTCATGTTGTCCTCCACATTAGATTATGAGTCCCTTGACATCAGGGATTGTCTTTTATCTTTCTTTGTATCCCTAGCACTTTGCACAATGCCTGAAACACAGAAGATACTTAATGAAAGCTTACTGATAACTCAATTACAAAGCAACACTGCCATTCCTTATTTAAAAATGGGCTAACTGAATATAATATTAGTTAATTATATCCAAATAGGTAAAGTTTTTTAAAATGGCTGATATATATATTTTCTTATAGATTTTGGCTTTTCACACATCTTAACATAAGTTAAGAAACACAATGAACAAAACTTTCAATTATTCTCAGTCTGCCTCAAAACAATACATTTATTATATTAAAAAAATAAACAGTAAGTCATAAGAACCACTTGTTTTCCATTATGGAAAAATGATTTACACAAAGAAGATAGTAGTAGTTGATAATTTTGTGCATCAAATTTCTAAATAAGATATATAGTTGTTGATATGTATATATATATATATATGCATATATATATATAAGTATATAATTCCTTTATTATAATAGCCATAAGAAACAGGTAAGGTATTATCTTCATTTAATATTTTAAGCAATAGGTTTAAAAAATTAAATTTACTTGTTCATGTTCATAAAGGAATTAAATGTCAAAAGCATCCTTTTCTTTTCATCAAATAACAAATTCAATACAAATACCATATTTACTTATCCATTTTATAATTCATGTTTATAATTATATATACATATATATTCATGTCTTAATAATTTTAAACTTCATGATAAAAATTCATAAACATGTAATCAAATTCTGACACCTATATGAACTGGCTATTGATTTCCCATTTCCTAACTGGTTATTCTCTCAAAGCATCACTGGAAGCACATTTCTATTTTTCTTTTGAACTAGTGGAATGAATCCTTTCATTCAATATTTGAATCGAAAACAAGTATTTTTATAAAATAAAAAACACAGGTTACAGAACCTGACAGTGTGTTTCACACAGGAGGCATATAAAAACTGTCATAAAAGAGTACTCTGTCAGAGATGTTTGAATTGTTCTTTGAGATTCCTATTATTGCTCTCTGATAGTTTTCTCATAGTCTAGCTTCTGCTATCTCCTGAATCCAGTGTATTCATTCCAGCCTGTGTACTTCAAGTCACACTATTATCTCCATTAATGGAAGGATTTTTCTTTTATGACTCACCTTCTTAACTGATGGGTTTTCACATGACTCCTACTTGCTCCCTACACCTTCACCTATCTTGATCTCTCTCATCCCTTTATTATTTTCACTACCTTCTCTTTAAACACTAAGGGTCTTCCCCTTCCTCCCTGATTGATTCTTTTCTGAAGGCAAAGTAGGCCATCTTTTATCTCAATTCCTACCTAGACTTTAACTACTGAATGGGTGTTGCCTCAGAATAAGTAAGATCTAGGAAATACCTTAGCTTTAAAAAGATCAAGTTCTATTGTATCCTGAAATTCTATTGTATCCTGGACTATTGCCAGTCCTTCTGACCTTTGTCTTGCCACTGGACTCATAACTCTGAAGGAAAGAGTGGGGCTGATGATTCTACACAGTTCTTCCTCACTTACATCTAATTTACTTGCAAGTCAAGGCACTACCTTCCTAAAATCATGGATGCTTTTCAAGAATGAAGAACAAACAACAATATTTGGCATAATAATCACTCTGTTCCACCCAAACTACTCTAAACTATGAATGTAAGCTAGTTGACTGGATGCTACCTGAATATAATGTGTGCTGTAATTCAATTTAAGTGGCTATTATTTAAACTATATTCTTTCCCTGCCCCTCTCTTTGTTTAAATAGAGACTCTCTTTACTAAAGTCATTCTGTTCTACTTCAGATAGCATAGAGGTTATTGTGGGTTCATAAGAAGTATGTCAGGAGAAAGCAAAACTTAGCAGATTGTTACTAATTAAAACAACTAAAAGTAGAGACTCAGCAGTGGACTATGTGTATTTATCATCTGATATCTAGTCTAAGACAAATTCAAAGAGGCTCATCAGTTTATGGTTGGCTATTAGGTGATAATTTTTTTTGGCCATGATCCATCATTACATTTTCTATTAATTCATGAAAATTGGATATGCATTGGTTGGGTGACAGGAGTGCCCATACTGCTGAAATTATAGCTCTTTTACAGTATTAAAGAAAATATTTTCAGTTTTCAATACTTTTATTAAATATTATCAGTCAGTTTCTATACAAATCAGAAAACAAGAAAGGAAACCATGAACTATAAAATGGAGTGAGTATTGCCTTTTCTAATACATCTCAAATAAGTACAGAAGAAATTTTAGTCTTTATACAATAAAAAATAACCAAGATAAGAGTAACCTTGCTATTTATTTTTTAAAGATATTATAAAATTAATAACTTTCAACAAAAGCTATAAAACAAGCATATGAGGTAAAAATATGATGGACAAACTTTGCCCTAAAACCTTAGCTTTTGTCAAGGGAGAACAAAAATAATTTAAAATGAAGCAAAAATAATGCTTCTATTATGTGTTCTCTCTCAGAATTATCTGAAGTTCCATCAATGCTGTCCTCAAAATACAATTTGAAGAGCAAGAGCTTAGATAGTGACTTTTCTAAGACCATACCTGGAGTCAATGAAGTATGTGGATGGATATTGCACTGTACTTTAAAATTACTTATTCCAACTCTCTACCATCATCACCATCTTCCTCTTAAACTTTTCACTCCACATTCATGACTAGCACATTTCACATTTTTTCCCATAAATTTTTCATTAAAATTGAATTTATTCACTCAATCCAGATTAAAAAGTACCAATATTTTGGGTGAACTTAACTTTCATTTCCATTTGTTTCTGAATCTAGAATTTTTGGCTAGATGAGAACTTTACTTCTCTCTACATAATAATATATTGTTCATCATCTTGGAAAAGACATTTCTATAATTCAACCCAAGCTACCAATAGTTGCCAGCTAAAATTTTTCATATATCATCATCATGAATTCTTGCACATTCCTTCTTTGGGAAGAACTCTTTATCTTTATTCACTACCAGGGGACAGTCTGTAAAATACTGTAGCTTCAAACTGCTAACATAAGGACCCAATATAAAAAAGAGAAATAGTATTAATCTGCATAGACACATCTGTGGAGGCCTCTCTTACAGGGCTGAGTCCTGGAATAGCAGCCAAATTTGAGTCAAGAGATATAATATTGTTGATGCCTCTGTCCTAGTGTTATTGGAAGCTAGCCAGGAAAAGCACATTTTCTACCAAAAATTCATATTACTAGAAATAGAAAAATGTACTTATTATCCCAAAAATGATTGTGATATTCTGTCATTGCTGTTTTTGATAACAAGAGTTCTTATAAAGACCTTAAATACTGAATAAAAACTTAAAACATTATGGCTTATTGAATTCAATTCAACAAATTTTTATTAAGCTCCTTCAATGAGGAATTTGTAATCACCATTAGGGATCCAAAAATAACAGATCCTATCCTCAAAGAGCTTGTCTCTTTTGGTAAAATAGAGATACAATAGCTCTTATTTTCTGCAAAAAAAAAAAAAAAATGTATTGTCTTTTGGTTTCTATCAATATTGCTCAATCAAAACCACTGTCTGTTACTATTTATATTCCCAAACTCCAAATGGGGTCACAAAGAGTCAGACAGGACTGAAAACAACTAGACAACAGCAAAAAAAAACAAACAAAAAAAACAAAAACAAAAACAAAAAAACAAACAAACCTCCCCATTCATCTTCTCTACAGTTGCTTCTTGCTGTCTAGACCAGAGAACATAAACTGGAAATCTTTCAACAATTTCACTTCAAGAATTCCTGTGTTCTTCCCCCTCTCTCTGTTAGTGAATGCCTTATCTTGCCTATATTTCAGGCAGGCAGGCACACCTGCTTTATTGCACTTTGCTCCCTACTCTTACCTTGTCATAAGAAGCCTTATAATCATTCCATTCTCCTTTCTATTTCTGGAATCATAATCAAAACAATATTACTATTGTTCCTGGAAAAGTTTTGTCATCTTCTTTCTTTTGTAGTTCCACTCACTATCCTAGTAACTTTTTAAACTGAAATATTCCATTGTGACCTACTCTCCTGTGTGTGCTGTCTCTCTCATTAGCATGTGAGGCAGAAATCTTTTGCTTTTGTTTTTGTATCCTCAGTGCTTAGCACAGTACTTTCCACAGAATAAGTGCTTAATAAATGCTTTTTCACTCATTCATTTGTTCATCTATTTAAAAACAGCTCCCCCCAAATATCACTTTTGGATTCCAATAATCATTGATAGCATTTAGAGGTCAATATTGAAGCACTATGCTTAATGACTGGTTAGCCTTCACAGACATTTGGATGCAGGAGTTTATATAATTCCTTGAAATATTTTTAAAGTATGCCCCCAAACAGGATTAGATCCCAAGAAAAATACAAATAGGCAGCATATCTGAAAATTTAGGAATAGACCTGTCTTGCTTATTTGACAGGGAAATTTATCATAAATGGGAAATTGTGTATGTGTGTAATTTTATAGATCTCTTGAAATTTTACACAAATTCCTCCTTTTTAGATGAACAGAATTATTGAGATTGTCCTATTCCTAAGACTCAATAATTTTTTTTTCTTTATGGAATTCCTTGGAAAGTAGCTATTTTGGGGCACAGTAATCCAATCAATACTGTCATTACAACTATAAAGTACAGGTCAGTAGATTGTCTAGGAATCACCTCCCCATGTCTGTAATTCTCCAAACCAAAATTTTCTTCTTTGGCCACAAATCCTCTCTAAGAAATGTTTTCCTCATTAGAATGTTAGCTTTCTGAGGGTAGAAAAAATTCATTTTATATTTGTATCCCTAGCACTTAACACAGTATAAGGAACATCTTAAGTGCTTAAATAATGTATTTTAATTAAATTCTATACTGTATTTAAATTAAGGCAGTGACTGCAAATGATTTTGAGGAATTCGTTTTTAACAACAAAAAAATTCAGATTTTTCCTTTTCCCCCATTCTTCATCTCCATGACAGAATTATACTAAATGTATTCACTGAGAAAATGACTGACAAAAATACTATGAATAAAGCAGTATTTCCAAATCACATAAATTTATAGTGCCTTAATTACATTAATATATATACATTCAAAAATAAAATTTATATTCCAAGTGTATTATTTATCTAATCTATAGAATCTTTGTTTTTTTCCCTTAAATTTTAAAACTGGAAGGTACATGTTTCCAGAGGTCCATCACTGACAGGCTGGGAACTAAGTTCTAAGGGAAAACTTTAAGGTTCTTACTTACATAGAATAATCACTTCAAATCCAAAGCATCTGAAATTAAGTGACCCCTACAAAGCTTAGAGTATTAACAGCTGTGCTAAATGGAAAATTATCAGACATCCTTTGAGTTACAAATGTTCACTTTGGCAAGAATTAGCAAGAATTAGGCAAGAGTGATCTTCAAGTATTTGTCCAAGGTCTCCTTATAATTGAAGCATCTAGATAACATATTTAAATCACCATTTATGAAAGTGATTCCAATAAGCAGAATTTACTGTAGCTATTTACCCATCATAGACTCATGCATTATAGAACAGCTGATGTTTGTAAACCAAAATTTATCAATGACTTTTATGATGCAAAAAAAAGATATAGCAAAGACAATGACAACTAAGAAACTTTCAGGGTGAAAACTTAAGCTGTGGGAAAATATATCTCTAAATATGGACTTAAGGAGGATAAAAATAAATAAATAAATCTGGTTTGCATAATCAGCTTGATAAGCATCCCTTTGTTCATGCTTAATTTTTTTTTCTAGATCTGTGAATATGTCAATGTAGGATTAAACAGAACATGCCTCTTTCACCCATACTTTAAACATAGTTATAACAATAACCAAAAAACTCTGAGACTTAATTATGTGGATGTTCCATTTAATAATACAACAACCAATGTTGATCCATACTGCATAACATTTGTAGATGTAAATCCTCCTATAAGGTGATAAATGTGGAAAATAGCTGTTCAATGTAGTGGGAATCTTCCTTGATTTCTCTTGATATTATGAAGATACAATGGAGCATGAAGATTGTTCAGAATTTTCCTTCACTTTTGTCAAATGATCATTCCATTATCTCATTCAATTATAAATTATTTCAATGTATTAACTCTATCAGTTGTTTACCTAAAGATATATCTGGATTAGATGGATAATTTTGATTATCTTAAGTTAAAAAGTTTCTGTACAAACAAAACAAATGCAGACAAGATTAGGAGGGAAGCATCAAATTGGGAAATCATCTTTACATTTAATGGTTCTGACAAAGGCCTCATTTCTAAAATTTATAGAGAATTGTCTCATATATATAAGAATTCAAGCCACTCTTCAATAGATAAGTGGTCAAGGGATATGAACAGACAATTTTCAGATGATGAAATTAAAACCATCTCTAGTCATATGAAAAGTTGCTCCAAATCACTATTGATCAGAGAAATGCAAATTAAGACAACTCTGAGATACCACTACACACCTGTCAGATTGGCTAAAATGACAGGAAAAGATAACAATGAATGTTGGAGGGGATGTGGGAAAACTGGGACACTAATACATTGTTGGTGGAACTGTGAATGGATCCAACCATTCTGGAGAGCAATTTGGAGCTATGCTCAAAAAGTTGTCAAACTGTGCATACCCTTTGACCCAGCAGTGTTTCTACTGGGCCTATATCCCAAAGAGATCTTAGAGGAGGGAAAGGGCCCCACATGTGCAAGAATGTTTGTGGCAGCCCTTTTTGTAGTGGCTAGAAACTGGAAACTGAAGGGATGCCCATCAATTGGAGAGTGGCTGAATAAATTATGGTATATGAATGTTATGGAATATTATTGCTCTGTAAGAAACGACCAGCAGGACAATTTCAGAGAGGCCTGGAGAGACTTGCATGAACTGATGCTGAGTGAAACGAGCAGAACCAGGAGATCATCATACACAGCAACAACAATATTACATGGTGATCAATTCTGATGGACATGGCTCTCTGTAACAAAGAATTGTCTTAAACCAGTTCCAATTGTTCACTGAAGAAAACCATATACACCCAGAAAGAGGGACATGAAATATGGACCACAACATAACATTTTCATGATCTCTATTGACATTTGCTTGCATTGTGTTGCCTTTCTCTGATTCTTTTTTTTTTTTTCTTGTAGATAGGATTTTTCTTGCATAACTTCTCAAGCATTTCAACATTATTAACATGTAGTGGACTTCCTGCCATCTAGGGGAGGGGAGGAGACTGGGGGTAAAATTTGTAGTGGAAAGCTTTGTAAAGATCAATGTTGGGGAACTACCCATACATATGTTATACAAATAAAAAGCTTTAATTAAAAAAAAGATATATCTGGATTTGAACAACATTGTTTTCATCTACTTGTTTTTTTTTTCCTACACGGATTCTAAGACCACTCTTTTGAATAGGTATAGATCTTAGCCAGTAGGCTCTTAACTGTTCAAAAATTTAATACAAACAGAAATATATGAGGGAACCTCATTATTGAAAGGCAATCCCCAACTTAGACCCTATGATGGATTTCTATCACAACAGAGGGGCAAACAAATCTTTGGTATGCATACATTTCACCTGATATTAATGATAAGAAGATGAACAAGGTTTTTAACTTCAGTTTTCTCACATAAAATAGAGTTGGACCAGATATGCTTTAAGGTCCCTTCCAGATTTAAATAGATAACCTAAAGATGTTATAAATAAATGATAAATGAAAGAAATGTCATATTCCCTATCTCTTTAAGTCAGTTGTATGATGGAAAAGAAGTATTCAACTAAGAAATATAGATTGCAAAAGCATGCCTATTTCCTACTAATATACTCATTAAGACTACTTTCACTGAGGGTGTAATAAATTTTTACAAATCTAATAAAATTTTATACAGATATGAAAGTAGGTCATTTTCAACTCTTTTGGAGGATCTTAATAAGGTACTATTTTAATTCTCACCTTTGGCATCTTCCTGTTCTTTGGATACCTTTTTACTCCAATCCTATAACACCTCCACAGTTTTGCTACCACCAGCATGAATTGCTCTGTGCCTTTGGCATAATCAATAGCTGCTTTCTTGTTCTTATTCTATTTACTACCATTTCTGCCTCCTCTATTAGCATATCTTTGACTGATATTTGAATTAATATAAGTTACTTCCATTGCCCTTTATAGTAAGAATAGTTTATCACAAAAAATCTTTAAAAATTGCCCTATGGAAAACGTTGTTTACTTGGATCTGATCTGTTACCAAATTTTTCTTAAACTGGTTTTATTTCATCCTGCTTCTATCTGCTTTATGAGGCAATATTACTCCCATCATCCTTCACCACATTCTTTCTTAAAGTTTTACAGAGAAGTTTATATTATAAACCAGTATCACCCTTGGTTGTTCTATTTCTCTGCTTGTCAAGTTAGTGAAGTGTCTACTGACTACAGTGCTCTTTAGACTCATTTGGTCTATCCATTAGGGCAACTGATTTATGTTTAAACTTTTTAAGAAAATTATCATAATCACTATCAAAGTCCTTTGTTCTGCTTATATTCCATGTATGACATTTCTGGCAACAAAATTTTATTTAAATAAATCAGACTAGAGTTATTTTAAATAAATGCCATATTTTAACTTTTCTTTCTTTTATCTTTATACTAATTTTGTTCTTAACAGACACATAATGTTTTAAGGTAGCAGAACATTTTCTTTATAAAAACCCTGTGAGACAAGTAATATGAGTATGTTTCTGCCCCATTTTGCAGATAAGAATACAGAAGTTTTAGGGGCAGCTAGTTGGTATAGTGGATAGAGCACCAGCCCTGAGTCAGGAGGACCTGAGTTCAAATTTGACCTCAGACACTTATCACTTCCTGGTTGTGTGACCCTGAGCAAGACACTTAATCCTAATTGTTTTAGCAAAAAAAAAATACAGAAGTTTTGAGCAGTTAAGTGAATTATCTATAATCAAAAAATTATTAAGTATATAATTTGGGATTTAAATCTCAGACATGTCTAAGTTTTATATACTATATTATAATTTCAGGAATCTGCAATTTTGCCAACATAGGTACTGCAATCACCACTCTCAGTTGTAACTTCTTTGTAATTTAGTAGATAGTTTTGAGACTTATTTTTGACTGGATAATTCATTACCCTGACTCCAACAACTTGCTGCTAAGTCTATGTGATCTTAAC
Source organism: Myrmecobius fasciatus (assembly GCA_023553655.1). Taxonomy (NCBI): domain Eukaryota; kingdom Metazoa; phylum Chordata; class Mammalia; order Dasyuromorphia; family Myrmecobiidae; genus Myrmecobius; species Myrmecobius fasciatus. Next base: position 124,006 of record JAJPUD010002123.1, on the reverse strand, counting down.
TAGATTAGTCCTCAGGATAGACAGATATAATTAATGGGTCTTTGCTCAAAGTTTTTTTAGGACCAAGAAGAATTTGTGTTGTTATTTTTCAAAGAAACGAGGGTATTTAATAAGTGCTTGTTTACTATCATCATAAACTAACTCAGAAACAGATGCATTAAGGTAGATAGTTGTAGGTAGGCAGTAAACAAGTAACAATTAAGTGCTTATTATGTATCATTGTTGTTTGACCTTTTTGTCAGATACTTTGTGACCCAATCTGGAATATCTTGGCAGAGATGCTGGAGTTGTTTGCCATTTCCTTCTCTAACTCATTTTACAAATGAGGAAACTGAGGTAAACAGAGGTAAGTGATTGTGTAGAGCCACATTACTACTAAATGCCTGAGATTTGAATTCAGGAAAAGGAGTCTTTTTGACGCCAGATCTGGTGCTCTGTTCCCTTCACCATCTACCTGCCTTATAATGTATCTGTCACTGAGTTAGTCATTGCTGATACTAAGACATAAGATAGTAACTAAGACATGCGATAGTAATTGTTCTTGAGGAACTTAAATACTAATAGAGGAGACAGTGGAGACAGAAACAGAGACACAAAGAAAGAGACAGATAAAGGCGAGAAAGATAGATATATGTATATATAGAATATATGCAAGATCAATTTAAAGTGCTTATTTAAGGGAAAGTCCTAGGGTCAGGAGGAGGGAAGATCAGCTCTGGAGTCCTTGCTGAGTCTTGAAGAAAAAAAGTGATTCCATGAGGCAGAAGTAAGGAGGGAGATAACACAAGAATAATAATGTTTTCTGACAAAGATTCAATCTCTACCAATAAAGGGATGTATCAGGCTGTGTTTGCTTATTTTTAATAAAATTTGAAGATCAGAAGTACTACCACCAAGGTCCAAATTTGTCCTTTTCTATCCCAAAGCCCATTCATTCATCCTTCTAAGAACTCTATCAAGTGAAGGTAGCATTGCAACAAGATTTGCATTCTTTGCCTTGGGCTCCTTGGGGAAAGTATTAAATCAAATATATGTTCTTTGAAATACTTGTTTCAAGTTCTAAAAGCTATATAAGGAATAACCTCTTACAAAGAAGCCATTCCTCTAATCCAGCTCCATAGCACTGAATCATTTTTTTTCCTTTCAGATGGTTGTGTGCTTTTTAAAAAGAATACTAAATCAAATTCATCCTACTGTAATTTCCAACTCTCATTCAAAGTCAATATTAATAATTTAAGAAAAGAAATGACTCTACAAAGACTCTTTTCTGTTTATGTCTAAACTCCCAAGGGTGGATACTCATCTTCTAGTTAATGGAGGTACTAACATTAATGAACAAAACAGAAACAGCAAACATCCATTTTCCTGCTGCCTTTGACTAGTCATCAGTTCAATCTGTATTATAAAATACAAACACTGCTTCTGACCCTAATAACATTCTTCATTCAGCTGATCTTAAAGAAATTAAGAGCTGTACAAGATGAGGTATGCATGGATAGGGTGCACTAAGAAACAGAAAACTATGCATATATCAAAGTAAATGTGTGACTAATAAAATAATTCCATGATTTTTTCCCCCAGTAGTATTCACATATAACCACATCTTAATATAAAATATTTTTGGATTATTATTGTTACTTCTACTATAATCATAATTATTATTAGTTCTAAATCTATGATTTTTTTTCAATGTAAGGAACTCCCCTTCACTAAAAGAAATCAGAAACTGCTCTGCTACCTATGGTCTTAGTAAATTTCCTGAAGTACTTAGAAGTAGCTCAGCAATGATCACAGAGCTAATATGTGTCAAGACAAAACTTGAACCCAGATCTTTGTGACTTTGGGGTCTGCCCTCTATGCATCATGCCATATTTCTAATATTTCTTCTAAATGTAAAGTAATAATCTTAAATCATCACCATTTGTGTAGATTGATTTATTATTAGGTATCATATAGAGATCTTACAAACTTCTTTATATAAAAGATATAAACTATAAACTCAAGCACCTTAAAAATCAACCAACCAACCAATGAACATTTGCTATACACACCCACACTCCTTACTATAGACCTGGTACTATATCCACTAGGTTCTCTGCTAGGGTCTACTAAAAAATATAACTGTCAGTAGGAATCATATATAATAGAGAGTAGTTAAGGAAGGTTATATTAAGGTATATGTTTATTGCTTGACTGAGGTGTCACTTGAAGTGAAGAAGATTAGGATTTCAGTAGGAAACAATTTGGGTAATATTATTCTAGACCCATGAAACAGCTCGAGAAAAGCTGTGGCTCAAGGGATATCTGGTCAATAACAAGTATTCAAAATACACTGAGCAAAGGACAAATAGAGCTTCTCTCTGGGCTGGGGAAAACCACCTCCAGCCACCACATTCCTTCAATGATCCTTGTACCCTGGGCAAGTCACTTAACCCTGTTTGTCCTAGTTTCTTTAAAAATGAGCTAGAGAAGGAACTGGGAAACCATGCCAGTATTTTTGTCAAGAAAACCCCAAATAGGGTATTGAAAAGTCAGATATGACTCAAATAAAAAAAAAAACAACAAAGTCTATAGAGGACAGGATTTTTTATGTTAGGACAGTAGGAATGGTCTTCTGTGATGCTATGCCACTACCCAACACTCAACTGTTTTAGCTATTTATGGTACTGGCAAGAAGTTCACTCAAAAGGGGATATAGGGGAAGGTTTTTAAGAAAATGTGAGGAATTAATTTTTATTCTGGATGCTTTTGAATAATGATATGTTAAGGATTTTTGATATCTTTCATTCTATTTGAGGGAGTAATATAATCAGAACTATACTGTAGAACTCTTAGCATAATAGATGGTTGTAAAATGGTTTGAAGAAGCTAGAAGCTACAGACAAGAAGACAGTTCCTGCCTCCTAAGTTCAACTAAAATGCTGCTTTTTCTTCAATGCTTCTATGAATCTTCCTTGTTTCTTTTTCTCCTCTAGTACCATCCACCCCAGCTTATAGTTATTTCATCCCTTTCAAATTTCTTTTAGATTTTCTTGCAATTATTTTCATCCTCTTTTCATTACAGTTATTTCCTTTCCCCTAGCTGATTATTCCAAGTTCTTTGGAAGCAAGACTTATATATATACATATATATATACATATACATATACTTAAATATATATATATGCTTATATATATATATTTATCTTGAACCACAAATAGGTTCTTAATAAATGCTTCTTAAGTTGGATCAAACTCATGATTTGATGAGGGCCAGTCAATATTGTTCAGGTGAGAGGTAATAAGGGGCTAGGCAAGGAGACAACCGTAAAGGAAGGGGATGGCTGGATACACAGATGTATGAATATGGATGTAGATGAATACAAAAAAACATTTCAGGGGGAGAATCAACAGATTTTGGTAAGTGATTGTATATATAGGATCCGAAGAGGAGATAGTCAAAGATGACAGATCAAGCACTGATATTTTAAAGAATGCAGATACTTAACAGAAACAGAAGTGACAGAAGTGAATTATTTTGATACGTGTATGCATCTGCATGCATGCATCATGAACACATGTGTGTGTGTCTGTGTGTATGATGGAGACAGTGAGTTTTGGTTTTGGATACCTATTGTCTAAGGAATATGCAAGATATACAAAATTATGCCAGTGAATATAGGTAGAGCCAGAATAAGGGTTAATACCACAGGAAAAAAAAAATTTGTATTTCCTTAAGCCTTCTTAGGAGAGTAAAATTGAACCTCAACATTTCCTTGCTTCATTAAAAAAAAAAAAAAACAAGCCAAAAAACTTTGCAAAATTGTTGGAGTTTGAAGAATGTAGTTAAACAACTGATTGGGGATGATTAGAGGTGAGAGATATCACAATATAAGGAAAAGTAATTGGAATTTAAAAAAAAAAAACAAATTTTTTTCTCAGAACCAAAAATTTACATAAGATAGTGGCTAATGCAAAGGGTTTTGAGTCATAAAGGCATGGATTTGAAAACTGTCTTTAACACATTATTAATTGAATTAACATGTAAGTTATTTAACTTTTCTCAATCTGTTTCCTCATTTATACACTGAAAAAAAATGCTTATGGCATCTACCTCACAACATTCTGAGCCCAAGTTAAATAATGCATAAAAATTATCATAAAATGCCAATTATTAAAAATTTAAGCCATTCTCCAATCGATAAATGGTCAAAGGATATGAACAGACAATTTTCAGAGGATGAAATTAAAACTATTTGTAGTCATATGAAAAGGTGCTCCAAGTCACTATTGATCAGAGAAATGCAAATCAAGACAACCCTGAGGTACCACTACACATCTGTCAGATTGGCTACAATGACAGGAAAAGTTAATGATGAATTTTGGAGGGGACATGGGAAGGCTGGGACACTGATGCATTGTTGGTGGAGCTGTGAACGGATACAGCCATTCTGGAGAGCAATTTGGAACTATGCTCAAAAAGTTATCAAACTGTGCATACCCTTTGACCCAGCAGCATTTCTATTGGACTTATATCCCAAAGAAATCATAAAGGAAGGAAAGGGCCCCACATGTGCAAGAATGTTTGTGGCAGCCCTTTTTGTAGTGGCTAGAAACTGGAAACTGAATGGATGCCCTTCAATTGGAGAATGGCTGAATAAATTATGGTATATGAATATTATGGAATATTATTGTTCTGTAAGAAATGACCAGCAGGACGATTTCAGAGAGGCCTGGAGAGACTTGCATGAACTGATGCTGAGTGAAATTAGCAGAACCAGGAGATCATTATACATGGCAACAACAATACTATATGATGATCAATTCTGATGGACATGGCTCTCTTCAACAATGAAATGTTTCAAACCACTTCCAATTGTTCACTGAAGAAAGCCATATACACCCAGAGGGATGTGAAATGTGGACCACAACATAACATTCTCATACTCTTGATTGATGTTTGCTTACATTGTGTTTCCTTTATCTGATATATATTTTGTGTAGATACGATTTTTTTGCACAACAATGATAAGTTTGGAAATATGTATACATATATTCGATTTGCCAAATATTTTAACATAATTATCACGTAGTGGATATCCTGCCATCTAGGGGAGGGGTGGGGAGTTGGGGGGAAAAATCTGTAACAGAAAGCTTTGTAAGGGTTAATGTTGAGGAATTACCCATACATATGTTTTGCAAATAAAATAATTTTTTAAAAAAAATGCCCATTATTAGTAGTAGCAATATTTACAAATAGATGACATAAGGGATAAAATGACTATTTTTATTTCATTGTTATTTTATTATATTTATGTGTAATATATTTTGGAGGAGTTACAATACCTTTGTCACACAAATTTCTGATATTCTTGAAAACCCTGGAGAAGCTTAATATGCTATAGTTCTAATCGATGAAAGTGTAATACTTCCTATGGAGTAGAATTAAGAGAATCTGATTAATTGAATAATTTGGAAGTTCTGGTACAAGCTTTGGAAGAAATGTAGTCTGATTTACAAAGGTCTTTCTTTTATTATAAAATTCCCTCATTATTCATAGATGGCAACAGTCTTATCCCTCAGTCCTAACAGGAAAACCGATTCACTTCGCATTCATAAGCACCAGAAAATTCTCTTTGTTTTACTTCTTTTCAGATTTGCATAGCCTGAATTAATATTTCAATAACCCTCTTGAAGAAGAGGGTTTAGACCCATTCTACATCAATATAGCATTCTTTATGCAGAAGTGCATAACATACTCTTTCAAGATACAGATTGTTTTTCAGAGATAATGTAGTATACTTAATCATGTATAAAGGAAAACTTCTGATATACACATTAAAGAAGCAGCTCTATCTCTATCATGCAAAAATTACCCTCTTCAATAATAGCCAAAGCCTTGTTAAAATGCAAAGAACATACACATGATAGACAGTCACATCTATCAAAATCTTATTGTCCCTACCCCCAAAATACACACATATATATTAATTCCAGATGCAGTTTTTTTTTTCCTACCATGGCACAGTGATTCACAAGTTGTAGAATATATTTTTGAAAGGCTGAGAATTTCCCATCAAAGGTCACACATATACTAATATTTCAGAAACCTTATGTAATCATTTTTCGTCGGACCAAAAAAATGTTAATGATAAGAGTTTGTATTTATTTATTTTGCTTTTTGCTGAGGCAATTGGGGTTAAATGACTTGCCCAGGGTCACACAGCTAGGGAATGTTAAGTGTCTGAGACCAGATTTGAACTCAGGTCCATCCTGACTTCAGGGCTGGTGCTCTAACCACTGCGCCACCTAGCTGCCCCATGAGTTTGTATTTATTTTTAAAGAAAATCAGAAGTCAAAACAAAAGGTCAGTTAAAAATTCTAGTGCTGATAACAAATGAGTTAATAAATACTAACATTAGTATTTGTTTATAACCTTTGCAAAGTTTTTCTTAATGAAGCAAGGAAATGTTGAGGTTCAAATTTGCCTCCCTAAAAAGCCTTAGTAAATAGGCTTATTTACTTTTAGTAAATAAGTGGAATAAGTAAACTGAATTTTCATTCTCAATACATTTATTTATTATACTTTCAACATATATTCTCATTATTTTAAAAATCAATATTTGTATAAAACAGGTAAAGCTGAGTTTGAATCCTGTAATAGACACTAGCTATGTAACCATGGGCAAGTAATTTAACCTTTCTCAGTTTTGGTCTCTTCATGTTTAAAATTGGGATAATAATAGCATCTAGCTCACAAGATTGTCATAAGGACAAATGAGATAACACATGTAACATACTTTGCAAACTTAAAACCACAAGACAAATGTTAGCTATTATTAATATTATTATTAGTTCATTCAATTTTTGTTCACGATTATGAAGCAAGGAATTTTTAAGATATGCTTAAATTCTCCTTGGTGCTCATATAATAAATGATATAAAAGACTTCCCAAAAAATTTGGGAAAACTTGCATGAATTGATGCATAGTGAAGTAAGCAGATCCAGTAGAATAATTTAAAGTATATGAATAACATTGTATAAATAAACAGATTTGGAAAACTTAAGAACTCTGGTCAGTGAAATGATCAACCATGATTCCAGAGGACCAAAGATGGACAATTCTACCTACCACCAATCAGAAAGCTAATGAATGAAATATTCAGAATGAGATGCATAATTTTAGATTTGGTCAACATAGGAAATTGTTTTGATTGGTCACACATTTATTACATGAAGTTTTTTTTTCTTTTTTAGATAAAAGGGGAAAAATAAATGTTTGGTATTTTTAAAAAATTTTCTTTAGTCTTATTCTCATAGTTTCAGTATTACTTGAATACTCTATCATAATTATATTATAAGGCATAATAAAGAAAACTAGGTTGACAGATAGGGGACATAAAATTCCTGCCCTGAAGAGTTCAGCTGAGAACATAAATTATCTTATTTGACATGGATTCCACCTGAAGAGTATTCTACTTTATCTCAGCTTATCACTTACAGTAAGTACAATAAGTGAGAAGTGTAAGTAAGCATAGGTTTAAAAGCTTAAGGTTCTGATGATAGTGGAACTTCTATTCTGCTGGTCAATTATGTCAAGAATAATTTGAATTGTATAAGGAGCTTCTCACCCACTACAGCCCAGACCATTCCCTTACCTTCTGAATATAATGCCCTGAAAATAAATCACAATTGTTGAGAATCACCTGAAGCAAATGAGAAGCAATTTCAGCACAACTGTCAAGTTTTCTCTTCCAGAATTTGGAGAAAAGTTAAGATTTTATAAAAAAAAAAATTAAAATTTTGAAATTTCTTTTTGCTCTTAAGATTCCCTGAAGTTCATTTTTCTTAAAATTTATCAACGTGCTATTTGAATAGGTTTGCCAGATGCATTTAATTTCTTAAATCATTTTTTCCTGATTATATATAAAGCAAAATTTTAAGTGTTAGCTTTTTTTTTTTTTAAATTTTGAGTTCTTTCCTTCCCTCTCCCTCCTCTTTGATAAAGTAAGAAATCTGATACAAACCATGCAAATTCAGTCATGCAAAACATTTTCCTATTAGCTATATTGCAAAAGAAAATCCAGACCAAAAAACCCAAGAATAATAAATAACAAAGTATGCTTCAATCTCTATTAAGACTATATCAGTTATTTCTCTGGATATGGAAAGCATTTTTCATCATAAGTACTTTGGAATTTGCTCAGATCATTTTAATGTTCAGAATTGCTAAATCATTCACTATTATTCATTATATAATATTGCTGTTACTAGGTATGATTTTCTCCTGGTTCTGCTCATTTCATTTTGAATCAGTTCATATAAGTCTTCCCAGGTTTTTCTGAAAGCATATTGCTATTCACTTTGGGTAGAGCATCCACAGTTATGAAGAATATGATACTGCTACTGGACCTAGATGGCTCCAGAGGAAAGAGTGAAGCTGGTGACTCTGCTTTGCCTTCCTTCACTTAAATCTAGTTCACTTGAAAGTCACCTTCCAGATGCCATGGTCCTCTTCAAGAATGAAAGACAAATAACAACCTGGGAGTAGTAATAGCTTCTCCACGGGGGACCCACTTGGTCAAACCCACTTGGACAACAAGCTCCTTCCTCCTTCCTTCATTCTCTCCCTTCTTCCCTCCTTCATTCTCTCCCTTATTCTCTTCCTCCCTCTCTCCCTTCTTGTCTGATTGCCCCTTCTATCCTTCCTTCCCTTCCTTCCTTTTTCCTTCCTTCCTTCCTTCCTGTTTTTCTTCCTGCCTTCTGTCCTTCCTGCTTTCCTTTTTCATCTGTGGGTCTGCCAAACATTTGATTACTATAGTTATTTAATACAGAATGCTATGTACCAAACTGTTCCAGTGATCCATCACGCTATTTCTTAGCTAGTACTAGATTGTTTTGATGATTACTGCTTTGTCATATAGTTTGAGATTTGGTACTTCTAAGACATCTTTTACTTTTCTTTTCATAGATTCCCTTGATATTCTTAACCTTTTGTTCTTCAAGATGAATTTTGCTATTTTTTTCTAGTTCAATAAAATAATTCTTTAGTACTTTAATTGGTGTGGCACCGAGTAAGTAGAATTGTCATTTTTATTATATTGGCTTGATCAACCCATAAGCAATTAATATTTCTATAATTCTTTAGCTATGACTTTTTTTTGTATGAAAAGTATGTATATGTAACTGTGTTCATATAGTTCCTGAGTTTCTCTTGGCAAATAAACTCCCAATCATTTTATATTGTCTGCAGTAACTTTAGATGGAATTTCTTTATCTTTCATGCTGTATTTTGGTAGTAACACGCACACACACACACACACATACACATATACATACACACACACACATATATACACACACATATATATGCTGATGATTTAGATAGGTTTATTTTATATCCTATAAGTTTGCTGAAATTGTAAATTATTTCAACAAATTTTTTAGTTGATTCTCTAGTACTCTGTAAATATGCCATCATCTCATCTTAAAGAAAAATAGTTTTGTTTTCTTGTTGCCTATCCTAATCCTTTCAATTTCTTTTTCTTGACTTATAGCTATAGCTAACATTTCTAGAACAATACTGAATAAGTCATTTTTAAACAAGCACATTTAAAGTTATCTAAAATACCAGATATTTCTTCTATTTATTTAGCAAATCCTCTTGAGACAGAATTTTTTTGGTCATGTTAAAGAAGTTTAATGATCAAGCAATGACAAGGCAGTAATAATGGAATTCAATAGGGATAAATATAAAGTTTTGCACTTGAGAAGAAAAAAAAACTTCTTAAGCAGAAGATGGAGAGTCAAAGTCACTAAAAAACTGTTCTGAAAAAGATCTTGATTGGTGGGACAAGGTGTAGTGAACTGTAATTTCATTAAGTTAGAAGCAGGATATAGCAGTCAAAAATGTTAATGTGATTTTTGGCTTCATTAGGAAAGGCATATTTCCAGGCATACAGAGGTAATAGTTTGTATTCTGTCCATATTTATACATTTCTGGGAACCACAGATTAAAAAGGACATTAATAGGTTAGAAAATATCCAGAGGGGGTAAATAAGAATGCTGATGTATGTCCTATCTATATAAGATGAGGATTGATTTGTTATATCTTGTATATATGCATGGCCTAAGGATTAAATGAAAAGCCAACTTAATTTGGGCTTTAGTTTTCATTATATCATTATTCAAAGACTGGCATTCTTTTATGTTTATCTTCAGTTAGCTGATCTTGATACCATTTTCTATACCCAACTTCAAAAATTCAGAGTTGGTCAATAACTTTCATTTGCATCCACATAAATCTCTTCCCTTTCTTCCTTCATTATAAAAAATTTGGGTCACTATTAAGTATACTCTTTGATCTAATTCAATTAAAAGCAACATTATCCTTCAAATTTAGTCAGCTTAGATTCTTTACTCTTTTAAACCCATCATGTACAATTGGGTGTAAAGTCTTATCTATTCTGTTTCTGCACATCTCTTCTTTTGTTAATGCTTTTGTCCTCCTCAAATTATCATGGATACATTATTTATCTTTGTATGTGTAGTTTTCCCCTAGGGAAATGCAAGACATAAAGGGAAGTTACAGTTTTTTCCTACTGTTTTTATCTCAGCACTTAGCACAATAATTATGTTAGACTGAATTGAATTGTACTTTACCTATTCTTTCTATTAATTCTTTAAAACTCACTTTTAAAAGTATAAAGTATGGCAATTTTCTAGCAGTCTTCCTTGAATAGTGAGTCCTTACCCAAATATTTGAGTTTATTTTGGTTTAATAAATATTATATCACTGCATTAATTTGCTTCTGGATCATAAATCTATTCTACTGACTTTTTTCCATTTTTTAACCAGCATCAAATAATTTTGATGATTACTTCCTTTGGAGTACACTTAGAGATTTAATACCATAATGAAAAGAAAAAGAAGGAAAGAAATATGCTTGTCATCATTCCCCATGAAATTCTTTACTTTTTGTTCTTTAAGATGAATTTAGCTATTATTTTTTCTAACAATTTTGATTGATTGGCATAGCATCAAATTTGTAAACTAATCTAGATGTTATTGTCATTTTGTACTTACTGGGTATGGCCCAACCATAAGAAGTTATAATTATTACAATTATTTTGTTAAGATTTTGAGGTTGTATTAGTGGACTCTCAAATATTTGTACATTCTTGAGTTATTTTGGCATTTTTTTCTGACTCTTCTTGGTGACTTTTTTGGGTAATACATAGAATTTTTTGTAATATATATAAATTCTCATGATTCTTGAAGTTCTCTAATCCTGCTATTTTAATGAAGCAATTGTTTCAATTACTTTTACTTTTATCCTGTCAGATATCTTAATTGGCTATGTGTTTTTCAAAATTTGGCTGAGACATAATAAATTCTATTCCAATGCCTCATTTAATAAGTACGAATTTCTCAAGCACATTTCTTATGAATAACATACAATTGGATTCTGCTTATTCATTCTCATAGCTTCCATTATAGGGTAAACTCATCCATTTCACATTCATGGTTATGACTGTTAATAGTAGGTTTCCCTCCATTTTATCCCCTAGTATTTTCTCCTCTTGTTTTTCCCACCTCAAAATCCTTTATCATAAACAGTAAGGAGATAATGAAAGGGTATTCATTAATGACCTAAAATTTAAATTCTCCAAACATATTCTTCTGCTCCTCAAAAGTCAAAATCTGGTCTCAGATGGTGGTGTGACCCTGGCAAGTCATTAATCTCCTTTTGCCTAAGTTTCCTCAACTGTAAATGAGAATAAAAGTAATACTCACCTATGGTTGGTATGAGAATTAAATAAGATAATTATATATAAAGCACTGTGCAAAGTGACTGAAACATATAAAGTGCTTAAGAAATATTTGTGTTCTTTTCTTCCTTCTATCCTGCCTTCTCAATCAAACCCTGACTCTAATTACTGGTTCTTGTACTTTCTCTCCTTTTAATCTATCCTTTATAATATACTTTTTAGGGATGAAGTTTAGTTGCTCCCTTGTAAACTCCTCTCTCCCCTTTCCCTATTCCTGCCTTCATATTTGAATATTTTTCTTGTATATCCTCACTACGAGAATTAGGGAATTTCCCCTTCTTTATTTCTTTCCTAGTATATTTCCTATCCTTTCCATTTTTTCTCTCTTAATATTAGTAAAACAAAACAAAACTACCCCTAAATCTTTCCTCTTTTGTCATTGCAACTCATCTAGAAGACAGTGGAATTCTGAAGAAATATTTATTTCTTCATCTCTAATTAGAATATAAGCTTTTCAGCATCATTTAGCCTTTTCTATTGGCTCAAATGTATTTACCTTGCTAAGTTTGTCTTAATTCCTAAGTTTGCATTTCAAAGATTTTTCCAAGCTCTGGTCTTTTATCAGGAATGCTTTGATTTTATTAAAGATCTATTTTTCCCTTGTGGAATTATATGTTTTTCAGGACAAATTATAATTGGTTATTGAGAAGTAAAAACAACACTAAATAAAAATGGACCACTTGTACACAGAATATATCTGTACTAGCAGTGACAATTTTGAGGGCATTAATGAAATTTCTTGGCAATTATGTCAAGAAATTTAAAAGAAGAAAGGATACCAAATGCTTGGGAAAATTGTGTGCCTTACCTTCACCAAAATGAAAATGGCTAAAAGCATACCAATGATTGAGTTAAAAATGTATACTTTTCCATCACTGTAAGCTTTTACAAGAATAATGTATCTCTATCAAAGGTGATCTCGGTGAAGGTATGGGGGAAAAAAAGAAAAGAATCGGCAGATTACATTTTTAAAATCAGCAGACTATATCTTTAAAATTACACCTTTTAAAGATCTGCAGACAAGTTTATACTTTGGTTATTATTTTTTGATGACAAAAAAGTATTTTATTAAGTAGAACAATACACTGCCTCAGGGCCCTCATCCAACAGTATTTCCCATGCAAATTATATATGTCAAATTATATGTCAAAATTATATAGATTCCTGAGGAAAATAGAGAAACAGAATTAATTTTTATAAATGAAGAATAAAACAAGAAAGGTGAGTGCTACTTCAAAGATGTCACAGTCTTAGAGGATATCCATCATAAAGTCCAAATAGAGCAGAGTAATGGAAAATCTCCAAATTTTCTGATGGTGCAGGTGATATTGTACTAATTGTGTCAAGTCCTGGAACACTGAAAAGTATCTTAAGTGCGATTCATAATCACTCAGAAGAATTTAGTCTAACTATTCATAATACAAAAGGCAAATAAATGAAGAATAGCTATTGTCCAGATTATGATATACAGATGGACAGATAACTTATAATGCTCATTAGTTAGTAAATGGACTCAGGATAAAATAGACAAATGGATAACAAGCTGGGTGCAGACCTGAATAGTAGATAAAAAAATAAGTTGGATTGTCTGGAAAATTATAAGCATTTCCCAGAAACAAAGGCCTGTCTTTTTAATATCAATATTCTTGTGATGTAATATTACTGTGAGTCATGAATCATTGTAAACATCATCTAAAGTATTACAGTTGTGGCTCTTCCCAAACACAACAGAGAGGTTCAAGGACAAAGAACTGATGTGAAAGAAATCACTAGTGTGCTCTATGTCCATAAAGGAAGGTATGAATCATTTTTGTAAATTTACAAATTGGAGGTCTAATAATTGGAGAGCCTGGGTATGCCACTGGTACCCACCCAAAGATAAGAAAAGTAGAGGAAAACTGTAAGAATGCTGATTTTACCCCATAAGGAGGATTTGTGGGAGGATATGAACAACAATAGAGTAAGATGAGAGGGCATGGATGAAGAAAGCATCAACACTAATTAGATCCCTAACTGTATCACAGAACTAGTTAAGGATCAAAGTATCCTTTCATTGCTATATTCCAGTTATCATTCACAATTCCTAAAATGTCAATTATATTTATACATTTATATTTACCACCATATGTTGAGATCTGTAGTTCTCTTTATATGATACTTGTACTATTATGGATAATAAAAGTATTGAACTCTAATACTGAATTTAGGAATGATATTTCTTACTTATCAATTTCTATAAGCCACTAAGCATATGTAGAAATTTTCTTTTTGGGGGCAGCTATAGTTGGTATAGTGGATAGAGCACCAGCCCTGAAGTCAGGAGGACCTGAGTTCAAATCTGGCTTTAGACACTTAAGAGGTCCTGGCTGTGTGACCCTGGGCAAGTCACTTAATCTCAATTGCCTCAGCAAAAAAAATAAATAAATAAATAAAAAGAAATTCTTTTTTGTTCAACTACTCAATACTACCAAACACTCTCTTTCTTAAAAACACCTTGCAATATCCTGTTTTCTCCACTTAACCTTTCTTCTGTATATGTAGGCTAATAATTTTCCAATCTTAACCCCTCACATATTCCTTGAAATTTATGAGTATTTATATCCAATCCCTACTCTGGACAAATAATAATTAATAATAATTATTTATCCAATATTCAGTATTCATTCCTTTATCTTCAGCAGTGTTCACTCCTTGCTCTATTTTAAAAATATAGAATAGGAGACAAAGCATAGCACAGCAGGTAGAGATCTGGCTTTGGAGTTAGAAAGGCTTTTGGGTTCAAGTCCTTGGATTCATATTGGATTTTGACACCAGGCAAGCTAGGACACAGAGAGGAGCAGAGTGACAGACAAAGACACATAGAAATAGAGACAGAAAAAGACAAGAAAAAAAGGAAGGAGAGAGAGAGATGTTGAGAAATTCAAAAGACAAATTTTGACAACTTCAAAACTTTATGTAATTCCGTGGTTATGTAGTAGCCCTGCTACTGATACTTCCTCTGATCTTCTAGAAAAAAAGGGTAAATAAGCATGATATTTTGGAAAATTCTGACACTTCTCAATTGAGTGACGATAGATAAATTACTCATCATCCAAAAAGTACAGGTAATTCTAGCACTTGCATTATCTATTTCAAAAAAGTGTTGTAGATAATATACTTTGCACATCTTAAAATTCTACTTAAATATTCACTATTATTTTTTATTAAGAGATATTTTAGAAATCATCATCATACATATATCATAAAGTATCAGTGCTTTCTCCTAACTCCAGCTTGAAACAGAGACATTAAAATATTCCCACTTTGGTCTAGATATCATGAACCATGTCTATCTAACATGTAGTTAGATGATACAGAATGTTACTTGACAACTGTGAATCTTACCAAAATAATATTATATCTATGGTGATATTATTGCAATATTTTACAATTGTAATATTTACAATTAATTAGAGTTTAAAAAGAGAAATTAATTATCTTGTCCATACAACTTCTTTTCTTATATTTACCTCTATGTTGAATAAATTATTTAATCTCTTTGGTCTATTTCTACAGCCATAGAATGAATCAGTTGAACTAAATGATTTCTGAGGACCTTTCCAGCTCTAAAATGCTATCAGATTTTAAGGTCACATGTATTATTATATTTAATATGGAACTATGTTATATATTATATACTTCAAAGGACTACACCTTGAGGTCTTCAGAGATTTTCTTTTCTTTTTATGTTGTAGATATCCTTGTTTCCCAGTTGTGATGATAATTGTATTCTAAATGGGAATAATTTTTTCTGAAGAGGGAGAGATTACAAAAATCTATAGAGAAAAAGGATGGGGCTAATTTTATTTTTTCATCAATGAACTTTTGTTTTGTCTTTGGAGATTTATTTTAAGTGGCATTCATAGTATTAAAGTATTTATGATCATTTTAGTGACAGTGTGGTAGACATTCTATAATTCTATGTTCCCACTTCTCCATATCATCACCCTAAAATGCTACTTACTAATCATTATCTCCCAAAGACTGGCTAAGTCCCTCCCACTAACCTAACCTTTCACTAGTCTATTTTGTCTATTCTTTTTTCTTTAATATTCATGTCCTTCTTTTCTTAGTTTTCATATTCACTATCTTTCTCAAACCTTTTTTCTAGCATTTCTTCTTTGTTGTGTAGTAGACCAGGAGTTAAAAGGTCTAAATTCCAGGTCTGAGGCATCACTATATAGGCCTGGGCAAGACCATTAATCTCTAAGGCTTCAGTTTCTTAATTTGTAAAACAAAGATGATGATAATTCTTTCTGTACATTCCTAAGAGAGATGTAGAAAGGGGCAGCAAATGAAGGTGAAAAATTTCTGGAAAGTGTAAAAAGTTGCATCCATATATAGGACTATCATTGATTTTTCCTTTTCCTCTTTTTATTACTTTCCTTACTTCTCCTTTTCTCCTTTACAATTCTCTATTTTTAAACCTCTTTCCCCTGTCTTTGGATTCCTTTTCATTTTCCTCTTGAATTCATTCATCTTTTTTTTTTCTTTCTCTTTTTTCCTTCTTCTATTGTGGATGTGTTCCCCTTTCTATCTCTTGAACAGGAACAGAACCTATATTTTCTGTGTCCTCTACTAAGCCTTCAAATTGATCTTCCAAAAAACCATGTCTGAATATATCCCTAGCCACCATTTCCATAAACACTATTAGTTACTTATTACATTCAGGATTAAATATAAAATCCTCTATTTGATTTTCAAAGCCCTTTAAAACCTACCTGGCTCCTTCCTACCTTTCCTTTCTTGAATCTTACTATTTTACTTGTACTCTGTAATCCAATCACATTTGCCTCCTTGCTGTTCAACTAACAAGACACTCTATTTCCTGATTTAATTTTCATTGGTTCTCTCAGATTCAGAAATTTTCCTTTCTTATCTTTACTTCCTGGTCTCTCTGGCTCCCTTCAAGTCTCAGCTAAAATTCCATTTTTGCAGGAAATTTTTTTCCATTCCTTTTTACTCTTAGTGTCTTCTAAGTTTATCTCTAGTTTGTACATAATTGATAGTGTTCTGTCTCGACTATGAGCTCTTTGAGACTGAATCTGTGTTGAATTTTCTATGTCCAATGCTTAGTAAATTGCCTGGCATACAGAAGGCATTTAATAAATGGTAGCCAATTAATTGATTGTCCCATCAAAAGCTCCTGGAAATAATGGAAATCTACTGGGGACCCAACTAACTTTCTTTATCTGGCTATTCAGTGAGTGCTCAGATTTGTTTTTATTTGTATAATTGACCAAGAAGCATGTCATGTGAGAGGAGTGTCAAGTAAAAGTGCCTATCACCAAGTTTGATAATTAAAAAATAGAAACAAGTGATAAACTTGGCATCCAAATATGAACTAATCGAGGGGAGTCAGAACATAGTCACTGAATCATTCCAGATTCTCAAGTTAAGATACAGAAATTTATCAAGCAAAGTATAATACATATATATAACTATCTTATCTGTACTTATAGGATATATACTATATACATATATAGTATATAAATATATATATGTGTATGTGTGTGTATGTGTACATATATACACAGACACATTACACACGCACATATATATAAGTGGCCATAGTGTATAGACCACATAGTAGATGTAGTATCATATACTCCATATCTATCCATGAAAACAACTCACAATTATATAGTATTTTAAAGTTCACAAAATATGTTCTCTAAATATACTACAGTAGCTAGATATGAGAGGTATCATGATGTATGGATAGAGTTCTGGAATTAAAATCAGGAAAATATGAGTTTAAATCCTGTTTCTGAAATGTACTAAAGTAATTAGCAAAATACATCATCTCTCAACTTCAACTTCCTCATTTGTAATAAAATGGGGATAAGATTACCTGTTGTGACTATATCATGATATTGTTGTGAAACTCAAATAAGATAATGTATATTAAGCACTTTGCAGATTGTAAAGTAAGTTACTAAAATTACACTATAAACTCATGTTGTTATTATACTATATGTGTATGCATAGTATACATAATATAAAATAAGAAATAATTATATTGAAGTAAATGTTTTTCTATTACTGTTTTGATAAACATAGTATGATTTAAATCACAAAACTAACAGACATTTTATTTTATGATTATCCCAAAATAGATCACTTGGAAGTTATTTTTTAGTAGCATTGATCTATCTCTTTTGGATAGTCATCAATAATACATTATAATGGGGCAGAGAAGGAACAGAATTATTATGAATAAAAGAATCTCATCTATGAGTGAAGAACTATTAGGCAAATGAAAGATTTCTTAAAAAAAAGAAAATAGCAACACTTAAATAAGTTTGTCATATTTTTGCAACATGAAAATCCAGATTGAATGAGATATAGTAAAAGTAGTTCTCTGACTTAAATATTCCATCCATAGCATGAAGTGGTAGAAAAAGAAAATTTTCACTTTTTTCTTCTTTTTCTCTCTTCTTACCATTCTTCTTTTAGTTAAATACTATCATTGAGGCTCTTGTTAAATTCAAATTTAAAATACCAATAAATTAACATGCAAAAATCCAAATACGTAGATATTTTCAGAAAGGGAATATTCTTATAATGCTAATTCCAAGTAGTTATTAATAGATCCTGAGGTCAACAAGTTATCCTTCCTCAAAAAAGTCAATGTGAAGCCTCCCTCACCAAAAACCCACATAAACTTCCTAGGGCTCTTGGATGCCAACTTCAAAGACATATCCCCAGTAGTTGAAATCTTTTTATTTTTCAGTGCAAAAAAATGCTATCTGCAACAATGAGTCATCTACTGCAGTTCAACAACACCCTGTCCTTTTCATGCCTCTGCAGCCCTTCAAAAGGAAAGTACTATCTTTTAATGACACACACATATCCCCCCCCCATTGCTTAACTGCAAAACATAATTAATCCAGGCTTTTTTATACTTAATGAAACTCCCTGAAAAGCCTATTACATATACCTAGGAGGAAAAAAATAACCTTTCTCATTTTGCTCAGGTGCATTTTATTCATATTTTTGGGCTCAGTTATAACTACTGGTAAAACAAATATTCATACTAAGGAAAGCACATAGTAAACCACCTGTTAGAATCAATTTTTTTAACTTTTTAAGGCATGAAATAGTTTGATTTAAATTTGGTCTTGGTTCTTTAAAAAAAAACTTTCTAAATAGTGGTTGCAATAGGATATTTACAGGCAATAATCTCTTAGATACAGCTGCTGAATAATATTTCACTTTATTAGAATAATTTTTCATATTTTAATCCATATACAGTACATTACAAAGAATATTACTCCCTGGAGAACCACAAAAAGGAAATTTTCTAAGTTCAATTTATATACACAAAGATAGTATCAGGAAAATTAAAAACTAAACTACCAAATTCTTATCTTAACTCAAGTGACATTCTTATCCTTCCCTGTCCCTTGCCCCACTCTCCACCAATAATATTCAATGATTTAACAAAGAGTCTTTACTCCTCAGGGAAGAAAAAATAGGTATAAAGTTTAATTTTCAAGACAGTCCTAATGATAGATAAAGTTTCTCTGCTCTAGTTGACAAGAGTACATATAACAAGTAAGAAATATAATACAGTTCCCTTACCTGCTTTGGCGTAACCCCAGGCATGCGGATGTCCAATGCAAAATCTGATGAATCAATAGGGATTATTGGCCTGGTGGTACCAAGGCATTCATTGGGAAATGATCTAGTAGTTTCTTTATACCTTAAAAGGGATACAAAGTTTTAAAAACCTTGATTACAATAGAACTTTATTTCAGTAAGAAAAACAGGATTTTCACCTACTTGTTATAAATTCTTCTCGATTAGTCTCATGCAATTAGATATTTCTAAATTATTCTAAGCATGTAACAAATCCCTCAAAATACTTTCTAACTCAGAGCTAATATAAAATAAAATATTTAAATGAAATGCATTTAACACTTGCTTTTATACAACTCAAAAAAAAAGAAATATGAGGTTCTGATTAATGAAATTACAGTGAATAACAAGTTAAAAGAATCAATGATATGCCAATTTCCTCAACCTGAGAATTGTAACTATAACCCAGTAAATTTGAATAACTCTATTAAGGGATGGTTCAAAGGTTTTGTTGGTGATGATGATGATTAATAAATAATAACATGGTTGGGAATAAAAGGGGGAAAAAAGAATTCCAAGGGGGAGGACAAATCACTGAGTGAAATAGAACTATGTGAATACATAAATATTTAACAAGGTAATTATCAGAAGTGTGTCTACAGCTCAGTGTTTTTTTGGTGAACTGCTGGAGTCCAAGATCTATCCTGCTCACCCACTGCCAAAGTCTAACAAGATATTTTATACTTGTAGATGTGATAACAAGAGAGTGCTTAAGTTTAAACAACTGTAACGTGGTTTCTGGATAACTCACACAGAGAGAGACTAGCATTAGAAATCAAAACTTCTCAAAAGAGTTTTGAAAAACAGGAAATCTGCCTGCCATACAATGGATTCATTTCAAAATAGAGACCTAGTTTTCAAGAAGTTACACCCACAAAAAATAAACACAGTTTCAATAAATTATATTCAGCTGGTACATGCTTCTAAGACTCACAGCTGAAAAAGTGATTGTACCTTTAAATAGCATGCACAAAAACCATCATAAACATCAGCTCTCCAGCAAAACCCACCTCTTAAAGACAGAAAGCGGGCTTCTATAACCCAGACAGCTGTTTTCAAAAAGAAGGAACAATATTAGGAGGTTATTAACGAGGCCAGCCATGTCCACCCTGCTGTTCCTGGCCCGATTAGAGCAGTAGAAAAAGGGCAGAGCAGCTCTATCGGGTGTGATCCCAACAATTAGGCAGCAGTGGCTGTATCAATTCACTACTTCATTATCGTGTGCTCTGCAGGCATCCCCCACAGCGCTGGATAAACCATCTGTCTTGGAGGCACGATATATCAGGAAGGTGGACGATGCTATGTTGTCCCTTATCATTAGCTGCAAAAAAATCTGTTGGAAGAAATCTTTTACAGCGAGGTTACGCTGTACTTTTTTCCAGTCAAGAAACAGAAGCAAAGAGGTAGTCCTGATGTTTTCCCCCTCTGAAGCTTTTGGCTCTGGTGTTCCGTTTAGACCGGCAGGTGACTTATCAATCCACAATAACAGAGGCTGTGAGGGATATCATACAAACCAACGTCATTCATCATTGGGAACCTGCAAAAATAGAAGCAGATAATGGATGACTAACACATTACAGCATTTGTCCTCAGCAAATCCCTGTTGAGGCTTTTTAATAGATTAATACTTTCATAAGCTTTAGCCCATCCCAGTGAGAAATGCCTTGGCTGTTGATCTCTGTCTTTCTCCCTCCACCCCCACACAATTACCGTTCCCCATTTCCTTCTTTATATCTTTCCCTTCTATGACTAAAAATGCATTTCAAACCTCCAACAATATCTTGCTCTAGCTAAGAAAGTTATTCATATATTAGATTACTGTCAGATGAAAAAGACAACTGAAGGAGAAACACGGAGAGAAGCTGAGCAGAGTATTTGGACAGAACAGTGATCAGAAAAAGATTATGAGAACAAAGGCATGCCTCTATTTGCACCATGAAGTCTTTTAAAAATCCTGTAGATTATGAACTATTAAGTGAGATGATATGGAAATAGCAGTGCATAAGTTTCGAAAGGTACTTCATTTTGGAGACATAAAAAAAGAGATACAAATACAGTGCCTTTTAGCTAGCATCTACTGTACACTAACAAACATTATAACAAGGAGTTTCATATTGACAAAACTATCAGGACATTTAAATCTAGGGTCTCTACTAAAATAAACTGAAAAGAATGTTTACCAGTATTAATATGTATGGCTTCTTGTTCCCTGAACAGCTTGGTATAAGTTTTAAGATTCTTATTCAGAAGTCATATATTTAAAATCATGCATCACTTGCTATATGTTAACTTTACTTTTTTTTTTTTAAGATTTGTTAAAGGGTTTTTGCCATTTTCCATAACCACAGAGGGAAATCAGTCTAACAAAAATAAACAATTCTGTTAGTATTAAATAAAAGTTTCAAATATGTTTATATGCTACTTTCCAAATTCAAAAACTATTGAAGATGATTTTTAAAAGAAACATAAAATATGTGAAACATACAAAGCTCCTCATAACACTTTAAGAAACATACCTTGCACTAAATATAAATGAAGTAAGGCTAGACATCCACATAAATCTTGCTGCAAAAGAACTGTTCCTTGAAAGCTGAGGAATTCATCAGAGACCTAATGATTATGAGGTATTAAGCTGACTGTATTAATGAAGCCAGGCTGATTCAGAAATGTGAACAAGTCACTTGAATAAGAAGGAAGCAAAATCATTGGACAATAACTGGACACTCCCCTAGCTGATCTTTAAAATTAATCCATCAATCAATCAACATTTAATTAAAGGCTGACTATATGCCACACACTGTACTAAGCACTGGTGATACAAAAAAAGCAAAAGACGGTTTTTGCCCTCAAGAAGTTTACAATATCATGAAGGATGCAAACAAATATATACAAAGCAAACTAAATAAAGAGTAAATAGCAAATAATTAAAAGAGATAAAATACTGCAATTAAGATAGGTTAAGGAAGACTTCCTCTAGAAGGTGAAATTTTAGTTGGGTGCCAGGGAGGTCAGGAGTTGGAGTGGAGGAAAGAGAATCTTCCAGGCATGGGGGATGGCCAGAGAGAATGCCTGGAACTGAGAGGTTTTCTTAGAGGAACAGCCAGGAGGCCAGTATCACAGAATGAACATGTCAGGGAACACAGTATAAAAAGAATGGAAAGGTAGGAGAGGGTTAGGTTTCGGAGGGCTTTGAATTCAAAAAATGAATATTTTTATTTGTTCTTGGCGGCAAAAACGAGCTACAATGGCTGACATAAAACATTAGAATCAATTCCATAGTTTAGAGAAAGAGAGAAAGCTAATAGTTAAGAATATTCAGCTTTTTACTTTTTGAGGACAAGGAGATTTTTCTCACCGACTCTTCTCCTTTCTTTCTCTACCACTGCCATGTCATCTAACAGTAAAACACTCCGAGACTTCTCAGCCCAGCAATTGAACAGTCAGTTTAAAAAAGGGTAAGATAAAATTGAGGGAGCAGAGACATACCCTACAGGCAAATGTGTCAACAGAGAGGCAGTCACTGAAGACAGATAAAGATTCAAAGATCAAAACCTATGGCAGCAAAGAAGAAAGCTAACTACAAAATCACAAGAAAGAGATAGTTCTGCTAATCTTCTGCAGAGATGACTCCATAAAGAAAGTATTTTAAGGCCCTGTCTTCCAGAATTTTTAGTTGTCTTGGCAATAAGTTTTCCTATGCATGTACCTCATCATCATAATCTTATGTTTGTGATTCTATTAATAAATATTGTCAATCAGCAAGCATTTATTAAATTTTTATTATGTGCCAGATACTTTGTGTATTAATTGGAGGGGTACATACTGTATTTCTGGAAGGAAAGTTTTGTAGCCACAGTTCTGTTATCTTAGTAGATATTGCCATGAGTTAATTATGTTTTATTCCATGGAAAATTCTATAGACATGAGAAAGCCAATTAAGGTTATTTTATTTTATATTTAGACTACATTGACAGTAAGATAAATATTATTCAGTATAGCTAGGTGA
This sequence comes from Myrmecobius fasciatus, assembly GCA_023553655.1. Classification (NCBI taxonomy): domain Eukaryota; kingdom Metazoa; phylum Chordata; class Mammalia; order Dasyuromorphia; family Myrmecobiidae; genus Myrmecobius; species Myrmecobius fasciatus. The sequence continues at coordinate 100,504 of JAJPUD010002123.1, read as the reverse complement.
TTCAGTGGATAGAGCACTGGGCCTGGTGAGAGGAATACTTGAGTGAAAATATGACCTCAAATATTTCCTGGAGAAGTCACTCAATCCTATTTTCCTGTTTCCTGGAGAAGAAAATGGCAAACCACTGTGGTATCTTTGCCAAGAAAACCTCAAATGGAGTCACAAAGAGTTGGAGGGAACAAAAAAATTATCTATAAAATTATTAATGTAAATGTACTTCAATTATTATTATTAAAGGCCTTACACTTAAAATCATTAAATTATGATTATTAAATTCAAAATGCACTTTGCTGAGATTATATGTATTCTCTTTTTTTCTCAGGACATGGAAATCCAGGTCCTAGATATGATGTGGGAAGTGTTTGTCAGGTTGAGGAAGAGCATGTCAACAATGGCAGACAAGTGTTAAATGGTCTAGGTGGATGAGGGGATGAAGAGAATGTGAAGATAAAGCACACACTTTGTCTTAAAATAAAATATGAAAATATTGAATTTGATATGTATTGTGAAGTCATGAGAATATTAGTCAAAGTTGAGAAATTTAATTAAGAATAATGTCTTGTTATTTTCCTGATGGAAGTATTTTCAGGACAGAATGATTTGATGACTAATAGACATATTTAGAGGGAGTCTGTTACTGATCATGGAGACTGGAAAAATAAAATTGGTTACTGTTGTCAAGTTAGTGCTGCAGTAGAATCACAGACTGAATGATACCAGGGAGATTTTCTATTATTTCTCTAATAGGTATCTAATTATTGCTGACTGTTAGGGGAGGATTACCTCATAATTACTACATGTCATGTGATATGAATATTATGCCTCTATGCTGAAAATGACCAGTTGAATTGCTACATCATTGGGAATTTGTAAATATGTGGGCACACAGGAGTCATTTTCCACATTTAATGTAACCTGAGAATCATAAAATCTCATAAATTTCTCTCTCTCCTAATTTGAAATGGGTTTTGATTATAGTAGAATTGACATAAAGTTTCCCTTTACCCTGGGAAAAAGACTATTCTAAAATAAAAAAGTGCTTTGTTTTTGTTTTGCTCTTTATTTCTGTGTGACTATTGATGCTACTTATCACCATGGGGAGATTATTTTTTTACTTAGCAAGATACAAATATAGACATATATGTATGTGTATATATATATATATACATGAAACTTCTAAAATATAAATATAATATCTGATATTCCAATAAAATACTTGAAAATGTGTAGTTATCTTTTTTTCCAACAGGACAGGCCAGGGCACAGTGATAGTGGCTCTAAAATATTTACTTTTAGAAATGTAGCAATTTTTCACTTATATAATCAGTATGAATTAAATTGAATAGCATTCTTATAGGGTGAAGGAGAATTCACTTTTCAAAGAAAATACAACATTGCTAGGCTAACCAGTTATGGAAAAATAGTATTATTATTACTATGCCATCCATTTTGCTGTATTAAAAAAGTTCTGGTTAACATTCATATTGTTGCTTTCTATAGGTAGTTGAGTCATTGCCAGTTCAATAATGAACTCCATCTATGTAACAATTTTTAAGTGTTTTTTTAAAGAATTATTTGGTGATTCAGTCATCATTTTGCTTTAATATTTCAAGAAGTTATGATAGATGCTTTCTTCACCAATACATATTCCAAGTCCTCTAGTAGGTCTTTAAAAGAAGCTTTTCTCAGTCCTCTTGCCCTCAGAGATTACCTTTTATTTCTCCTGTATATATCATGTTTGTACACAATGGCTTTTTATCCTCTCCCCCAAGGCAAATATGAAGTCTAAAAAAAGAACAAGACTAGCATCTAGTCACCATCTAGGATTCTTTCCAAAATAATAAAGCTATCTTTAATTTAGGGAACATTTGAAGAATGAGTTCAAAATTGGTACTTAATGATCTGCTAAAAGTTCAAAAGGTTTTTCTTTTTTAATAATGTGTCAGGAATTGATAAGTACATGGTGGACATCAACTGAGTACAAAATGTCAAAAACCATAATTTACACAGATGAAGTAGAATAAAGGATTTCATCAGGATGAAAAAAATGGTTGAACATGTTGTGAATGCAAAGGTCAACTGATAGATACTCTGTGAATTTTACAGGTATCCTTATGATATCTGAAGAAGTTAAGGAAGATACCCTCATTTGGGGTCAAAATCTATAGCAAACTATGATACAATGAGGCTATGGATGAGAGTTACAGAGTTTGGATATATGTATGTGATTCACATCTTTGGATGTGATCACATATCAATGAGATCACATATTCATTGGAATGTTAGAGAAAGAAATACTATAAATGCTGTTGTTCAATCATTTCAGGTGCATCTGACTCTTTGTAACTCCATTTGGAGGTTTTGTGGGCAAAGATACAGGTTGGTTTGCTATTTCATTCTCCAATTCATTTTATAGACAAGGAAACAGGAAAACAGTTAAATGACTTGTCCAAAGTCACACAGCTAGAAGTATCTGAGATCAGATTTGAATTCAAAAAGATGAGTATTTCTGACTCTAGAAGCTCTGTTGCTTCCTTTTAAAGGACCATTTCTTTTAGACATCAACAGGTGTTGGACCTAATGTCAGGAAAACCTGGATTTAAATTCAATTTCACACACTTGCTACTGGGAAGTCATCTAACCCTTGTTTGCCTCAGTTTCCTCAACTATGAAATGGGGGTAATAGCATCTACCTCTCAGGATGGTTGTGAGGACCAGATGAGATAAGATTTATAAAAGTGCTTAGCATGGGACCTGGCATATAATAGGCATTTTACAAATGTTTATTCCTTTGCACACTTATGTCTTATCATCAGTGTTATGGTGGAATATAACAGTAGATTATATGGAGGGGAGGTAAGCAATTAGTAATCAACAAAATTTATTTAAATATAAGTCCTGGAAAAGTCCTAGAAAAACCCAACTGTTTCCAATAATGTCAGCAAAGTACTGCTGGAAAAAGTACCAGAAGAAATGATAAAGAAAACAAAAGGAAAAAGTATTCCAAGAGTGTTATTAAAAAGCAAAACAAAAAAACAACCTTGCTGTAGTATTGTGTGATCCTGATTATCATTCCTTAGTATCTGAACTATTTCTTTTTAGCTATATTTGTACATGATAGGAAAGGGAAAGGGAAGAGATATAAAAGCTCTGAATTTGGGTTTTGATATTCTCAATTTTTTCCTCCCAATTCAGTTTAATAGCCATTTATTAATCACTTCTTATATGAGAGACGCTATGCTAAGAGCAAGGAATATAAATGTAAGCTCCCAAAAAAGAGAGATTAAAAGTTTAGTGGGGAGAAGAGGACAATGCTCATTTGGGGGCATTATGGAAAAAAGTCTGAGATGTCAGAAATCAAGCCTGGAGAGGAATGAAGAAATTATCAGCTCTATCAGTTTCTTTCATGCCAGAGAGATTCAGTTGTTTTTCAACTTTGTCCATTTCTAATATCTCTGAGGTCTCATCTTTTATCGTTACTTTAAATATGGTACACAGAATATTTGTTTACTCATAGTTTTCAGAGAGATAAATGTTTATAAATTATATTTCATTAGCCTATTAGGCAAATGTTGATAAAAGATACCTCACATATTATTACAATTTTCTACTCTTTAAAAGACTTTGTTCTGTTGTTTTTCATTGAACCATTGAATTCACTTAGGTTAATTTTTATTTCAAGGCATGCACTACTTGGGTCAAGAATTCTACCTTCTGTTTAAAGCTCCTTCCAATTTTTTAAGAGTTCTAATTTCAATTTTAAAAAATATCTTCTCTTGTTTCCTCCTTTCATTATGAGAGTTCTTGTTGGGTAACACATTTGTTTTGTTTTGGGTTTCTCAGACAATTGTTGTGTAGTTATTTTCTTCTTCTAAGTTTATCTTTGGGCTGATCTTGTCATAATATTTTAAAATTGTATTAGAAGTTTTCTTCTGTTTACTCATTTTTCCTAGATTTTTGACTTTGTACCAGAGTTAGGCTTTTTTTGTCCAATATTCTCTCATAAGGTACGCAAATCTTTCGGGGCATTATCCTTGCTGAACTATGATGAAACTGTCACAAATTTGCTTAAGTTCTAGATGAGTTCTTGGTTTTTTTAATCTTTTGGGTATCAAGGATCTGGGACTGTGAATTTGGTTCAGAATTAGAGTCAGTGTCCACTTTCTGGCTTCGGTTTATTGGTAGGTCCACTAGAATACTGACTTTGACCTTGTCTCTGGCCCCTTTAACTTTCATAGTCACAACTTGGAAGTTGGTTTTGTTCCCTGATAAGAGCCTAAAGGATGGTGACCTGACATCACAGATTACACTGGCTCTGTACCTTCTGGATGCCTCCCTGCCTTGTCTCCATCTCCTTGACCTCCTGATACTGTTACTGAATTATAAGGGTTCATGCTCTTCTGGGGAGGTGTGAAGTTCATTTCTTCAAGCTCCTCAGAGAGCCCCAAGGCCTGACTACAGCTCTTATGCAATTACTTGCCAAATACTCTCTTTGTCCTTGACTGGTTCCAATGGGCCAGGACCAAGATCCTGCTGGCTTCAGAATCTATTTCTGAAGATAAAGCTGTTTTGTAACAACAACAATAAGTAGCTAGCTACCCAGTGCCAGGCACTGATGCTAAGTGCTTTGCAAATATGCTCTCATTTGATCCTCATTACCACTCATAAAGGTAGGAGATATAGCTGAAGAATTGAGGGGAAAATTAGTTGAAGGATTAAGGGAAAAATAAATTAGATTTGCCTCAAAATCAAGCAACTTGTAAGTATCTGAGGCTGGATTTGAATTCCTGATTCTAAGTTCAGGGCTCTATTCATGATACCACTTAGCTATGGAGCACCCACCCAGAATGCCAGCCAGCCTCTAGAAGTAGCAATCTATATAGGTAGTGGATCATATTAATATTCCTTCTTTGATTTTATTGATCATTTCTTCATCAACAATCCTTTAAAATTTTTACTGGAGAAGTTGAGCTTAGCTGAACTCTTTCAATTTACAAACTTTATTAGAAGTACATGTTTAAAATAATACATTTTTATTTAGCAATAGTTATTGCTAGATACTATACTAGGTAATAGTATTATTTATATGTATTATATATACATTATATATATTTATATATTTATCATAGAGAATAATAATATTATTATTAAATAATTATCATTGTGATAATAGCATTTATATTATGTTTCAAGCCTTGCAGAGTACTTTATACATAGTATCTAATTTGATTCTTAAAATAACCATGTGAAGTAGATTCTATTATTCTCACTATGTATGTATAAAAGTAATATGATATGGTGGCTGGCTAGAACAATTTCTTCCACCTTAATGATTGGCTTAGACTATTGCACCATTAATTCAGAGATTGTTATCAACTCTGTAGGCAGCTGAAAAGATTGGACTAGTCCCAGACAGGTTCTATTCATTTACCTTGAAATGATAAAGATAATATAAGCATATTTCCCAAGGCTGAGTATTTGTGTTATCTTTACTGAGTAAATTTTATTGGGACAAACAAAATTTTTGACAGATGTTCAAAAGACTGATTTAAAAAATGCAAACATGATAAAAATCTTTATGACATAAAAAACTCCAACTGCTTTTTTCTTCAAAAGTTAGATATTTGACTTTGAATAATTACTAAATTAAAATTTAGCTAGTTTAATTCATTTTTCCTGAATTATCACAACAGTCTTGTTATTTTTGCATTATATGCTTACCATCAAAATTGCTTAAAAAAATACAATTTGTCTGTCTTCAAATAAAAGATCAACATCTTTCAACAGTAGGTATTATCTTAACAAAATGTTAATTTTAGCTGCAGAAAAAAAGTGAATGGGTTAGGCAGTATTAATTATTTGCTTAAAAGGGTACAAAACATAAGAAGATAAATTTTCTCTTACATTTTGATATTTAAATCACCATCAGTATAACATTGTAATGAGATAAAAGTTCATTAAGACAGCCTTTATTTTACTTTGTTATGCAAAAACAGAACTCACTAGAGGGGAAATTCTTTATTGAGTTACAATTATCCTCCAAGGACATAGCAAATGAGATATCATTAAAATATTTAAGTTTAATTATGCAGTACACATAGATGGTGAATCAAAATACACATGCACAAAGTGCAAGTGCTTCAATCATACTTTTGAAACCTTTTACTTCTGATTTTTGCTTTCAAAGCAAAGATTTTTGCTTTCAAAATGCCAAGGATGAGACTTTGCCTTCTCTGCCAATGTTAATAATTTCAATAGTTATATCAAGCAAACTCAGAGAAGAAAAATAATTCTCTTTTGGTCCTATTGTTCTCCAACAATTGGTGTGCAAAATCTAGTAGGTTGATTCTACCAAATAGGACTGACTTTTCCCACAGTAAAAGTTTCAATTTCACTCCTAGTTTAGAGGAATATTATAGTTATTTTCCCATTTCCTTCTTTCCTTGGTTCGAGTGTCCAAAAAAAAAAATTGATTATACCATCTATTCTGCTAATCCCATCCCTTCACATCTTCCCTCTCTACCCTCCAGCATTTCCATCACTACTACCACACTTCCATTAAAAAAAAAAATTAAGATTCTACTATATGCAAGCGTTTGTGCTGTATGCTGACAAACAAAATAGTACCTGCTCTTAAGGAATTTTCTGTATTAGATTAACATGACTTTAATAGAGATAAGTAAATGTATAATATATTCTGTGGAATTTTAAGAGGGAAAAAGTAGTAGAATCTAGGAGAGATAAATAAGAAAAGTCTCTTTCCTATGTGATTCTTTTTAAAATTCCCTTCAGAGTCAACAGTGTTTTGAAGATTACTAATTATCCATGACTGATCTTAAAAATCAGTCAACCCAATTACAAGATCCCTTCTCCTCCCCATTGAAAGATCAGAGGACATTTGAAAAACAATGCAACAAGCTGTAGGCCCTATTCTCCTTGTTTTCTGGTTATTTATAATCATCATCACCAACACTAACAAAAAATTTATTGAGTCTCTACTGTGAACAAGGCCCTCTGAGAGATACAAATAAGTATAACACAGAGTCCTTATGCTGAAAGAGTTAATTAGAGAAAGAGGACATAATATTAACATACTGCTTTACTGTAACAAATCAATTTGCATGAACTATATTATTTGATTCTCCAAATAGTTCTATAAGGAATTAGTAATATATTATTGCTCTGACTTTATAAATGAGGGATGCAGAATTACAGATAGATTTAATGGCTTGCCTAAATTAAAAAACTAAAAAAAATATTAATAACAACATAATATGTGATTATAATGTAATAAGGCCAATTTTCATATGGAATTTTGGGAATTATTTCACTGCTTGACAGTCATACATTCTATATTATCAGCATCAAATATATTTCTTGCAAAAGACTTCCTCCCTTTTCCTAACTTCCCTAACTTTATCAATACATATTCCCAAACTTGGGGATTTTTTCTGCTTACCTCCTATATCAACAAGCATTTTTGGAATACTTCCTATGTGATGGGCACTTTATTAAAGGTTAAGTATAAAATATTATATGTAGTTCCTAACCTCAGAAAATTTACATCTAATAGGAAAAGCAAGCTATATCAATAATTTGCATATGTGTATATATGCATGTACATAGTATGTTTGCCTATATACATATAAGTAGACACACATGCATATATACATACAGATATAGATATAGATATATGGCATCAAAGCAGCATGGGGTAGTGAATGGAGAGAGACATGGATTGTATCCCTGCCTCTGATATATTCTGATTGCATGACTCCTCTAAATCCTACCAGGCAACTTTTTAAAACTAGTTTCTGATATACATTGGTAGGAGTTCTCTTCCTGTGTAGTTCCTATAGCAAAAAAAGCATTAATAAATCACCAAAGATACTACTAAATAAAAGACCAGGATGTATTATCAGAATTTTGGAGTTGGAATAAACTTCAGATATCATATGTTTATGTGGAGAATCTTGTTTACATAAGGAAAATCTGAGGTATACATATACAAATTACTTGTTCAATTCACATGATTAGCAAACGACTAAGTTCAGATTTGAATTCAGATACAAACAATTATAATACAGGGTATCTATATTCTATATACTGTTCATCACTTAGTTGGAGAAAGAGAGCATTATACTAACGATCGCTCTGTTAATTATAACATCATTATAATCTAGTGCTCTTTAGACTTTATGAGCTGACGACTTCTACAATAAAGATTCTGCAGCAGTCTAAACAATAAAGAAAACAAGAAATATACCAGTAATTTAATGACTCACATCATGGAGAATTTGAAATAGTAGGAGGAGAAGAGGGTAGAAGGTAGTGGTAGTGGTGGTAGTAATAGTATATGTACATGCTATATATATAATACATTTATAATACAGTATATATCCAATAAATTCAAATAAATAATTTTATAATACAATGTGATTTGAACTTATTTGATAATAACTAAATATATAAACAAATAAATAAAATAACTAAAAGGAGTTCAAAAAAGGGAGATTAGTTCAGGTTCCCACATCAAGGACTTGAGTCAGGACTTCAGCTGTAGTTAAAATAAGGACAGAAGTGAGTGGGAAGACATCCTGGGTAAGGGAGACAGTAAGAATAAAGATGAGGAAGGAATTATGTTTTATTCAAGGAGTAATGAGCAAAACAATTTAGCTAGATAGGACAGTTTGTTTAGTAAGACAGTTAGAGATAAGAGGTAGGTGAGAATTAGATAATGAAAAGTGAATGTCAAATTAAATATTTTTGACATTCATTTACAGGTAAATAATGGTAAGACATTTAAAGTTTTTTAAGTAAGAATGTGACATGTAGAACATTATGGTTTAGGAAGATTTATCTGGTGTATTGAGCAGATTGATGGGAAAAGGGGAAGATTGGAAGCAGGAATATTAGTTGGAAGATTTATCATAGTCCAAAAATGAGAGGTGGCATTGCCTGGTAGCAATGGAAATGGAAAGTAAACAAGGTCCATCCTGAGATACACTGGAAAGGACAGTGTAAAATAGTTATTTTAGGATAAGATTATATGAGGCAACATTTTCTTTTTTAAAACAAACCTTAACTGCAAGCCATCAAAAGTAATCCAATATCTGAAATCTACCCTTATGGACATATTATCAAATGGAAAAATATGAAAAGATGAAAATATGCTCTTCTCAAAAATATTATTAATAAGTTTTAAACTCTGGATTTAGGAAGATTTTACATAGAAAGGCTCTTAAAATGACTGAAGTGCTGGACATATCCTAAAATTGAATGGCACTATAGAAAAGCAGCTGACTGCTTTTTTACACTTCAAAGCAACTTTATTGCAGCTTATATTTCACCCTATTTCTATTAATCTATACTTCTTACATGTTTCTTCTAAAAAAAGAAGCTATTTTATATTTTTTACATATAGTTTTCTCAACATTGATATGACATCATTCAATTGGATATGTGATGTTACCAAATCTTTTAGTTCCCATCTTCACATTTTTTTTACTTTGTCTAATTTTACTCATATGATCAACACCCTCTTTTAGTCCTTCATCTCTTCTTAATGGACTATTGTGATAACCCAGCTGCTGTCTCCCTAGTTCATGTTTCTCTTCCTTTTCCACATGAAGCTATTTTCCCTAAATTTCATGTCACTCCCTTATAGAATAAGCTTTATCAGCATCCTATTTCCTTTAATATAAAACATAAATACTTTTGTTTGACCATTAAATTCTTTCATAACCTGGTCTTTCCCACCTTGATATACCCTACTCTCTTTTCTCTACTTTGGAGCCTAGGTAAGATAGTCTTCTTTTTGCTCCTCAAATACATCATTTTCCACTTTCATGAGACTTCAGTGAGTGTTCTCATACCTGGAATGTACATTTGACTCACAAAATACTTTGATTTTCAGATTTCAGCTCAGGTACCACTTTATAGACAGGACCTTTCTTGATTTCTCTATATGCTGGTGACCTCTCCCTCATCCCCAGTTATTTAGCATTGATGTTATTAATATTTTGTATATTGCTATACAAGTATAGGTTTTCTCCCAGAAAACAGGGAAAACTCCTTATGGGCAGGAACCACTTTTATTTTTGTCTTTGAATTCCGTGCAGTTACCATAATACCTGCACATAACTTACTAATTCTTATTGATGGATTAATTGAAGTTAGATGACTACTTATACAAGTTGTATAAACAGGTATTAAGAGGGCTAGGTGTACTCTAAAATCTCTTCTTATACATCTGTGATGTATATTCAAGGATCATAAAAAGTTTTCCATACTTCTTATTTTTCTTAATCCAACATAAATTCTTCCAAAAGATAAATTCTTTACTAGACATTCCAGTTTTATTAAGAAGTTTGGGCTCAATTCTCAATGGACCAATTTTCTCTCAATAATACAAAACTAACACAGTCTCTGTGGAGTGACTTAAGGCTAATAATAAAGGAGGGCCAAAACCACAACTATTTTGTTTCTTGGTTCAGTAGAATTGGACCAGCTCTATAATTACAAGATTTAGATATATCACTAATTTTATCTAGGCTCAGTTACTTCATCTGTAAAGTGAATGGAGGTAAGACTTCTAATATTTCTTCCAGCTTTGACTTTTTATCATTTTAACTGGGGTCATAAATATATTCAATTAAAGTAATAAGTAGAATATTGAGTAGACACAATATAAAACGGCCATAGGGAGAGAATGAAACTATAGATGGAAGAAAATGTGGCTGAGCATCTGCTAGACCTATAGTATGTATAACTATTCTTCCCAAAAGTACACAGCAGTATCCTAGACCAGGATTTCAGCTGACACAGAATTAAAGACTAAGCTTTGGTACCATGTAGTAACAGTGAAGCAAGCCTAGGATATCTAGTTGAATGATTTATCTGGCAGAGATGTCATTTTCCATGTATTAGTATCAGGACACTAAATACTTCTAATAATTGGTGACCTCTTTTAGTGCTCCACATTTATGGGGAAATATTTGCTTCTTACTAAGCCATTTTAATAAGTGCCTTTGCATTATAATCACTGTGCCTTTGAACAAACTGCTCAAAGGAAACACAGGACAGCAGCCTCATGAGCAGTTTTAGAAATGTAGACTTGCAGAAATGAACTAGGGCTAACTGTCCCCTTGAGAACCTAGCCTGTGAGTGTGAGTTTGTGAATAGCCCAGGTGAGACATTGAAGTGCTTTTATGTCTTCATTGGTGAGAACATTCTGTACCTAGCTGCCTCAGAGCTCTAATTGTATTTCTCTCTAGCCCATCTTTCTGCTGTGGGACTTTTATTGTTTTGGGGATTTCTACTCAGGGGACATTCCATTTGGTTAGTGACAGTCAGCAAAAGCTACCTGGCCCCAGATGCCAATTCCAGGCTCTTGATTTGCCATATTATCACATCTCTTACTCTCTTCCTCCCAGATTTTCCCTTATCACTTTCCAAATAGTAATCAAATCAATACTACCATTATCATTAGAAAGAATAAGCCTGTGAACTGCCCTATGATGCCCTAGGATCCCTAGTCACTATGTGTCTTGTTTCTCTTCTTAGCACATAACTCCTTCCAAGTAAAGACTATTCACTTGTATTTTATTTCCCAATGTTTAAGGCCTTATATAGTATATGGCAAGCATTTATTTAAGGCTTTTCCATTCATTCATCTGGCAAAAAATATGCCCACCAAATTAATATACTATTGAATCTTTCAGGTAGTCTATACAAAGTTTTTTATGTAAATAATTTTTTTATTTAAGCATGAATATATATGAATTAATACACAATCTATTGGTTTTTCATCTTTCATTTTGTCTCTTCTTACCAAACTCTCCCCTTCAGCCACATAGTAACATCCAATCTCTCAATCCTTCCATTCTCTCTAAGACCACCTCTCTTGCACTAGATAATCTCTCCTTTCTCTATCTTGTCCTTTTGGTGAATAAATTCACTTCTATATTTTTGTTGAAAATACAAATTCAACTCTTCTAAAATCCCTTTCCCCTGTCCCTCATTGACTGGGTCCTGCCAAGCTTCAGCAATGGATCACTCACACCATCTGCCATCTTGCCCCTCCACACTTGCTGCTAAATGAAGGTAGAAGAAATCATGTAACCATTTGGTTTGGTCCATTACAAATTCATGTTATACAACCTTAACTAGACCCTATTGCCAGAAAATCTTACTATAACTCCCTCATCAACTTAATAACCCATTATCTTTTGCCTTTTCCATCTTAGTACAGTAAGTATTTGGCTGGAACAGACTATGTGCTCAAAAAGTGTTTAATGACTGACCGCCACACAATTTTACATTTTTTTAGTCTTTCTCAGATGGAAGAATTTTATTGGCATGTGAGAAATGCTACTTGTTTTATATTTTAAATAGCAATGTTTTTCTTCTTCATACATTAAAAACATATCTCTTGATATGCCCAAATTAAAATTTTGTATTTAATGAACAACTATGTTTAATCTCAATATTATAAAAACAAATTTTTTGAAAACTTCTAAAAGCTAAGAATGAAATGAGGAGGAACAGAACAGTTTATAGAATAATAACATTTGGGGACAGCTAGGTAGCACAGTGGATAGAGCACCAGCCCTGAAGTCAGGAGGACCTCAGTTCAAAATCTGGCCTCAGACATTTAACACTTCCTAGCTGTGTGACGCTAGGCAAGTCACTTAACCCTAATTGCCTCAGTAAATAAATAAATAATAACATATAGGGTCATGTAACAATGTGGGGAACATGAAAAAATTGGCAATAGTAAAAGGTATGAAATATTCTGCCATGATTTAATTCTTTATGTAAAAATAAACAAGCACATCTACCTCATTAGTATGCAAATTTGCTTTCATCTTTAGCCAATGGTAAAATTATATGTATAACAAAAAATTTTAAAAATACATGTATTTATGATTTATTATCAGTAAATATTTGATTTGTATACCTATATACTTATAAACCTATATATCTGGGGTCACAAAAATTTCTTGGGCAAAAAGCACTCACAAGTGGAAACCGTTGAAGCCCTGTTTTAACACACAGTAATACTTCTTCACAATTACATATTTAATTGTTTAACCATTCCCCGATTGATGGGTATCCCCTTTATTTCTAGTTCTTTGTCATTGCTATATATATTTCAGAACATATAAGTTTGTTTCCCTTTTCCCTGATTACTTTGGGAAACAGATTTAATGGTGGCATTTCTGGGTCAAAGAGCATCCACAATATTATAACTCTTTGAGCATAATTCTAGAATACTCTCCAAAATGGTTGGATCAGTTCTTACTTCCACTGACCCAATTCACACTTCCACTGATAATATATGTTATTACATATTCCCTCAAATTTTTTTTCATTTTATCCATCATTTTAGCAAATCTTATAGAGTGAAAAATTAAAATTATGCTATAAATTAAACACAGGGTCACTTATTTACTTTTAAAAGTAACCATATATCACAATACCCATAGTGATCAAATGAAAGAAAATGGAGAGAATTTCAATTATTAGAGATTTCAAATTATTTCTGATAAAATATGTAGCTTTGGGCACTTTCAGGAAATAATTGTATGATGTGGTATGTACAGAAAGAGGGGCAACAAGGTAGTACAACGGATAAAGTACTTGGCCTGAAGTCAACAAGATTTGAGTTCAAATTCAGCCTCAAATACTTATTAGCTGTGTGATCCTGGGAAATCATTTAATCCCATTTTATTCAATTCCTCATCTGTAAAATGAGCTGGAGAAGGAAATGGCAAACCACTCCAGTATCTTTGCCAATAAAAATCCAAAAAACTCATAGACAACTCATAAAGAATCATAAGATATTGAAAAACTGAACAAAACAAAATATGCAGAAAGAGTTTGGATATCATATGTATATTATGTTTTCTTACCTTCCCTTGTATTCTGGTTCTTTCAGTAAGAATAATATATTATTACTCCAATGGCAGAAGATAGTAATATTAGCATAATCAAATAAGTGAAAAATAGTTTAGATGGAAAAGGAATGTATTAAGCCAGCAACAGTGTAGATGAATTTTATTATAATATATTGTCTGAAATAATTAATGAAAACCATTTTACTTTCAATTAAATTAATTTTATTGAGATATGCTACAAAATAATTTTTAGGCTTGTTCATTGCTTACGATGTCAAATTGTATTCATATGCATATATTATATGACATTTACAAGCTCAACTGAGTCAAGAAATGCTAGAAAATCAAAACATTTATAGGAAACATTTTTTGACATCAGCATCAATCAAGTTAACCTATATCTGACTATTACAACTAAGTTTTAGGATAAACACTTTCTGGATTCCATTCATTTTCACTGATGTTAAATCTATAAAAATAAAAAATTCATCTTCTTTCAAGTTTCAAATTTAAGATTATGGCTTGGAAAGAATAAGCTTATATGGCTGCCATACTCTTAAGTCATTAGAATCAAATACCTCCCTGAATGGAAGTGCACTAAGGTGCTGACATCACCCAGGGAAAAATAAGAGAAAGAAGATAGAATCATGGAAGTGATGTGAACTATTCATCTAGCCAGATAGTGGTAGAAGAAAACTTTTTTATTTTTTTTAATTACACCTATGAAAAATTTACTATTCATTTCTTTAAAATTTTGAGTTTCAAATTCTCTCCCTCCCTCTGTTAACCCTTCCCTGAGAAAGCAAAGCAATTTGATATAGTTTATATACGTGCAGTCATGTAAAACATTTCCATTTTATACATATTGGGGGAAAATACACACCAAAAATAAAAATACACACAAGAAAAATAAAGTTTTTTAAAAGTATGCTTTGATCTGCATTCAGACTCCATCAGTTCTTTTTCTAAAAATGAATAGCATTTTTCAACATGATTACTTTGGAGTAATCTTAGATCACTGTATTGCTGAGAATAGCTGTCATTCACAGTTGATCATTGTACAATATTGCTATAATTGCGTATAATATTTTCTTGGTTCTATTCACTTCACTTTGTATCAATTCATGCGAGCCTTATGAGGTTTTTTCTGAAAGATCCTACTTGTCATTTTTTATGGAACATTCCATCACAATCATATCCTACAACTTATTCAGTCACTCCCTAATTGATGGGCATCTCTTCAATTTCCAATTTTTTACCACCACAAAAAGAGAAGGTGCTAAAATATTTCTGTATATATAAGCCTGTTTCCTTTTCCTTTGATCTCTTTGGGATACAGATCTAGAATTGGTATCGCTGGGTCAAAAGGTATGCATGATTGTATAGATTTTTGGTTATAGTTTCAAATTACTCTCCAGAATAGTTGGATCCATTCACATCAGAGTCCCAATTTTCCTACATCTCCTTCAAATTTTTTCCTTTTCCTTTTCTGTAATATTAATCAACTTGATAGATGTGAGGAGGTATCTTAGAGTTGTTTTAACTTAAAGCTTTCTAATAAGTGGTGATTTAGAACATTTTTTTCCTTATGACTGTAGATAGCCCTGATTTTTTTTGTCTGAAAATTATCTGTTCATATCTTTTGACCATTTATCAGTAAAGGAATAACTTGTATTCTTATGAATTTGACTCCATTCTCTATATTTGAGAAATGAGGTTTTTATCAGAGTAATTTGCTGTAAATTTTTCCCCCAGTTTTCTACAAGGAATGACTATTTAATGAACATTTTTATTACACAAAATGGTAATCAAGAAGTTTTTATTTTATTTTATTCTAGTATTCCTCATCAAGGAAAAAGAATAAGCCATTTAAATCTATCTCTGCTGGCAATGAAAATAGAAATAGGAAAAAATCCCAGAAACTTTTAAGCTGAACACTATGGGAGATAACAGTTATCTCAAGTACAAAACCAAAAAAAATAGTACATTGATGGAAAAAAATGAAACACTGATAATGGAGATAATGCCTTTTAACTCATAGGAGAAAATTACTGGAAAGAGACTTAGATATAATGCATATATTGCTAGAATAAAAAAGAAACATAGTTTGGGTAATGAGTAAAATGGCATTTATATTTGTTTATAAAAAGGTAAAAATGTTCTTATTAGTGTCATTAAGACTTGGTAAGTTGGAACATATTTCATATATGGAACAATGGAATTGTATTATGCAAGAAAATTCATTCTAAAGTGCATTTGGGTAAAGATATAAGGATAAAAAAGAAATATCACCATGGGGAGATACTATAGAACTTGTGGCCAAAATAGATAACATGTTTTCCTAATATAGATCACAAAACTTATAAAGACAAGATATAGATAATTGATTAATTAAAGTCATTTAATAAATACTATGTGAGAAGCACTGTGTTATGCTTGAGATACAAATTTAAGCAATTAAGATCCTACACACACTATACCTTCAAGGAGCTAATGATATAATGGGGAAACATACATAAAGGAGAGATGGAAAAGGCATTTCTAGAGAGGTAGTTTGGGAAGTGATATTTCACCTGCTTCCAAGGTGGATGAAAGACTAGATGAAAATTCATCAGAGCCCAGAGTCCCAGGATCAGGTGAGAAGGGAATGAGGAGAAAGACCTAAATAAAGTTCACATGGTTAGAACATGGCTAGTTTGTGGCTAAAGGAGAAGCTCTAGATTATTAATATTATTCTGTTGAAACTATAGAAATGTATATTTGATTCAATTCAATTCAACCAATAAGTCCAACAATAACATTCAAAATAATAAATGCAAAATAAGCATGGAACAGCCTTTTCCTCTACTTCATAAAAATGTAAAAGACAGAAAGCACCTCTAAAGAAAAATTTTTAAAAGTTGTCAATAAGACTATATTAAGTTAAAAAGTTTTTGTACAAACAAAACCAATGCAGTCAAGATTAGGAGGGAAGCAATAAATTGGGAAATCATGTTTACATTTAAAGGTTCTGATAAAGGTCTCATCTCGAAAATATATAGAGAATTGTCTCATATTTATAAGAATTCAAGCCATTATCCAATCAATAAATGGTCAAAGGATATGAACAGACAATTTTCAGAGGATGAAATTAAAACTATTTGTAGTCATATGAAAAGGTGCTCCAAATCACTATTGATCAAAGAAATGCAAATTAAGACAACCCTGAGGTACCACTACATACCTGTCAGATTGGCTAAAATGACAGGAAAAAATGACGAATGTTGGAGGGGATGTGGGAAGGCTGGGACACTGAAGCATTGTTGGTGGAGCTGTGAACGGATCCAGCCATTCTGGAGAGCAGTTTGGAGCTATGCTCAAAAAGTTATCAAACTGTGCATACCCTTTGACCCAGCAGCATTTCTACTGGGCTTATATCCTAAAGAAATCATAAAGGAAGGAAAAAGACCCACATGTGCAAGAATGTTTGTGGCAGCCCTTTTTGTAGTGGCTAGAAACTAGAATGGAGAATGGCTGAATAAATTATGGTATATGAATATTATAGAATATTATTATTCTGTAAGAAATGACCAGCAGGACGATTTCAGAGAGGCCTGGAGGGACTTGCATGAACTGATGCTGAGTGAAATGAGCAGAACCAGGAGATCATTATACACAGCAACAACAATATTACATGATGATAAATTCTGATGGACTTGGCTCTCTTCAACAATGAAATGTTTCAAACCACTTCCAATTGTTCACTGAAGAAAGCCATATACACTCAGAGAGAGGGATGTGAAATGCGGACCACAACATAACATTCTCATACTCTCGATTGATGTTTGCTTACATTGTGTTTCCTTTATCTGATATTTCTTTCTTGTAGATACGACTTTTCTTGCACAACAATGATAAGTGTGGAAATATGTATACATATATTCAATTTGTCAAGTATTTTATCATAATTAACATGCAGTGGATATCTTGCCATATAGGGGAGGAGTGGGGAGTAGGGGGGAAAAATTTGTAACAGAAAGCTTTGTAAGTGTTAATGTTGAAGAATTACCCATGCATATGTTTTGCAAATAAAAAATTAAATTAAATTAAAATAAAAATAAAAGTTGTCAATAAGCACTTATTAAGTGCTTACTGTGTACCAGGCACTGTATTAAATGGGATCTATGAATACATATAGAATACAAACTCAAAAAATTCATATAACTCAGAAGCAGAAAAAGTAAAAACAAAAAGCATTCAACTGGGCCATAACAAACTTCTTTTCAAAGATAAATGAACTTGCAGGTATCATTGGAATAATCTTCTGATAATCTAGTGATTCCTTCTTTCTCATGGTATTTCTATCTCCACGCAAACCACCAAAATCTACCATTATTTTATGGTTTAGATATCACTTCTCCTCCAATAGTTAAAATATTTTGGTGGCTGCTGAACAAGAAGTCCCCTTCTTGCACTGTCCTAAGTATTAGGTGGGAGTAAGGTTGAGATTTATAGGAACACCATGGCTTTTGTCCTTCAGCTCTTTCTGGGGTTACATGAATCATACTTTTCCTTTTCCAAAGCTAAATGCCATTCAGAAACTATGAGAGATGACCTTTTTCTTTCTTTCTCTTAAAGGTCTCATGCCTAAACATTTGAACTTGAGAACTCTCAAACTTGGGACAACCTACCAGTCAAGACACCAAGAATGGCACCTCCCATGAGAACTCCCTTTCCTTGTGGCTAGAAGGACAAAGTTTAGAATAACATACCTACAAACTTAACACTATCCCTTCTCTAACAAGAATCTGGGGATCAGGAGCACCATTCCTGAGCTCCTCATTTAAGCCAAGGGGACAAAGACAGAACTTCTACCATGTGATTCAACACATCTATCAGTGTCTTCTCTATGACCGTCTCTTGCAATAAGAACTCTTTTTTTTAGATACTCTACTCTCAGACTGCTGAATAGTGTGCTGGATGGAGACTCAAAAGACCTGAGTTTAAAACCTGTCTCAGATATTTAAAGCTGGGTAATTATAGGCAAAATCGCTCTGTAAAATGTCCTTATCTGTAAAATGGGGATAATAACAACACCTAACAGGATTACTGTGATGAGGTAATAATGAAAGATTTATAAAGTACTTTACAAATCATTAAATGTTTTATCTTTATCATTATTATTAGCTATGTCATGATTTTCTCTTAAAATCATTTTATTAAAGCTTTTTAATTTTCAAAACATATGCATGGATAATTTTTCATTAACCCTTGCAAAACCTTGTGTTTCAATTTTTCCCCACCTCCCCCTCACTCCCTTCCCTAGATGACAAGTAATCCAAAATATGTTAAACATGGTAAAATATATGTTAAATCCAATATATGCATACATATTTATACAATTATCTTCTTGCACAAGAAAAATCAAATCAAAAAATTTTAAAAATGAGGAAGAAAATAAAATGCAAGCAAACAACAAAAAAGTGAAAATTCTAAGTTGTGATCCACACTTAGTTCCCATAGTCCTCTCTCTGAGTGTAGATGGCTCATCTTTATCACAAGATCATTGGAACTGGCCTGGATCATCTCATTGTTGAAAAGAGCCATGTTCATCAAAATTGATCATCACATAATCTTGTTGTTACCATGTACAATGATCCCTGCTTCTGCTCATTTCACTTAACATGAGTTCATGTAAGTCTCTCCAGGTCTCTCTGAAATCAACCTGCTGATCATTTCTTAGAGAAATTCCATAACATTCATATACCATAATTTATTCAGCCACTCTCCAACTGATAGAATCCTCTCAATTTCCAGTTTCTTGCCACTACAAAAAGGGCTGCCACAAACATTTTTGCACATGTGGGTCCCTTTCCCTCCTTTAAGATCTCTTTGATATTTGAACATTTGTAAGGCAAATTAGAGACAGCTCCCCATGAAGCTGAGGAGGGAGAGGATATGTCTAAATATAGCTTGTAAGCTCATCAAGTTGATTGAGGATTCCACCAAATTGATAGCCCAGGGTATGATGGGACAAGAGAAAGAGAGGAGACACATCCCTGATTAATCACCTTTATGGTGATAATAATGATATTTAAATTTGAATTCTGATTTAAAGTTTTCAGAGCTCTTTCATATATTACTTCATTCTACTCTTTCAACAATCCTTTGTGACTGAGAAAACAGGTGTTATTGCCATCATTTTATGTCCATGAAAAATAAGGCTATATGAGGTAAGATACACCAAAGGTCACATGGGTAAAATAAACTGATATTAAAAGTATGATCTGTGGTACTTATCCCATAGATCTTATTATTATAGCATTCTACCTCCCTAATGGACTAATCAAAAGACATAAATCATCCCATTATGTTCAGCCCTATCACACATTTATAGTACTGTGTTCTGTTCTAGGCAGATAGTTTAAGAGGAATTTTAATAAATATAAACAGAAAAAAAGATCATCCTGATAAGGACAAAATTATATCCTTTGGCTAATAGTTGAAACAACCAGGAATATTTTAAGTTTCAACCAAAAGTGCTCTCTCCAAACTTACTAATGATATATTAATTGCCAAATTGAACAGTTTTTTTCTCAATCTTATTTTTTCTCGACTTTTCCTCAGATTGTGACACCTTTGAGCACCTTCTTGATACTTTCTTCTCTCTAGGTTTTTGTGCACTTCACTCTCCTGGTCCTTCTATCAAACTGACTACTCCTTTCTCTGTCTCCATTGCTGGTCATATTTGATAACTATGGATGTCCCCTAAGAGAAGAGTTTCTAGTCCCTCTTCTCCTTTTATATTATTTCATTTAGTGATTTTATCAGTTTCTCATGGCTTCAATTATTTCTATGAAAATGACTTTCATATCTATTTTACCCTTAAGCTGTGTTGATCTACATTTTGATATCACCAACTGCCTATTTAGACAGCTTTAACTGAATGTTCTGTAGATATCTTAAGTGCAGCATGTCTAAAAATAAACTCATTTTTCCCCATAAACTTTACCTTTTTGCCAACTTTGCTATTATTATTCCTATTATTATATTATTTTCATCATGTTTAGAGTAGACCCCACCATTCTCTCTGTGACCAAGGTTCACCACCTACATGTCATCTTTATCTTCTCACTCTAATCGTCCACATCCGAACAATGATCAAGTATTATTGCTTTAATAACCTAGCTCATATATAACCCCTTCTCTTTGCTGATGTTACCATACTCACGTAGCCCCTCATAGCTGTTGGAAAAGCTTGCTGGTTAATATCCCCGACTCAATTTTCTCTTCTAGAGTGAGGAGATGGACTCCAATCCATTCTCCATTCAGCTCTGAAGCTGATCTTCTTAAAGCTCAATTCTGACTGTGACTACTCTTTCTCCTAGTAAATTTCTGTAGTTCCTTATTATCTATAGTATCAAATATAAAACCCCACTTGGCTTTTAATATGGCCACATCTTTCCTTTCCGGTCTCCTTATGCTTTCTGTATCCCTATGTACCTTGTGGTCAAATGACAGACCTCCTTGCTGTTCCTTACACAAAATTCCTTCCCACCCCTTCACAGTGTTTTCATTAGCTATCACCACATCTGGAACTCTCTCCATTCTCATCTCTGATTCCTACTTTCCCTAATTCCTTCTAGTCTCATTTAAAATCTCATGTTTTGTAAAAAGCATTTCCCAATCTTATTTAATTTTGTACCTTGCTTCTGAAACTATTCACTTTTTTATAAATAGTTATCTCCCTCATTAAATTGTGAGTTCCTAGAGAGTAGAGATGGTTTAGTTTAGTTTTGTCTTTTTTTGTATCTTCAATGCTTAACACAGTGCTCAGGTAGATGTTTAATAAATGACTGACTGAAAGAAAAATTAAGAGAGGCAAATATCAAAGTATTATTGTTGACTAGAAGAGATTAGACGTATCCTGCATGGCCCTAAATGCCAGATCAAAAACTATTGGGTTAAAATTACAGGAAAGCAGATTTCAATTTAGTAGAAGGAGAAATTTTCTAAAATTTAGGGCTTCCTTAAGCAAGATTGAGCTATCCCATCACTAGAAGAAAATAGATACTATCAGAATTTCTATATGGGATAAATGGACAAGATAGATGCAAAGGTTTCTTCTAATACAAAAATTATGATTTCTGACATTGGAGTTTCATGACAGAAAAACTAGGGTATACCATTCAGAGTGTAATATTGTTATTTTGGGTAAAACATAAGGAAAGGAAACATTTGGGTATAAAAATAGTAAAACATGAATGATAGATATCTTCCTAAGCTCCTATTAAAAGCTCAGTCTTATGTTTTTGAAAATAACATCCATGTTAATAAGTTAAAATGAAAATGAAGTGGTCTGTTTTACACAATATTTAATATAGGCAACATTCTGCTGGGCCAAAACATTTCTCTTTATGAATCATCACATCACTGATGTCAGCACTGCTCTGGGAGCAGTGTTTATTAAGCAGCATCTGCTACCAAACATAGGTAGACAGGAACAAGAAAGGAAAATGGAAATACAGAAAATAGAAAGATAAAGTAAGATAAAAATAAAATGAATTTTAATAAATATTTGGTATTTTCTACTCTCTGAGTGATCTACATATTCACATAATTATATTTTTTATATTTCAAAGATTTTAAATAGTTGTCCAATTGCTTTATCATATTTTCCAATCATCTCCTCACCCTACCTCCTGCTTTTTTCTATATTACTGATTGCTGCATGCTACCAAAAGCTCTATTACAGAAAATGAGAAACACTGCAGAAACCAGTATCCATCTCTTTAGTTATCAGCACCATTACAATGATGTTTCCAAATCCTTTTGCAGTAATAAACTATCTATTAAATTATTAAAAGAGCAAAACAAGCACAAATGCCTTATGAAAACAATACAGGAATTAATTATAATAAAATATGGACTTCACTGAAATGCAAACAAAACCGTGTATTTTATAAACAATGCCTTGGGTTATAAGAAGCAATACAAGAGCGCTGGACCTCAATCCAGAAAAAAAAACTTGAACCTCCTTCCTGTTTGACTAAAGGCAAATCATTTATTCTCTCAGCGTCTCAATTTACTTATTTGAAAAAATGGATAATATCTGTAGTAATCATTTCTCAAAATCAAAAAGATAATATATGGAAAGTGTCTTGTGAATTTCAGAGTCACAACACTATTAAGTGAGTTAGTATTTAGATGAGAGGGAGGTGTATGCAAATGAAAATTACTCTAAGCACATGAAATGAACTACATTTAAATTTAGTTGCTAAATGCAAATTGTATTAATTAATCCATTTACTCAACCAATATTTCTTAAACTTTTACTAAGGACAAGGAATTATGTTAGGCACTAAAAGGAGCACAACAATATATTACATGATACCTGTCATCACAATGATTATAATTTGCTAAAATAAATACAGTATCTATAACAAAAGTAAGCTAAAGTAATAATAATTGTTATTATTATTATTATTATAGCTACTACTGATATAGTGCTTACTATGTCAAACACTGTATTGAGCTTTTTATAATTATTATCTCACTTGATCCTCACAACAATCCTGGGAGACACATACTATTATTATCTTGATTTTACAGACAATAAAACTGAAGTAAACAGGGGTTAAGAGATTTGCCCAGCCACACTCTCTGTTAAATGCATGAGGTTTCTAATACAAGAGATAGAAAGTATTTGTGGATATGAGTCCAGCTTAGGCAGATGAGATAATTTATGCAGACAGAAATGGAGGAAAGAACACAAGGTTTATGGGGGAGCAAGCAGACCAGGTTAACTGAAACAGAAAATGTGAAGAGAAGTGATGCAAAATAAAGATACATGTGACAACTATGTCTTTGGCCTTGTACCTTCACATTTGAAGTAGATACTCCAACTTATTTTTTTTCTTTTTTTCTTATGAATTTATCAATGATGGGTTAGAAGTTAGTTCATAAGCAATCATTTCTTTTTAAATTCAAGGATAAAATGAAGCAAACAAAGAAAACCCCCAAATATAATGGAAAATATAACTGTAGAAACAATTTTTCCCTTCCAAAAAGTGCAAATGATACTACTAAAGACTTTAGAATTTTAAACTTCTTACACACAAGGAATTTTAAAATAGAAAAACAAAAAAAGTGATTTATTTATTTATTTTTTTATTTCTTTGGGTCATCTTTTTTTATGTTCCTTCAATATTACATGTTTATAGTTAAAATATTATTCCAGCGCAGCTAGGTGGCGCAGTGGATATAGTACCAGCCCTGAAGTCAGAAGGATCTGAGTTTAAATCTGGTCTCAGACACTTAACACTTCCTGGCTGTGTGACTCTGGGCAAATCACTTAACCTTAATTTTCTCAGGGGAAAACAAACAAACAAACAAACATTATTCAGTGGTAATTTTAAAAGAACTGCTTATTACATAGAAATTTCTACAAAGAAAGAAACTGAAAACACTTGTGTTATTAATATTCTTCTTCATTTTAATGATAAAAATCAATGTACAAAGCAAACAGACTGATTCCTTAAAAATGACTGTAAACACTTAGGACTACAACACTTACCCAGTAATTGAAGAACAATACCACAGAAAGAATTTTCACTATCTTTTATTGTTTTCAAAGGCAATACTTGTCAATCTGCCAGCAAGTGATACACATTGACTTTTCTGTTTTGCTTGTTCAAACTGACCAAAATCGAACCTTTTCTTGGAAATAAAGTTTCTTTCTAAATAGAGCATAAACATTTCTGCTGTAAAAATGTATATTAGGGAGGAGAGGAGGAGAGCAGAAGAGGCTAAGCACAAACAAGAGGTAGGAATAATTAAATTTTCAAAAATCATTTAAAATAATTTATTTTCAAAAGCTGCTTAAAGAAGGCTTGTTTTGGGGCAGCTAGGTGGTGCAGTGGATAGAGCACCAGCCCTGAAGTCAGGAGGACCTGGGTTCAAATCTGGCTTCACACTTAACATTCCCTAGCTGTGTGACCCTGGGCAAGTCACTTAACCCCATTTGCCTCAGCAAAAAAAAAAAAAAAAAAAAAAGGCTTGTTTTTTTTTTTAAACTTTCCATGAGAAAGCACAACTAACTCCCTTTATCATTTCCTTAAAATGAGGATTCCAGAAGCAATAAAAAGTGTTTTCTTCAAGTCATGGAATTCTTACAAGAGAGCCATTGAGTTGAAGGTGAACAGTAATTGGCTGCTTTACAATGTATCAGGAATAACATCAAATGACTGATCTAATAGCATTCTTACTTAAATATTTCAGTGATCAATGATTTATCCTGAATGGATACTTCCTCCACCCATAAAGAACACATTTCCACGAACATTTTTGTTGGGTAAATGGAATCTTAAAAATGAATTTTTTTCCCCAAAATTTCTGCATTTCAGAAACTTGGGACAGAGTGAACATTTCCAGAGAGAAAAAATAAGTGGTACGCCTGAAGTTCATTTTATTTCCTTTGATTGAGTGACAGACTTCCCTCCTCTATAACCCTTATTTTTGCAAATTTCTATTTTCTGGTGGTGATGGTAATGAGAGGGGGTTATTTATTTGTGTTTTTTTAATGATTTATTTATGCACTTTTTAAAACATCATTATCATTCCTTCTTACCCTCCTAGACCCTTCCCATATAACAAAGAAATAAAGATATATGTATACATATATATTTTTATTGTTCTAATATTCTAATATACAGATATTTCTTTCAAGAATTGTTAATATATATTTCTATTACTCTATTTCTCTTTACAGAAATATATTGCATATATATATATATATATATCTGTATATGCAGACATACATGTTTTTGTTGTAGCCATTCAACAGGTCCTGAATATAGACATGCAATCATTACTTGGCCTATACTAACGGTCTTCAAGCTTGATGGATGCTGCCTGAATTTTTGCTCTTTTGCTATGACTTTCAAGAACCCACATTCACTGTTATGCTATAATGAGACAATGAAGTAGCATTTATGAGGGGAAATTTTACTATGGGTTTATAAAATGTGAAAGTAATTATTTTTACTTCCATATTTATTGATTTATTCCAAATATGGATAATATTCTGTTTTCTTTAGTTGCAGAAGATCAAAGACTCAAAAGGGAGAGCATTCATGTGTTCCTCTTATTTACTGTATTTCATGTTTTGTAAATTACTTAAATAAGACAGATACATTGAATATAGTCTTTGGATTTTATTAGTCCAAATGCCATCTCATATATGAAATTCTTTTGATGGCCCCAGACAATAGGAAACTCTTCCTCTTCAATTTCCCTATAGCAGCACATTATTTTCAGTGGTATCAAACACAAATAGAGATGGACCCTAAGGCAACATATTGACTATAAGTTAACACTATCTAAGTAGTACTATATTTTTAATCATTTTATTGAACATTTCCCAATCATATTTTAATCTGGTTCAGGCCAAATTTGGATTTTTGCAAGTATTATCTCTAGAAAGTATTTCTTTATTTTATCTCATTCTACTCCATGCATAAGTATATACATATATGAATTTCTATAAATGATAGAATAGAAATATATATACCAACAAAACTTAAAGGAAACATTTCTTTCAAGAGAATAAGAATAAGAGAAATATAGGTATACATATATTTTTACTTCTTTGTTATATGGGAGAAGTCTATCCATGAGAGTAAGACGATAGGGATGTTTAAAAAAAGAGTGTTATGTTTAATATGTTGGTCCCTATCCCTCTCATACCAGTACATTTTAAGTTGCTTTAGGAAAGGGACTACAACATTTTTAGATATCCAATGCTTAGCGAAGTGTTTTTCAAATGATTATGGCAGTGCTACATTTGCAATATTAATGATATAAATAATTTATATTTATTTATATGATATATTATGATTCAAAAATGCTTTTCTAGTAGCATTCATATCATTATATCCACTTTATAGCAGGGAAAATAGAGTTTGTAAGAAGTTAAATGACTCTATGTTCACAGAACCAGTAAATATGAGAACAGGAATTTGAACCCAACACCCAATTCTAAATCCAGCACTATTTCAATAAAAGCATAAAAAATGTTTTGAATTTATAAACCTATAGGCATATAACTAAAAGGAATATAGGAAAATCATCATATAATCTTGCATTTAAAAAACATAAATGCTACAGGTTCATATGCGTTCAAAAATTATCAAATGTATTCTTTAAAAGGCAGCAAGTTGTAATGGATAGAGGAATAGCTTTGGAGTTAAAAAGACTTGAGTTCAAGTCATACTTTTGAGATAACATGGGCTATCTGATTGTGTCCAATTAACAAACTCTCAGTGTCAAAAGCTACTTTCTGAAACTATTACAGGTTAGTTTCAAACAGTAGAGGGAGTCTCCACACAAGGAACTCTCTAACCCAGAGATTCTCAAAATGTGGTCCTGGGACCTCTTAGGTTCCTGAGGACCTTTTCATGAGATCTCTGAAGTCAAAACTATTTTCACAATAATATTAAAATGCTTCAATTTCTAATACACTACTGATAAATAATCCACATAAACAAAAACTTTTTAAATTGATTCTCAATAATTTTTGCAAATACAAAGGAGTCTTAAAATCAAAAAGTTTGACAACCACAGACATAACCCATTGAAATTCAAATCCAGAGGCCTCATTTCTAAAAAGGCCTCATTTCTAAAAAGGCCTCATTTCTAAAAAATATAGAGAATTGTCTCATATATGTAAGAATTCAAGCCACTCTTCAATAGATAAGTGGTCAAGGGATATGAACAGACAATTTTCAGATGATGAAATTAAAACCATCTCTAGTCATATGAAAAGTTGCTCCAAATCACTATTGATCAGAGAAATGCAAATTAAGACAACTCTGAGGTACCACTACACCCCTGTCAGATTGGCTAAAATGACAGGAAAAGATAACGATGAATGTTGGAGGGGATGTGGGAAAACTGGGACACTAATACATTGTTGGTGGAACTGTGAATGGATCCAACCATTCTGGAGAGCAATTTGGAGCTATGCTCAAAAAGTTGTCAAACTGTGCATACCCTTTGACCCAGCAGTGTTTCTACGGGGCTTATATCCCAAAGAGATCTTAGAAGAGGGAAAGGGACCCACCTGTGCAAGAATGTTTGTGGCAGCCCTTTTTGTAGTGGCTAGAAACTGGAAACTGAAGGGACGCCCATCAATTGGAGAGTGGCTGAATAAATTATGGTATATAAATGTTATGGAATATTATTGCTCTGTAAGAAATGACCAGCAGGATGTTTTCAGAGAGGCCTGGAGGGACTTGCATAAACTGATGCTGAGTGAAACGAGCAGAACCAGGAGATCATCATACACAGCAACAACAGTATTACATGATGATCAATTCTGATGGACATGGCTCTCTGCAACAAAGAATTGTCTCAAACCAGTTTAAATTGTTCAATGAAGAAAACCATATACACCCAGAGAGACAGATATGAAATATGGACCACAACGTAACATTTTCATGATCTCTATTGACATTTGCTTGCATTGTGTTGCCTCTCTCTGATTCTTTTTTTCTTGTAGATAGGATTTTTCTTGCATAACTTCTCAAGCATTTCAACATTATTAATATGTAGTGGACTTCCTGCCATCTAGGGGAGGGGAGGGGACTGGGGGTAAAATTTGTAATGGAAAGCTCTGTAAAGATCAATGTTGGGAAACTACCCATATACATGTCATACAAATAAAAAGCTTTAAATTAAAAAAAAAAATTCAAATCCAGGCCCTAATTCAATTTTCTTAAGAATGTGTAATCAAGAACAGTGAAATCTTTGCTTCATACAAAGCTCAAGCAAGGGAAGTTGAAAATAAATTACATCTAACAACACTAACTCTACAAAACAACAAAAAATTTCAATATTGCTGATTATTAGCATCAAAAATATTTTTAAATGTATGACTCTTTGAATTGGAGAGTACAAGATAACAAATCCAATGGGAGAGCTGTAAGTGAAAGCTTTTCAAAAGTGTATTTTTAATGCAAATACTGCTCTACTAAATAAGCATACGTGCATAAAAGAAATAAATTGCAGTTGGCATATGAACCTTACATTGAAATTTTCATCTTAGGCACTTAAAATTTCATAAATATCCAAGCATTAGCCTGACTTTTCTGCATTTTGCTGCTATAATACTCAGAAATATAATCTTCTAGAAAAATGGCAATTCAAGGCTTCGACAAAAATGATTCATGATTTTATTTTACTAAAAAGCCACATTTGCCATTTAACTTTTCCCCACATTTTGAAATAGTTATGTGATTTATTTCTGAAGAGAGTCTATTCAGTATTTTATCCAGCTGAAGTTTATGTAACATAAAGTAGCTCTCTGTGAAAAAAAAAATTGGCATTATAGTGGAAACTGTCACTTATAATTAAATGAGCAGCATATGGAAATCATTTAGACTATCTTCTTTGGCAAAATTTAAATATCTTATTTCTACATAGTAGACATCTTTAATCTAAACAGGTACAGAAAAGAACTCTTTATCTTTCCCTCTTACCTTTGCTTCTTCTCTTATCTTCTGTAAAAGTTAATATCATTATCATTATAGCTCAGGCTCACAATCTAAGACTTACTCTGAATTCATCATCTATATATAAGTTGTTGCCAAGGGATGCTGATTTCACTTTTGCAATAGTTCTTAAATATATCCCCTTTTTCTTTCTGACACTGCCATCACTCTGGAGTGGGCCCTTATCACCTCATGCCTGTATTCTTGCAATAGCAGCTGGTGGATCTGCCTACTTCAGCTCTACCCCACTCTTCCCTGGGTTTTCTTTTAAGTCTCAATTAAAGAATTCCCATCTTTTCTGGGACACATTTCCTATATCCTCTTAATTCTAGTACCTTTCTTCTCTTTTAATTTTTTCCTATTTATCCTGTATGCAGCTCATTTGTATATAATTTCCCATTATATTTTGAGTTATCTGATGCCTCTTTCTGTATTCCCAACATTTAGCACAAACATAGCAAGTCTTTAAAAAACGTTTACTGATTGATATACAAACTTTACTTGGGTTTACTTAGTTGGTAGCACAATCCTTGACAAGACTTCTTGTGCTATTCTTGTGGAAAGATGGAGAGAAGTAGGTTAGCCAGTAGTATAATTAGTTTAATTCAGAATTGGTTGAATGATCAGGCTCATAGTCATTAATAGCTGCATGTTCAGTTTAAAAAACCTCTTATCAAATGCCTCAGGGATCTGTGTTTGACACTGCCCTGTTTAATATTTTATATCATGTGTGATAAAGGTATAGATGACATCCATTTCAGATCTCAAGATAATACAAAACTAGGAGGGATAGCTAACAAAAGTTGTTGAGTCAGATCTCAAGATAATACAAAACTAGGAGGGATAGCTAACAAAAGTTGCTGAGTCAGATTTCAAAATCAGAATCAAGACATATTAAAACACTAGATTAAATCAAGTATGATAAAATTTAGTAGGGTTACAGCTTTAAAAAAGAGTCAATTTCACAAATACAATATGAATTATGGATAGGAAGCATGATTTAGCAATGATTCATTTAGAAATAATTTAGGTATTTTATTATAGTGCATGCCCAATATATGGCAACAATAAGATATGACTATATAAAGAGTTAAAAGTTAAAGCAATAGTAGGTCATTTTAGGAGAGGTAACAGTACCCAGGAATCAAAAAGTGATATTACTTCACACATTCTCATACAGACCACATATGGAGTACTATGTTCAGTTCTGGCCATCATAGTACTGAAAGTACATTGACCAGCTTGATGACATCCAGAGAAGAAATTTGAATTAATACTGTCTAAGGTTTAGTTGAAAGAAACTGGGATGATCAGTTTCAATAAGAGAAGGGCTGGGTGGGACATTATTACTATCATCAGGACGGCTTGTATCTTCAGGAAAGTAATTATGGGAGAAAAGGATAGATACTCTCTCAGATAAAAGAGCAGAGAATCAGAGGATTCATGAAGAAAAGTTTAAGTAGAGAAGCTAGAAGGAATTTATTAGAGATGGTTTTGGTGTTCTAGTTGAAATAGGAAGCAAGATTATCATTTGTATAAAGGTTGAATTGGGAATTTTAAGAGATTGGAAAAGTTTTGAAACAGGCTTTAATGAATGTCAGGAAGCTGAAACATGCTAGCATGCTAACAGGATAATCATTTAAATGATTTATTATGGAGTTCAGATTGGATAAGGAATTAGGTAAAGCTAAAATAGGCCCAAGAACAGAGATGAATCAAGTTATCAGAAATGATGATAGTAGCCAAAAAAAC
Organism: Myrmecobius fasciatus; assembly: GCA_023553655.1. Classification (NCBI taxonomy): domain Eukaryota; kingdom Metazoa; phylum Chordata; class Mammalia; order Dasyuromorphia; family Myrmecobiidae; genus Myrmecobius; species Myrmecobius fasciatus. Next base: position 69,321 of record JAJPUD010002123.1, on the reverse strand, counting down.
AAGGCTAATAGAAGTAAGAAAGGGGTACAGATGAAATGACAAAAGATATTGGTCAGCTATGGGAATTTCACAGATCCAAATGTAAGCAATTCCAAGTAATGATAATGTTTGACCCATGGCTATGGTGATGGATAGCCACATGAAGGTTTCCAGGATTAAAAATGCCATGTAATTATGATTCTGAAGTTTGAGAAAAGCCATCAATATTCATTCTGAGGTTGTTTGGGATGACTAGTTCATCATTGTTACTAATATAGGGCATTGCAGTATTAATAACTAGAAATACATAATATCCATAACTATAATTCCTATAATCCTTTATAATACTGATAAATCCTATAATATATGAAAATCTCATGCCAACTATAATTTTTAGTATAAACTAGCAATCAACAATTTTGAATTCAAGAATTTAAGTCCTGATTTTTTTAGTTTTTAAGTGACTTGCTGAATTAGGTGCTATATGGGACCATGCAACATTCTAAGTTACAGAGATATTAAACTGAAGCTAAGACAAAGAAAGTTATGATTCTGCATTTTCTTCAATCTCTTTTGGGACCTAGTCTCTTATTAAATCAGGAGCCAAAATCAAGCAGGTAGGTAAACTCCACATTTCAATTTCTTAACATTAAGATAACAAAGGATAATGGAAGATTTAGAACTTATTAATTTGATTACTTATAAATTATCCCCTTGCTTTTCCTTATATCAGTACGAAATTGACTATATTCAAAAGGATGCATTGATATTAATAAAAAACAGTTGTCTACTATGTTAGACAAAAATAGCTTTCATAAAATAAAAAGTCAATTCTACCAGAAAATTAAGTAATAAAACATGTTCAAAGCACCAAAAGATTATAGTAATGTTCTTTTATTCTTAACTGTCATAAGGAAGGGATTATATATGAAGAATCATGGTGAATAGTGTTGAAATAAGCATAAAGAAATCTGTGTTCTTTCTGCTCTTGACTGCCACTCATTAACTTTATGACTTTGGACAGATTACTTAGTCTTTGGGCCTCAGTAATATATAAATGAAATAAATTATCTCTAAGATTCTTTCCAATTTTTGTTTTATTGAATTAATTCACACTACATTGTTTGCTGTTTTTTAGTCATTTCACTTACGTCCAACTCCTTGTGATCCCATTTGGGTTTGTTTTTTGATTTGTTTTTTATTTTTTTTTGGCAAAGATACTGGAATGGTCTATGATTTCCTTCTCCAGTTCATTTTACAAATGAGGAAGCTGAAGCAAACAGAGTTAAGAGACTTGCCCAGATTCACATAGCTAGTAAATGTTTGAGGCCAAATTTGAATTTAGGTCTTCCTGATTCCATACCTATCCATTACACCATCCAAACAGCCTTATATTATAATTATTAATATATTGATTTTGATACTTCTATATTTTATAATCTAAATCAAAAGAAGATAAAACTTAACCCTATTCTATTCAATATTTTTATCAATGATGTGAATAATGACAAGGATGCATTGTTTATAAAATTTGCATAAAATATGGAAGTAGGAGATATCCACTGGATTGTGGAATCTGATTCTGTAGCTTAATAGCTCAAATTTAGCATGAGAAAGTTTAATGCAGACAAACGAAAAGTCCTGTACTAGAATTCAAAAATTTAATCATACAAGCAGAGGTAATATATAGCTAGTCAACAGTTCAAATGAAGATGTGAGTACTTTCATAGACTAGAAGCTCCAACAAGTAAACAGAGTGATATGTAAGCTCATTAAGTTAGTGATAGCCTAGATTGCATTAATGACACTCAGAAGCAGTAGGTTGATAGTCACACCACTCTGCCCTGGGAAAAGAATATCTGGAGTTTTACATCTTATTCTCGGTGTCATATTTAAAAAAGAAAAGTCACAAACCAGGGCACATCTAGGGAAGAATAACAAGTACAGTGAGATAGCTCAATGTATTTGATTATGACAAGATCATTACATGATCAGATGAGAAATATACATATAAAGGACTTTGCATAATCTAAACTACTATATAAATGTGGTACTATGATATAAATAGATTGTTGAAGACATCTGGGATGCTTAAACTGAAAAAAAGATGATGGTGGAGGCAAGATAAGATTGTTATTTTTAAATATATGAAGCACTTTCATTTTCAAGAATTATACTATATTATTTCAAAGGCTTGAAATTTCCAGCTTGAAATTCTCAGGTCCCATGAACTCATTATTGGAGAGCTCTGTGAGAAAGTACTTCCTAAAGTGGGCTTAAGTGTTATCCCTGTGACCTATTGGTTTTAATTCTACCCTATGGGGTCAATTAAAATAACAATTTGATTATTTGCCCTCTAAAGTTGTTTCCTTACTGATACAACCTATGCATCATGGTCTTATTTAGATCTGAGACATTATTTTAGAATATTTTGTTAATAGGCAGTATGGCAGAGTACAAAAAATGCTGGATTTGGAGTCAGAAGACCTGTATGCCTTGGGCAACATTTACAACCTCTCAGACACTCATTTAGTTTGTCAGTAAAGCAAAGACTAGTTGATGTTTTTACATCCTATCCAGCTCTAACTCTATGACTGTAAGATTCCATGTACAGATTTCATAAGCATGTTGAACCATCTTGTCGATACTATTCAGAATCCTCATTGTCATTATAATATAAAAGATTTTATTTTAACATTGTTTGGAATTCTGCTCAAAGTAAAGCAGTAAGGAATGTAAACAAAATGGTGGCCTAGTGCTAAACTTTAAAAACAACATCATTCCATTTTGATAAATAATTTTCAAGCCCTTCCCTAAACCCTCTAACCTAAATTCTTTGAACTGTTAAAGGAATGTTCCTCCTCCATACACTACAAGTTGTGTAAGCAGAAAAGAAGAGTGGTTACAGGGTGACAAGAAGGTGCTTTTTCATCCATGACAGTAATGATGTAGAAATCACAGATAATATCATGAGTATGATGGCAGTGACAGGAACAATGAAGGAGGTGGTTTTTGTGTGGTTTGAGAAAATTATTAGGGATATGGCTGAATCAGTCTCTGATTCAGTCCTAAAATTTACAGAAAGGGATACATATTATAGTCAGCTGATAAACATTTATACTCTCCATGATATTTTAGAGTCTCACTTTTTGAGACTCAAGAAAACAACCAAGATGCAGTTCATCATGAACTTTTTTAAGATAGCAAGTTCCATATCTATTGTTTGACAACTCTTTGTTCCATATCATCTACAACATATTATCATTACTATGTTCTTAATGACATACAAGTCATCTAGAAAACATTAAATTCATTCTACAAGAACTGTAGTTAACAGACATCTTCCCATAGTCTAAAGTTTATTTTGAGTACCAAAGATTAAATGATGAAATCTCAGAATTTAAAGGGACTTCAAAGTCTATCTAATCTAATTACTATCTGTATGAGACTGCCCTCTATGATGTTCCCAAGAGGTAATTATTCACTCTGTGCGTGAAGACCTCAAGTTAAGGGGAGATCATGACTTCCCTTTCTGAATAGGTACTATTATTATTCCCTTATTAACAAATTAAAATTTGCCTTTCTAAAACTTCTGGGTTTTTTTTTGTTGTTTTTTTACTGAATCTAATTCTCTCTAGAATCAAATAAAGCAAGTCTAATCCATTTCCTACCTATTGTTGTAGTTGAGTCATATCTGACAATTCATGACCCCATTTGGGGATTTTCTTGACAAAGCTAGAGTAATTTGCCATTTTCTTTTCCCACTCATTTTATAGAGGAAGAAACTGAGGCAAACAAGACTGAGTGATTTACTCAGAATCACAGTTTGTAGGCATCTGAGATTGAATTTGAACTTACTAAGAAGAGTCTTCTTGACTCTAAGTACAATACTCTATCCACTATTCTACTGCTCTACCCCTTCCTATATAATAGCCATTCAACTATCATGTTCTTATATCTTACTCCCAAACACATATTCTTCAGTGTAGTGACACTGTCTGCCTAGGTATACCAGAAACTTGATATTTCATCTTTCAGCTCCTTGTGTTTTCTGAATATCCCCCATACCTGGAATGCTCTTATTCCTCCAATTTGACTATTGATTACCCTGGCTTCCTTTAAGTCTCAACTAAAATCCCACTTTCTACAGGAAACCTTCCCCAATTTCTATTAATTCCAGTGCCTTTCCTCTGTTAATTATATCCTATTATGTATAAGTTTGTTTTATGTACTATGTATTCTTTTTGATATTGTTTCCCTTCCCCCATTACACTGTAAGCTTCTTGGAGGCTGGAACTGTCTTTTGCCTATTTATTTCTCTAGCCCTGAGCACAGTACATGGCACACAGTAGGTGCTTAACAAAATTCATGTTGAATTGAATTGAATGTCCCTTCTAAGTCTTTTCTCCAGCCTTAATATCCAATCCTTTTAAATTCTCCTCATGTGGAATGGTCTCATAGTACTTTATCCTAGTTATTCTTCATTTTATCAACACTCTTCCCTTGAAAATGGCACTGGAACTAAATGTAGCATGAGAATAATTTTCAAGCAAATTACAAATGTCTTTAAGGAGTATTAGAATGTACAGGTTGCATTCATATTAATAAGGGCCACCAATTACTTCGAGATGTTATATTGAATTAAGATTAGATTCTACTCTAATGGTTCCTACTTATGTGATCCTGAGCAAATCACTTAACTTCTCTGAGTTTCTGGAAAGTCTCTGAGACATATCCGAAGTTCTGGATGAGCAATAATCTGTATAATTTACCAATCAAACTGCTATATTGACTCACAAGCATATATATGATTTCCCAAGAAAACAGTCTTAGAAGCACCATAATTCTGGACTGCTAAAATTGAGACTTATCTATTCTATTTTAATACTGTCTAATAAGAACGTAAACATGCAATCGTTCTTGAGAGAAAATAGAATTAATACAAATATATTTATTTAATGTAGAAAAGAATTCATCACAAATGTGTTTCTTAGACATATTTATTTTTGTCTCTGTTGCCTCTCTGATAAAATACAAACTTCTTTGACTGACATTTTAAAATCTCCATAATCAATGTTCTAATTACTTCTTTTTTTAAGTTTTATTTCATAACTTGGTTCTTTTTGCCTTAAACTGATCTGTTCGCTACCTCATACATGCACCATTCTATTCCACTTTACTTCCCATGCCTTTGCTTAAGTGGTCATCCTAATATGTGATGCTCTCCTCAATCACTTCTGCCAAGTAGAATTCCTAATTTTCATCAATCCACATAGTGCTATTTCTTATATAAAGGTATTCCTAATTCTTCTGATTATTGACACTATTTTACCCTTAGATTTACTTTATATTATTTTACACATAATTAGTATTAAATTACTTATGAGTATGTTGTATCTCTCTCTTCCCTGCCCCTAGAAATCAGGGATGGCTTCATTTTGGTTTTTGCATTCTCTACAGCTAGCATAGTACTTTACAGTAAGCATAGAATCTTAGACATTGTTATCCAGTCCTTTCAGTCATGTGTGACTCTTCATAACTCCAGAAACCATAACACACAAGTACTGTCCATGGGGTTTTCTCAACAAAGATAGTGGAGCAGTTTGCCATTTCCTTTTTCAATGGATTAAGGCAAACAGATTAAATGACTCGCCCAGAGTCACACAGCTAATAAGCATTTGAGGCTGCATTTGAATTCAGATCTTCCTGACTCCAGACCTCAGGCTCTATTCATTGAGCCATCTAGACCCCCTCCACTGGGTCCATAGGAGCACAAAGAGCCAGATAGGACCAAACAATCTGCATACAGAAGATGCTTAATTATTGAATGGTTGATTGAACTGAATTCAATTAAAAACTTGTTCTTTAAGATCACTACTAAATTAATAGGTTCTGAATTAATGATAAATCTTATTTTCTTAATAAACTTAAATATTTGATTCTAACTTTTGAAGAACTTCAGCAAATATGGATGCAAATACATTTTTATAAAATGTAAGACATTTTTTCAGTTTTTATTAGCGGAATATTAAACTTTATTTTGAGTTTATAGTATCATATAACAGTATTGCTCTTCCTCCTCCAAAAGACATGTACATAGAAGGACAAAGATCAGAAATGACTGGTTTTATTATTTTTTATCCAGAATTCCTGTTTAAGATTCCTAGTAATTCATTCATTCACTAATTTATTCAATAAATTTGCTAAAGAAGATAAGATTAGAGGTCTGTGTGTTCCAAGAGTGTCAACCAGTTCTATAACTTTCCAAGAACTATGAAACAATAAGCATTTAGAGGAAAATTGATATCTTTAAAGACCAATGTAATTATAGAGTATTCAGCCTATTACTCCAAGTTAAATTTTTCAATAGATAGTAAAAAGCAGTCTCCTGAATCTGAAATGTACATAAATTAAATAGACAAAAGAAAAATGCCAAATAGCTCAAAATAAGTGACTTTGGTTGTAGGGATAACATGCTGCTTATTTTTCTCCCTACTTCCTCCCCATAATGCCTCATATAGTGTCTTTGTTGCAAACAAGGCAAGAAGAAAGGAAGACAAAAAGTTAAGGAAGGCAGAAAGGAATGAAGGAAGGGAAACAGATCCAGAAACTTCATAACACTCTTATTTCTGTAATTAATCAAACACAAAATCATTCTTTAAGGCAGACTACAAACATCTACAAACAAATTTTATTAAAATTTTTAAATTAAGCTTTTTCTTAAGTGAAAGGAGATTGACTATTTCCTTCCTTGGGACCATCTACTAGAAACTACTAATTCACAGAGTACCTATTTTATGTAGTTTTTAATCTAATGAAAAGAGATCAATACCTATTAGGGAAGGCAAATCTCTCATTTTCTGTAACTATTATCCTTAAGAGCTGATGATAGAAAGTTCATCTTATTTACAAAAAAAGATGGTGGAATGAAAATTTTCTTTTTAAATATAAGCATTTACTCACCTGAGTCAATTTTAATGAATTTTAGATTATAGAAATAGAATTTAATTATAGATACTATATAATTTTGAATAGTCACATGAATGTCCCCTTGGTCTATGATTACATAGCAAAAATTTTCCAAAGGTTCTAGGAGGCAATAAATATCAGATTATTCTTAGAGCAGCATGGTACCCTTTGTCCTCTTTTAGTATAGAATGTTGAACTTCAATGGAGTTCACATAGGCACAATAATAGCAGGAGCTTTTTTACCCCTCAACTTCCCACTTTGGGATATTATATTTTCTGTAGCTTTAAGAGCTAATAGGGCATCTTGGTGCATGTTTTACATCATCAACACAGTAAGGAAGTATGTGGGATTAGAAATACAATTTTCTTTTACAATAGTCATGGAAAATACAGTATATCAGAGGCCATATTTCCAAAACAATCCAGAAACATGTTACCTTGTAAAATTTTAAGTATGATTCTTTACATTCCCATGAAAATAATTGATGTCTTACATTATTTGTACTTTGCATTTCTCTGAAGCCCTAATATCTCTTTCCTGCTTCTCATTCAAAAAGTAATTTAACATATTTTTTATTATGTACTACTATGAACTGAAAAGGGAAAAAAAACTTTCATAAGTATAGTTGTCATAACAAATCAGAGTTAGGTACAAAAATAGGAGGGGCCAAAAGACAAGATTTTAGTTCTCTCAAATATACAAGATCACTTTTCTACCCCAAGGTACTTTTTTACTCATGAGGTATTTGAGTTCAAATTCTGCAATCTTACTAGATGTGATATTGTGGACATGTCACCTAACCTGTTTTTTTTTCAGTTTTCCTTATTTGTAACACTGGGGATAATAATTGCGCCTACCTCAAAAGGCTTGTTGGGAAGACAAATAAAGATAATATTTATAAAGCAATTTCCAAATGTTTCCTCTTACTATAATTAATGAATATATATTTGGGGGGAAATGAAAGAAAGTACATTTAAAGATTTTTCCCTGATCTAAGGAAATTTCAGCATGCTATATCTACTAAAAGAAATGATAATAGAAGTGGCAACTCCCAATTGTCTAAGAAAATGTTTTAAAGCATAAACATAATGCAACATAGCTATAAACCTTACTCAACATCTTATTATAAAATTCTATTTTCATAATCTCATTAAAATAATACTCAAACATATTATAAATCAGGATCAGATTATGCAAATCTTCACACAGAATACACATATATATGTGTGTGTATATGCCTATATATCTATGAACAAACTTGAACTAATATTATCTGTTATTATTATTTTAAAGATGTATATAATTGGCAGAATCTGTAACCCAACTATCTTTATCTTAACATAACTCTTCTCCTAGGTACAAAAGCAACTACGTTCTTGAATTAAGAATCAAGAAGTCTGCTGAATCACTATTCTGTACACCATCTATAAGCTTAATAAAAATAATGCCATTTTAAATGATTCCCTTTTTAATGCTTATTCTTTAAAAATAATTGGCAATAATAATATGAATCAACCTGCAATTTTATCCTAAGGGAGGAAGATGCCATTATCAATGTTAGTACCTTTTCCGCAAAGTGTAATCTTAAAAGAGTTGCCTAAAGCAAAAATATCTAAAACAAGGCCAAAACCAGATTTAAATATAATTGGGAAGTGTTTAACAAAATAAATCAAAAATACAATATAACAATGATAATGTTAATTTATAGTTTTTTAAGTCAACATGTCACCAATGGGGATGCATTTCTATTTTTTTTTGGACACATTTGGCCTAAAGCACTGAAAAGTTTAAGTGATTTATACCAGTCATAAAATCAGACTTGGCCTCATGTCTTCATGAGTTCACTCTCCACTATGCCTATTATAGAATTGATAAGACATAAGTAATATCAATTCCTAATATTCAGTCAGCTATTACAAAGGTGAATTTTTAATGATCATTTTAGCATTTTTTTAAAGTGGAGTCAAAAGTATTTAAATATCTTTTCCATGTTCAGTATCTGCTGCAAAACAAATAAATCTGTACCAGACAAATATGTTCTAATCTTTATGATTAAATTATCAGATGAATCATAAGATGATGAAAAACTGCCTTTTTTTAAGGATCCCCAGAGTTTGAATGTTAGTCAACAAAAATTAAATAAAAAGAATATAGAACAGATGGCTATTAACCTGAGAAGGACACAGTTTAAACCATTCAAATTAGGTCCCATGCTAGTTTTGTTTCTATATACACCCTGGAGATATGAGTTGGGGGAGGGCAGGAAACTATGGGAAATAAGGGGAGTCATAAATCTCTTACTTTGAAAAAAAGTGATCTCTAAGGCTATTTGATTTTAATTGCTCACCCTGGACATGTGTTGTCATCTCTGGCTGCTCTTTCCCAAGTTTAAGGTCACCTACACAGACAAAATCACATCAGCTGGTTAGAAAACAATGTTTATTCAGTCAATAATTTGTCATGAGTTTCTTTCTTTTTTTAAATTTTTTTTATTAAAAGCTTTTTTATTTACAAAACATATGAGTGATTTTTCTACATTGACCTTTGCAAAAACTTTTTTTTCCCAAGCTTTTCCCCTCCTTCCCCCCACCCCCCACTCCTAGATGACAGGTATGATAAATTATATGACAAATCCAATACATGTATACATATCTATACAGTTATCTTACTGCACAAGAAACATCAGATCTAGAAAGAGAAGAAGAAAAAAACAACCTAAGAAGGAAAACAAAATGCATGGAAAATTTCACAGAAAGCATTAAAATGCTGAGTTGTGGTCTATATTCAGTTCCCACAGGCCTCTCTCTGGATGTATATGACTATCTTCATCGCTGAACAATAGGAACTGGTTTGAATCACATCACTGTTGAAGAGAAAGAACCATGTCCATCAGAATTGATCATCATATAGTCTTGTTGCTGTGTATAATGTTCTCCTGGTTCTGCTGATTTCACTCAGCATCAGTTCATGCAAGTCTCTCCAGGCCTCTCTAAAATCATCCTGCTGGTTGTTTCTTACAGAACAATAATATTCCATAATATTCATATACCATAATTTATTCAGCCATTCTCCAATTGATGGGCATCCTTTCAATTTCCAGTTTCTTGCCACTACAAAAAGGGCTGCCACAAACATTTTTGCACATGTGGGTCCCTTTCCCTCCTTTAAAATCTCTTTGGAATATAGGCCCAGTAGAAACACTGCTGGGTCAAATGGTATGCACAGTTTGATAACTTTTTGAGCATAGTTCCAAATTGCTCTCCAGAATGGTTGGATCTGTTCACAGTTCCACCAACAATGTATCAGTGTCCCAGTTTTCCCACATCCCCTCCAACAGTTATCATTATCATTTCCTGTCATTTTAGCCAATCTGACAGGTGTGTAGTGGTATCTCAGAGTTGTCTTAATTTGCATTTCTCTGATCAATAGTGACTTGGAGCACCTTTTCATGTGACCAGAAATAGTTTCAATTTCTTCTTCTGAAAATTGTCTGTTCATATCTTTTGACCATTTATCAATTGAAGAATGGCTTGAATTCTTATATATTTGAGTCAATTCTCTATATATTTTAGAAATGAGGCCTTTATCAGAAGCTTTGGATGTAAAAATATTTTCCCAGTTTACTGCTACCCTTCTAATCTTGTCTGCATTCATTTTGTTTGTACAAAAACTTTTTAACTTGATATAGTCGAACTTATTTTTTTTTGTGATTAATGATGACCTCTAGTTCTTCTTTGGTCACAAATTCCTTCCCCCTCCACAGGTCTGAGAGGTAAACCATCCTACATTGTTCTAATTTGTTTATAATATCATTCTTTATGTCTAGATCATGAATCCATTTTGACCTTATCTTGGTATATGGTGTTAGGTGTGGGTCAATGCCTAATTTCTTCCATACTAGTTTCCAATTATCCCAACAGTTTTTGTCAAATAGTGAGTTTTTATCCCAAAAACTGAGGTCTTTAGGTTTATCAAACACTAGATTACTACTGTCATTGAGTATTTTGTCCTGTGAACCTAACCTATTCCACTGATTGACTACTCTATTTCTTATCCAGTACCAAATGGTTTTGGTGACCACTGCTTTATAATATAGTTTTAGATCTGGTACAGCTAGGCCACCCTCATTTGCATTTTTTTTATTAATTCCCTTGAAATTCTTGACCTCTTGTTTTTCCAGATGAATTTTCCAGATGAATTTCCAGATGAATTGTTATTTTTTCTAGGTCAGTTAAATAATCTCTTGGGAGTTTGATTGGTATAGCACTAAATAAATAGATTAGTTTAGGTAGTATTGCCATCTTTATTATATTCACTCGACCTATCCAAGAGCACTTGATGTTTTTCCAATTGTTTAGATCTGACTTTATTTGTGTGGAGATTGTTTTGTAGTTTTGCTCATATAGATCCTGACTTTCCCTTGGCAGATATATTCCCAAATATTTTATACTATCGATAGTTATTTTGAATGGAATTTCTCTTTGTATCTCTTGCTGTTGCATTTTGTTGGTGATGTATAAAAATGCTGATGATTTATGTGGATTTATTCTGTATCCTGCAACTTTGCTAAAGTTTTGGATTAATTCTAATAGTTTTTTAGTTGATTCTCTAGGGTCCTCTAAGTAGACCATCATATCATCTGCAAAGAGTGATAATTTGGTTTCCTCATGACCTACTCTAATTCTTTTAATCTCTTTTTCTTGTCTTATTTCCAAGGCTAGCATTTCTAATACAATATTGAATAGTAATGGTGATAGTGGGCAACCTTGTTTCACCCCTGATCTTATTAGGAATGGTTCTAGTTTATCACCATTACATATGATGCTGGCTGATGGTTTTAAATAGATGCTACTGACTATTTTAAGGAAAAGTCCATTAATTCCTATACTCTCTAATGTTTTTATGTTGGATTTTATCAAATGCTTTTTCTGCATCTATTGAGATTATCATATGTTTTTTGTTAATTTGGTTATTAATATAGTCAATTATATTAATAGTTTTCCTAATATTGAACCATCCCTGCATTCCTGGTATAAATCTTACTTGGTCAAGGTGTATTATTCTGGGATTGATTTTCTGTAATCTCTTTGCTAATATTTTATTCAAGATTTTTGCATCAATATTCATTAGGGAGATTGGTCTATAATTTTCTTTCTCTGTTTTTGTTTTACCTGGTTTAGGTATCAGTACCATGTCTGTATCATAAAAGGAGTTTGGTAGGAGTCCTTCATTCCCTATTTTTTCAAATAGTTAATATATCGGAGTTAATTGTTCTTTAAATGTTTGGTAGAATTCATATGTAAATACATCTGGTCCTGGGGATTTTTTCTTAGGGAGTTGATTAATGACTTGTTCTATTTCTTTTTCTAAAATGGGACTATTTAAGTAATTTATTTCCTCTTCTGTTAATCTGGGCAATCTATTTTTGTAGATATTCCTCCATTTCACTTAGGTTATCAAATTTATTGGCATAAAGTTGGGCATAGTAACTCCTGATTATTGCTCTAATTTCCTCTTCATTGGTGGAAAGTTCTCCCTTTTCATTTTTGAGACTAACAATTTGATTTTCCTCTTTCCTTTTTCTAATTAAATTAACTTGAAGTTTATCGATTTTGTTGGTTTTTTCATAAAACCAACTTTCAGTTTTATTTATTAATTCTATAGTTTTTTTACTTTCAATTTTTTTAATCTCCCCTTTTATTTTTAGGATTTCAAGTTTGGTATTTGATTGGGGGTTTTTAATTTGTTCTTTCTCTAGCTTTTTTAGTTGCAAGCCCAATTCATTGATTTTCTCTTTCTCTATTTTATTCAAATAAGCATCTAGAGATATAAAATTTCCCCTTATTACCGCTTTGGCTGTATCCCACAAATTTTGGTATGTTGTCTCATTATTGTCATTCTCTTGGATGAAATTAGTAATTGTGTCTGTAATTTGCTGTTTCACCCATTCATTCTTTAGGATAAAATTATTTAGTTTCCAATTGGTTTTTGGTCTATTTTCTCCTGGCCTTATATTGCATGTGATTTTTATTCCGTCACGATCTGAAAAAAATACATTTATTATTTCTGCCTTCCTGCATTTGATTTTGAGGTTTTTGTGTCCTAACACATGGTCAATTTTTGTATAAGTTCCATGGACTGCTGAGAAAAAAGTAAACTCCTTTCTGTCTCCATTTAATTTCCTCCAAAGATCTATCATACCTAACTTTTCTAACATTTTGTTTACCTCCTCAACTTCTTTCTTATTTATTTTGTATTTTGATTTATCAAGTTCTGAGAGAGGGAGGTTGCGATCCCCCACTATTATAGTTTTGCTGTCTATTTCTTCTTGCATCTCTCTGAACTTTTCCTCTAGGAATTTCCATGCTATACCACTTGGTGCATATATGTTTAGTATTGATATTGCTTCATCATCTATGGTACCCTTTAGGAAGATATAATTTCCTTCTTTGTCTCTTTTAATTAAGTCTATCTTTGCTTTTACTTGGTCTGAGATCAGGATTGCTACCCCTGCTTTTTTTTTGTTCACCTGAAGCATAATAGATTCTGCTCCAACCTTTTACCTTCTCCCTGTATGTATCTCTATGTTTTACATGTGTTTCTTGTATACAACATATTGTTGGATTCTGGTTTTTAATCCAGTCTGCTATCTGCTTCTGCTTTAAGGGAGAGTTCATTCCATTCACATTCACAGTTAAAATAACTAATTCTGTATTTCCTGCCATCTTATTTACCCTAGCTTATGCTTTTCTCTTTCTTATCCCCTTTCCCTCCTCCCTACTATTTTGCTTTTGATAACCACTTTCCTCAAACAATCCTTCCCCTTTAGAGCCCCACCCACCCCCTTTTTCCCCCTTTCCCTCTGGTTTCCTTATAAGTGTGTCTATTATTCCCTCTGAGCCAAATCTGATGAGATGGAGATTAACCAAATTCTCATTCCCCTCCCCTTTTTCCCCTCAATCATTATAGGTTTTCTTTGCCTCTACATGTGATGTAATTTCCCTCATTTTACCTCCTTTTCCTCTTCTTCCAGTGTTATCCCTTTTCTACCTCTAATTTCTTTTCCAGTTTATCATACATGAGTTTCTTACTACTTAGGTTTAATACATGATATTGGGAGACAAAGAGGTGTGATACTTTTATTTACATTTTTAATATTACTATTTGAAAATTCTCTTATGGGGAGAAGGACATTGTATTATATGGTTTCATGAGATGAAATGCTCAAAATATTCATTTACAGCAACCTACTATCTAGTGGTGTATTTTTCTATATTTAACATGGATGATTATTAAACAAAATAAAACAAAAAACCCTACTATATTTTATTATTGGGATTGTATTCAAAGACTTTCTAGCTGGTAGATTCTCCCAAAACTCACACTTTCCTTGACATAAATTTTGGGAGCTAAGAGTCAACTCCATGCTATGATGAGTTATCAGTATAGGATACCTTCTTCATTTTGGTTTAGAAAGGCACTTTTACCTTTGACTTAGAAACTTAATTAAAGCACAGATGACACATCCAGGAATGGATCTGATTAGGAAGAAAAGTGAACTTATTATATAACAAGAATCAATACAGATAGTAATGGTAGTGTTGATTTGACTCAAGAACTGGAGGAGGATGGTGCACAAGTATGGCTGGAATACTCAGCCACACAAGACACAAATCAGAGAAAGAATGAGAAAATCCCTGACTTCTCTCTTTAGGGTTGGGCCATCCTCCAGGATAAATCCCATTTCTATGTGAGCCTAGAATAGGACCCCTTCTGTTAAAAAAAGCCACATTTGTAAAATTCTGTTTTTAATCCCTTGATCCTATTTGTACACGTCCTCCAGAAAATTGTCCTTCTAAGGAACATCTCCAGCCTTTGTAACTTCAAATTTCTCTTTCTCCTTTGACTGTTTCTTCCTGTCTACAAATATACCCAGATTTCCATCATCTTTAAAAAGCCTTCGTTTGATGCTACCATACCCCTGAGCAATTATGCTCCAACTGTTTCATAAACCAAATTCCTAGGGAAAACTTTCTATATTTATTGCCTCCACTTTTTTAACCTCCAATTCCCCTTTCAATGCCTTGCATACCAGCATTCATCTCTATGATTCAACAGAAATTGTTCTCTTCAAATTCATCAATGAGTTCTCTTTCTCTCTTTTTTTGTTACATCTTTATCTCTGCTTACATCCATGAACATAACTTCTTTTGGGATATGTTCTCCTCCCTGGGATTTTGTGACACTGCTCTCTCCTCCCTATTCTCCTCTGCAGGATCATCTTCCATAACCTTATTTTTAGATAAGAGTTTTCTGAGATGACTTTTCCACTCTTTTGTTTATGTGTTGTTTCTCCCAGTAAAATGCAAGTTTCTTGCATTTTCTTCTCTTTGTTTCACTAGAGCCTAGAATGGTATGGTGTCTGCCACTATATTATTCTAACTGCCCCTCCTCATTTTGTGACTTGGAAACTTTAAAAGATGCAGATTTATGTGACCAACAACTGCCTGGGAATTCAGAAGTATTCATTAGTAAATCTTATGTAATTCAGAATCATAGATGCAAACTTTGTGTGTGTGTGTGTGTGTGTGTGTGTGTGTAGAGAGGAATCTCATCATAGAAAAGAAAATGCCTTAAAAGATTGGGTTGTAAATACAAATGAAGTCCCTACCTGTTGTGCCATCTTCAATAATAGCTTTCTCCAAAGTGGTGCATATGAATGGAGAAATAAAGGGCACATAGGAGGCTGCAGTCTGACCCCAAGCAGGTATGTGATCAACCAATGGGAAAATGAGAAGATGAGTCATCTCTTACCCTCTCCACTGATACTGGGGCTTATGGTAGGGTTTCATTACAATCAGGTGCTACACAAACACTACTGGGAAGATTGCATGCTTGCTCCGCCTTTCTATCTTCTCTTTCCCCAGTTATTACTTCATGATAATAGTACGTATCCCTTGACCCAATTCTCTGGGTAATAAATAATAATAATACACTTTGAGCTGCACAGGGTAAGAAGGCATAAATGAGTGGTGGTCTTCACAACAGAAGTCATATATTTTTTATACCCTTCCTCCACCAATCTTCCAAAATTCCTCATTAGCATTGAGACACTACCAGGTTTTTAGTAATCCCTGATCAATGTTGGTATCATTTCAGCTCCTTGCTCAGATTAATCTCATATGTCCAATCATCCATGTCTTTTTACTTCTAATTTCACATCTTTTGCACATGTCTCTCACAAACTACTACCCTGGTTTAGGTATTTATAATCTCTTATTCATCGACTATGGGAGCATCCTAATTGATTTTCCTGACTCAGCTCTCTTCCCTTTCCAACTCCTTCTTCACACAGGTGCCAGTTATTTTCCCAAAAAATCACTGACCATGTCACTCCCCTTCTTAATAAATTCTAGGAGCTTCATAATGATTTAGGATCAAATACTGTATTAATGTTATTCATTTTTTTAAAAAAATGTTTATTTGAAAGGTTTTATTATGTATATGATTATCAGTATAGTAGTTTATATATATATATTTACAAAGAATTATATATATATATTTTAATATATGAATAATTTTTATTGATGTACATATAAAACCAAAAAAAGCTAACTTCAGGTTTTTTGGCCTTTCAATTTTTATCTGCTAAGATTATTTACCACTATCATTTGCAATGCTCTTCCAACCTACCTAACTTCAGTTCTCCTTTCCTTTCATACATACAAAACAAAATCAGAAGAGAGAATACTGATTACTAGTTCCTAGTAGCAAAATTCAAAGTAAGAATTGTGCTTCCTGCTTCCCCCCCTCCATTCTTGTTTTCCAAAATGTGTTTCAATGAAGGGCTGGCTCATCAGTACAGTATAAAGCAGTCTTACAACTGACATCTAGGCTACTTTCCCCAGGAAGGCTAGATGGGGGGAGAGGAGGAAAGAGGGCATAAAAATTAACATGATGCCTACCTTGTGCCATGGCACAGTCATAAACCCATTTTACAAATATTACCTAATTTAATCTTCATGACAACCCTGTGAAATAGGTTCTATTATTATCTTCATTTAGAGTTGAGGAAAATGAAATGAGGCAAATAGAGATCCAAGTTATTAAGTGTTTGGAACTAGATTTGAACACAGGTTTGCCTGGCTCTAGACCCAGCATTCCATCCACCAGCTGCCTCCAAAACAGATCCCAGGTCAATGCTTTCCACCAAAATGAAAACAACCACAATAAAATATCTGAGAACCTCATTATTTGAATGTAATCTTTCTCAGACTGCTATTCATGTTTTCTTAATCTGTTCTGAATTGTCATTTTTTTTAATCTCCAGATTTTGATTCTGGCCATCATTTTAAATTGTGTCTTTTACCCAAATGGATTATGACTCACATTTTACAGATCTTGCCTCTGAGGATGTTGTCTTACATGTTAATCTCTAATGAGCACCTCAGAATTCTACTGCATGTTATATCTGAGTACAAAGACTATAACTGTATACATGGTCTTTAAAAAAAATCTTTACAGCTTGATATTTGGCAAAATGAGTACTGAGGAATATTTAGTAGGTTGATGTGTTTAGGAGTTAATGGCAATAATACATAATTCTCTCAAATAGTATTTTAAGGTTTCTAAAATATTTAGATATGAAAATAGCATTTATGTTGCTATGTAGGGCAAAGTTTGACAGAGAATCACTTTTACCCCTTCAGAGTTTATTACTTCCAGACTAGGACCTTTGTGTCCCATAGGGCTTGGCTCTGGATGAAATGTTTGGCATTCTACCTTTCTGGCATCTGAACAGTCATACTGTTTTAAAAACTTATTATTCATTCATTTTAATGTTCTTTTAAAAAAATTTGAGTTCCAAATTCTCTTATTGTCTCCCTCTCATGTTTTCCTCCCCAAGAAGGCAAACAATATATCAATGATACATGTGAAACCATGCAAAATGTATTTTCATATTAGCCATACTTCCAAAAAAAGCAAGAAAAACAAAGTGAGAAAACCATACTTCAATTTTCATTCAGAATCCACCAGTTGTCTCTCTAGCAGTGCAGAGCATTTTTCTTCATGAGTCCTTTGCAATTGTCTTAGATTAGAGTAGCCAAGTTTTTTATAGCTGATCATCATTACAGCATTGCTGTTACTATGCACAGTGTTCTACCAGTTAATCTCACTTCACTTCCCATCAATTCATATAAAAATTCCCATTTTTCTCCTAAAATCACACTCTTTATGATTTTTCATATCACAATAATACTGTATCACAATCATGTGTCACAACTTTAGCCACTCTTCAGCTAATGAACATCCCCACAATTTCCAATTCTTTGCCATCACAAAATGCGGCTATAAGTATTCCTTTACATATAGGTCCTTTCTCTTTTTCTTTGATTTCTCTGGGATACAGACTAAGTAGTGGTATTAATGAGTCAGAGGATATACACAGCTTAATCTAGTTCTAAAATATTTTTCACAATGATTAGACCAGCTCACTACTCTACCATTAATTCTTTAATGTACTTATTTTTCCCTCATCCCCTATAGTATTTTTCATTTCTGTTAAATGTGAGGTGGTATCTCAGATTTGTTTTTATTTGTCTTTAAACAATAGTGACAGAACATTTCTTCATATGACTATAGAGAGCTTTTGGTTTTTTTTCCTCTGAAAACTACCTGTTTATGTCCTTTATCAATTAGGGAAGGATTCTTATTTTTACAAATTTGATTCAGTTCTATATTCAGAATATACTTGAGAAACGAAGCTTTTTTAAGAGAAACTTTGGGTAAAATTTTTTATGTTACTTTCATTTGGTCTATGGTACCTTTTAGGAAAACACAGGTTCCCTGATTATTTATTTTAATTAGATTTATTTTTGTTTTTGTTTTGAGGTCATGATTGTTACCCCTACCTTTTTTTTAGTTCAGCTGAAGGATATTCAATTCTGTTCTTGTTCCTTATGTTACTTCTTTGTGTGTCTTTCTGTGTGTCTTTTATAAACAACATATTGTTTGAATGTAATTTTCAATCCATTCTGCTATTCCCTTTTGTTTTATGGGTGAGTAACCAAACCTTGTATGGAACTACAATTCACATGTTTTAGCCTAGGGGAAAGCTGACTCTCATTTAGTCCATAGTATAATTTTAGTCTTCTTTGCTCCTTTGGAAAGCTAGAAAATATATAGGCTAGAAATGAAATCACAAAAGCTCAGAGCTTCTGGATCAAAAATGGTGATTACTAGGGCTGGATTTGACCCTAACCTATTTAAATTATTTTGTGTTCAGACAGTGATGAGTCACACTACCATTTTCTCATTTGTACTCTCTGTACTCAATTAAAGACATCTAGAACTAAAAAAAAACAGTCAAAATCAATATTATCTTTAAGAAAGCTTCCTTTAAAGAACTACTGAAAATGGCAAACTACTTTAAAAAAAGTAACAAGAATTATATATAGCACCTGTTACTGCCTATAGGCAGGCATGTCAAGGGGAATTTCAGGGGAGTAAAACCTTTCAGAGCTTTATTCAGTCCTTAACACAGAGAGTTTAACTGGCAGCTTCAGTTTTAAGTTCTTAATGCCAAGATGCCCACAGGGATCCTCGTCACTACTCCCATGGTTATCATCTGTTTCCTCCCTGATACAGCTCAGCTCTCCTCTCTCTCTTGATCTCTCTTCTTGATCTCCCATTACAATATACCCTTTGGCTTTAGCTTTTCTCCTAGCGTATTTGGGAATTCTTATGTGTGCCCCTGTATCTACCTGTCCATTTATCTCCCTCAGTCACTCTTACAGAGTAATTTTAAATCTCCTGCTGTATTAGAAACTCCACCCTCTAGCTCAGAGACAGCACTGAATCTCTTCCTAGCTGGGGAAGGCCACAAATTCCAGAATGTGGACATGCAAGCTCAGGCTCTTGTCCCATCCCCCACAGAGAAGTCACCATTTCAACCTGTGAGAATAAACATATACTATCTCATCTGAGGCTCACAAAGCCTCAGGATGGAACTTATGGGGATGGAACACCAGCTGTTATTGTCTCCCTTTCACAGATAAGGAAGCTGAGTGACTTGCCTATGGTTAGTAAGTACCTAAAGCAGAATTTTAAAACAGGTTTTCTTGAGGTCATGTCCAGAATGCTTTGTTACTCAATTTATGCAAGTTGCTGTTTAAAAAAAAAAAAAAAAAAAAAAAAAAAAGCACTGCATCTGCTGAATAACCCAAAGCATGTCACTTACTTCTCAATCTGTCTTTTCAACTATAAAATGAGACAACTGGACTAGATGATATCTAAGATAACTTTCAGCTCTAATCTTCTAGGATTCAATGATTTATTCTGAGATTCTCTGAAAGCAAGAACTATATTCTATGTCTTTGTATGCCCTGCCAGCACTAGCATAATGTTTTGCATCTGATATCACTTCTTGCCTAGACTATTATAAAGGGATTGCTATCCCTCAATAAATATGAGTTAAATGATGAATAAATCTATGTTTGACTAATTAAAATAAAAGCTCTTTTCCTCCCCACCCCACTCCACCCCCACTCCTACCCATCCAGAAGCAATCCATTTTTTCAGGTTTGAATTCAGGAGGTTGTAGACTAAAAGAAAATGTAATGCTGATCCTGAATTTATTTGAAAAACCACTTCTTGTCACAAAAGATAACAATACTATAAATTAAAAATTATTTTCTAACTTTTCCACAGGCACATCTCCAAAATCCTTTTTGTTTTTCACTCATACTATGAAATCTTTAACTTCACTGATCTAATTTTCTGTAAACGACCCCATTCTGGTACCCAAAGCCATTCATCTTTATTACAACTTGAATCCTACACGGAATCCACTACAATTAGATTATTCTAGCATTCTCTGGAATTTCTTTTGCCCTTGTTCCTGTATTCTTTGTTCTGACAACCTTAAGGCAATAGTTCAACCTTCTATGTCACCAGTATGGCATATCATGCTTTTCCATCCTAACTAGATAATTAAGGGCTTATAAAAAACAGATTTTTCCTGCATCTAATTTTATATGCAAAAGAGAATACAAGATATTACATATACATTGTGTATTGTATGCATGCTACATATAGATTATATATACTTATCCATTAAGCATTATAAAAAGCCTTTGCTCTATTTATTTTTAATATATTTTCTTATAGCATTAAAATATAACTCCTTCTACATACAGATATTTGGATGAATATATTTCATCCAAATCATTTCATATAGTCATTTCTTAATAAAAGATAATAAACTGATAATGTATGAATATATGTGAATATATTAAAGAATTATGTTTAATTATGATAAATATAAAATAGTAATAGTGCTTTTAAAAACACAGTATATAAAAATCATGACAGTCCTTTACAGTATTTGAAAGAACAATTTATCTGAGTAAAGGTTATGAGAAACACTTATAAAAGTGTTTTCTTGGTTTGGGGGCCTGAAGTTTGCTTAACTTCTCTGCAACAGTCTCCACATTCTGTAGTTCCAAGGTACATTTCATACTTCCTCTTCCTCCTTCTTTCCACACTCTCATATTCCAGACAATCTGCATTATCCAACTAATTGCATTTCTATGTACCATCTTTCAAGCCTGGAAGAGAATCATAAAATCATCAGATCACTTTATCTTTTACCTGTAATAAATAGCTTTCCCTCGTCAGTTTCACCAGCTAGGAGTAACTTCTCCCTCACTAATCAGTTAACCCGTAATATTTGCATAGAATAATTGAATTATTGTTGCTTATACATATGTCTTATGACCTGTATAGACTATAATCTTGAAGGCAGGAATCACCTTTCCTAACAGTAGCAGTGATGATGACTATGAGAGCAAACAG
The DNA here is from genome assembly GCA_023553655.1 of Myrmecobius fasciatus. Taxonomy (NCBI): domain Eukaryota; kingdom Metazoa; phylum Chordata; class Mammalia; order Dasyuromorphia; family Myrmecobiidae; genus Myrmecobius; species Myrmecobius fasciatus. The sequence goes on along the minus strand of JAJPUD010002123.1, from coordinate 47,516 downwards.
ATAATGGCTTTAAAATCTGCAAAGACTTTTTATACTTTATTTCCTATCACAACAACCCTGTGCAGTAGGTATTTTGGAACTGAAGAAATTAAAAAGAAATCACAGAGCTTAAGTGACTTGTTTATTAGCATGTTGCTAGTAAGTGGGAAGGGCACTTCAAATCTAGATATGTCCTAAATCCAAATTCAGCAGCCTTTGAACTACAACTACCACAGAAATATGTGTATAGTAGGTGCATAAAAACGTGCATTCATTTGAATTAATGAATGAAAACAAAATTTCAATTTAAAACTGTTATGGGCCAAAGTAGCTGAAAATATGATGCCCCATCCCCTGATTTATTTAAAACATTTTGCCTTTCAAGAAAGGGTGGTTTATTTTTAGCTTTAAACATCTGTATTAGAGAAAAGGCATGATAGATATAACAACTGTTTATAAGCAAATATTTTATTAAATAGTATCACTCTTGGCATGCAAACTTTTAGTTGTATAATTTTCTTTATAATTTTTCGCAGCTCCAGTAAAGGAGATGTAGACTTCTCAAATTAAAGGATTAAAATTAGCTCATGTGATAATAAGGAAATTCCTTCGAGGCTATCCTATCCAAGCAGACTGAAGGCAGATGGTGCTGATGTGTTCAGCATAGAGTAATGTTGATCACAGAATATCTGCCAATCAAACACTTGGGAGAGAAATGAGCTCCATCTGTGTTTTAATTACTATAGCAAAACCATCCAGTGTAACTACCAGAGCTGTGCATTTTCTTACAGTTCAGGAGAAGCAGCACAGATTTTCTTTCATAAAAGGATAAAATTGTCACATACTGAATGGGCAACAACAATAACAAAATACAAGTACTAGTAATTAAGAATAAAACATACCATCCAATGACACTATGAATTTTCTCCTTAAAATATTTTCAATTTTATTATAACTCTTTTGGTCTAGCTCTACATCTAATGGAAGTTTCCAACCATACAAAGGAATAAGGTAAGAATGAAGTCCAAACAGGTCCAAATCTTTGTAATATTTTAAGATCTTAAAACAGTATTCTATGACAAAAGTCAGTATTAGAGAGGCTATCAGAGAATAAGCACAGTGTTAATGGAGCTGTAAAATGAATTAACCTTTCTGGAAATCAATTTGAATTTATTTTTTTAAAAGTGCCCATATTTTACCTCAGCAATCCTATTATTGTTATTGGGCACAGATCCAAAGGATGTTAAAGATTCACTGAAGTATTCTTCATGGTAGCAAAGAACTAGAAACATAATTGAGTCACATTGATTGGGGAATAACTAAAAAATATACATATATATAATCTGCATAGCAAAAAAAACATATATGAGGAATTTAGAGGAAATAGAAGAATATTTCTATCAATTGCCATGAGAATGAACCAAGGAAAGGCAAAAAAAGAAAGAAAATATCACTTAAAAGGAAGTTATACTCTGAAAAATGAAAAATCCAGTGAAGTGAGATAATGAAAAAATTCTCCTTCCTTAACAGAGAAATAGAAAACTTATTAGAACAGAATAGTGCATATGTCATATGCAATACACTGCTTCTGTTTAATTGTTTGCATAAGTGATTATAATGTATAGATCAAAGGCATCAATACAACATTTTTTCAAAGAGGTAAACTATGGTAAAATTGAACTTGAGTACATCTTTTTAAATTGAATTACTTAAATTTTCAAAATTTTCAAAATTTTCCCATGGCAATTTTTTCATTTCTTTTCAATATCTTCTTGTTCCTCTGAATTTAGCTCTTCTTAACTTTGGAACAGCACTATAGTCCAAGTGAAAGTAAATGGAAACAGCAATGAATCCTCAAGGATTTCAGGAACCATTTTACAACAAGAAGCCAAAAACAAGCAGTTAAGAATCAGAGGTAGAGAATGGCATGAAGGAATATTCATCTTAACATTCTTTATTATCCTCAATCAACCTTTCTTATAAAAACAAACAAACCAGAACCTTGCTCATGGTCTTAAAACTGGTATGTTTAAGAGAGAAGATTTGAGCCGAGGAATTAATTCTTCTTATTGCTTATATGTGCTTTCTATTCAGTGGGTCAAAGTGACTTGAAAGACATACAATACTGCAGGGAGGGGAAGGAGCATTGCCATGTTTCTAAATTTCATGCAGGTAGAATTTTAATACTTTTAGGTACCTGGGCCATACATCTTATACATATATTTATATACTTACACAATATACATATATACACATGTGAATATGTGTATATGTACATAAAATTATATATGTAATTATAATTCAGAAAGTGTTTCCTTTTGCCAAAATTAAAGAATGTATCAATTATCCAATTTGGGTATTAAGATAATGTTAGTAAAAAAATTCTATAAACCTTAAAGTACTACATAAATAACATTATTATCTGTAGAATTTTCTTCCTGACTCCTTTAACTCTTATTAGTACCCTCAGAAGTTTAAAAAAAGGTGTATTTGAGAGGGAGTTCATTATTGCAACTTTGCTAATAGCTATTGCAGTTTGATCAGTAAGTGATTGCAATTATTGCCTTTAATAAGTTTTGGAGCAGGAAAATATAGAATTCAAAGACTCATCCAATATATGACCTCATTAGCATGGATAATTAAGAATTGGCTTCAAATGAAATTACTGAGACTGGTAAACAGATGGTGCAAATATAATAAAGACAATGTTACTTCGCTATAGTGACAAATTATATTTCAAGCATTTGTTAGTAGTAAAAAATTATATAACCACAATTTTTAAAAGATACACTTCATGATTTTATTTTAAAAAATCATCACCAATTTATATCTGTATCACACTTTCCATTCTTCCTCAGTATTCTAGAGTAACTATAGTAACAGATTATGTTAATACTTTTCCATTGCTTCCTTCAATTCCCATGCTACTGCTGTGTCCATACAAGAGAAAGAAAAGGAGCTACTGAGCTATGGCAATGCAGCTGGACTTCTTTATTATATAGAGAATCCAGTTCTTCCACTATGATATCCTCTGATTCCAACTAATATTCACTGGGTCAGGAAAATGACCCCCCCCCCAAGATTGCTTCTTACACATAGGGAATATATTATTACTCAACTTGAGAATGAAATCACAAGTAATGTGCTTATAAAAAGACTAGAAGGTTAAACTTGTATTTAACTCAGATTAAATAGAATAGTGATGGGACAGCAATAATCAATTATAGTAGTAAGCTATAAACTTCTGAACTAATAAGTTCAGCATCACTGCAATGAATAAACAAATCGAGAACAAGAAAAAAAAGGAAGCAGGAAGAAAAGAGGGATGGAGAAAAATCTAAGGATTCTCAAGAGAATGTATATATTATGCATATATATTTTTAAAAATCTAGACATTTATTACTAGAAAGTAAAATTATCAATGCCAAGAAACAATTATGAACTAAATATCTAATAACCTATTAAAAGTATTCTTGAAATATTGCCAATATCAGGAAGTACAAGAGATATGAGCCAGTTCACATAACAGATAATTAACTGATATGGAACATAAAGTCTTACTTTCCAATGATTGGTTCAATTCTGAGCCTTGTAATCAACCCCCCAAAAGAGAGTTCTCTTTATGGAGCTTTCTCGGCTTTGAGGAAATAGCCCTGGAGCATAGAATGATCACAATATAAAAATTCAATTTTTAAAAAATGTGCTGTGTCTCCTCTTCTTTTGCATGGGAGCCAGTTCAGAATTCCTAAAGGGGATATACAGCACTATTTGAAATCTCAGTTTGAGGAGTGGAGTGTGTGTATGTGTGTATGTATGTATGTGTGTGTGTGTCTGCCTGCCTGTCTGTCTGTCTGTATCTATGTCTGTGTGTGTGTGTGTGTGTGTGGTAGAGGGGGGGAAAGCTGTCAGTTAAAAATTCCTTTACTGGTTGTTGTTCAATTCTTTTCAGTCACATGTGAGTCTTTGTGACTCTATTTGGGTTTTTGTTTTGGGTTTTGTTTTTCAGTTTAGGGGTTTGGTTTTTTTTGGGGGGGTTGGCAAAGATAGTGAAGTGATCTGCCATTTCCTTCCCTAGATCACTTTATAGATGAGGAATTGAGGCAAACAGGGTTAAGTGACTGCTCTAGGTCATAGAGATAGTAAGTATCTGAAAACAGATTTGAACTTAGAAAAATAAGTCTTTCTAACTTCAGGCCCAGCACTCTATTTAATGCATCACCTAACTGCCTCTTTGTAGTTAGACTGATACAGGTTAAAAAAAAATTACAGCATGAAGAAGCAATAAGACACTATTAAAAAACTAGGAATATGGGGCCATGGAGCTAAAAGTAGGAGCTAGGAGGAGGATGAAGGTATTGTCTAGAAGGGAAACAAACACAGAGCTGGAATCACAACCTGGTTGAAGGAGGAGCCAAGAACTCCAAGGAAGTAGTTGTTGAGTACTAGGAAACATAATAGGTTATTAAAATGAAGAGTTATTTCAATCGGCCATAGTTAGCTATTTGGTGGACACAGGAACAGAAATCTTCACATGTGGCCCAACTCTTCAGTTATCTCTGATACCTCTTTAGTTAGAAAACTCTTGTTGCCATTGCTTTTCATGACAATACATGACTCCAAAAAGCAATGAAGATAAGTTTTTAAAAGTAGTAGTCAAATTAGAGACTATGCCAATGGTCAATGATTTGTAATCTGATTTCATTCTGAAATAATTGGTATAAATTATTTAGACTACTGATACCAAAAAGAGGAATGGAGTAAAGAAAATACATTTATTTTAGTACTGCTTACTCAAGGTCAGGACACAAACATTTCTGTTAAGTTTAATGATTAGACAATTTCAGCTTTCAAGACAACAAATTTATAAAAGATCTTTTTATAACTAAAGTTATTATTAATATTCATCCCCTCTCAACCCCCTCCTTCTAAAAATGGCTAAACACAATTCACTGTACATTGAAATGGCTTCTCAGAATGACAGACAGTACTGATTTTCTTAGCAAAAAACAAATAAGCAGCAACTACAGCTTCATTGATACTCCAACTAAAGCATGTATTAAACTGTCATATTTTGTCATTTTTTTATGCTGTTTAGCAACTCAAGTGATACCTTGCTATATCACTGCGCTTCTAGGGCTCCTAGATCCCAGATGGCTATGCCAATTGGATATAATCTCTGACAGGACCTACCAAGGTAAACAGGGTTTAAGTGCAGGCCAAATACAGTTACCCCTTCTATATTACAATGGTTAGGAGCACAGTGCCTCACTAATCTCCATAAACCTAGAAAATATCTATAAAAAATTTGGCCCTCCCTTTGTACCAGTAAAGAAATATGAATTTTAAAAGAAAAAATACATTGATATCATATAGTATTTTGCTAAATACATATATTTCATACATTTTTGAGTTTCTAAACTTTGGGTCATCTACTGACCTTCACATGTCACCTACAGTTTTCACAAAACTCCTCCCCAAATTCCCATGTAATTTCTTATGCCAACCTGCAATGTATTGAAACCATGATGGGCAAAGTCCAAATGTAGAAGGAATAACCTTATGAACTATATATTTTTTGAGGATAAGGATTGTTTGTTTCTTTGTTCCTTTTTGCCTTTTTTGTATCTAAACAAGTTAACTATATCTGGCCCTTAGTAAGCACTTGATAAATGCTTGTTGAATGATTATTGTCCAAGGACCATCCTGGATAAGTGGACAATCTCAACATAAGAAATCATGGCCAACATAAAATGGGGGTTTTGTGTTGTTTTGTTTTGTTTTGTTAGTTACATCAACCTCTGGTGAGATTATGTAATCTACATATATGGAAAAGTCATTCATACTAACAAAATAATGCATCCTCAAATTATTGAGGTAACAAATTATATAATGTGAATTATTTTAGGCACTGTGTTCAAGCTAAAGTAGTTAATTTAAGTGAATACATGACTGAAAATGACATTTATTAAATGCTTATTACATGTCAACAACTCTGCTATGCATCAGGATTATAAATATAAAAGAGAACAATTCCTGTCTTCAAGAAACTTTTGTTTCAATGCATTAGACAGTCTTCAAGGAAAAGATATTAGGAGTTGAAGGAGGCAGAAAATGTCTTTTGCAGAAGATAGAACTTGAGCTGATTGTTGCAGAAAGCCTGAATGAAGAGAGGACAAAGATTTCCTGGTATGCAACACCAGTGCAAAAACTAGGAAATAGAAATGAAGTGTCATGTTCAAAAAATTTTAAATAAGCAAGCATAGCTAGCTCATTGAGTACATGAAAAGCCTAAAGAATACTCGAAAAGTAGGAAAAAGAATTGACTGAAAATAATGTTAAAATGCCAAATAAAGTTGATTATATTTGATCCTGAAGTAATAGGATACCATTGGAACTCATTGTGCAAGGATATGACATGGTTAAATCTACCTTTTAGAAAAAAATCATCTTGGTAGCTGAGTGGAGAGTAGACTAGAATGAGGAGAGTACTAGGGCAGAGAAACCATTGAGAAAACTATTGCAATAGGTCAGTAAAAGGAGCCTCAATCTCAGTGTGGAAGGAATATTCACAACAAAATAAACAACACTAACCTTATAAAGCTTTCTCTGAACCCCCTAGATAAAAGTGATCCTTTATTGCCTGAACAATGGTTATGGCTAAATGAATAAAAAGATTTATACTATAGATGCTGTGAAGGTAGAAAGGAAAAGACTGGTGAGTAAAAATGAGAAGTTGAGAAAACTAGGTGACTAGAAGGATAGTAATATCCTCAAGAGTAACAGGGAAGTTCAGAAGAGGAAAAGGTTTTGAGGGAAAGATAGCAAATTCTGATTTGGATCTGATGAATTTGAAATGCATGCATGTAAGTCATCCAGTTCAAGATACCCAAGAGAATACATTCCAACTTGTAATAATTTATATTCATTATTATCACTTGGCAAGAATTTTTAAATTTTTCCTCTTTCCCTTTTATGACTTTGTTTTTTTTTTTTACAAAATATAAATCAATGTCAATATCAACCAACCTCCCAAAATCTTTCCAAGTGTATGCCTGCTAAAGAAGTTATTCAGGAGGCATTAAGATGTGACAAATTTCTCTTTAAATTTGTGTCTTTCTGAATAGTAGAATAATTTTAAACATATATTGGCAGATAGAAATAAGGAGAAATACTGTATTAAATCAGGGTTAACTCATGATTCATGCCATTAATACCATAAAAAGTAAATTCAGTATAAATACCTCAAAAAATAACTTCAATCCAATAATTACTGGCTGTCATGAAGATGAGATCTAAATGTCAAATTGATTCAATGAAATGTTTTATCTAGAATTATCTACTTTCTATCTAAATTCCATGTCAAAAGCCACTAAGCAAAAGACTTCTTAGACACAATTATAAAAATGGCAAAATCCCAAGTACAACTTTATAACACATAATAGAGAAATTTCTGCCAATACAGAAGAAACAGAGGCTATCACACAAATCAATAAAGAAGATAGTTACAATTAACAATACCCTGGAAAGATGAATTAGGCTTTCTTCCAACTTGACAATTTTATTCACTTGGGCCAATAAAAACATACAGCTTGCATTACAGTCTTTCTTTAAACAATTATTCTAGAATTCACCATAAAATGGGTTTAAAATTAGATAATCCTAAAATATAAAGTCACTTTAAATGGCGATTGACTCTTTGTTTACTACTCATTCTTTCAAATTCCATTAATAAAAAAACCTAAATTCTTTCTAAATGTAGCTTAAGCTCTCTATTTAAAATGGTTAACAAATGGGAACTGGCAGATGAACAGTCACAAGAAGGCAAAAAACAACAGGCAGAGGTACAAAAATAGGCAATTGAGGACCAATACAACAAACCTTTTCAATAGCCACTAATAACATAGAGAACACTGAAAATTCTTTTTTTTTTTTTTGCCATTTTTACTTTTTCCTCTCTTCTGTTCAGTCTCCCTGTCTTCTCAACGCCCTGGACCCACCCTCCACTCAGTTGTTCAACTAATCTTCCAAAAGCATAGGTCTGACTACATCTTATTCTCCTATTGACTCCATGCATTTCCACTGTTGGTTCTTCATGCCCAAAATGCTTCTTCATTTCTACCTTTTGACTTTTTTAAAGTCCCAGATAAAATCTTACCTTCTATAAGAAACTTTTCCCATCCTCCTTTAAAGCTTATTAATGCTTCCTTATATGACTATTTCCAGTCTATTCTACAGATATCTTGCTTATTGTTTCCTACATTACCCTGTGACTTCTTTGAGAGCAGGATCTGTTTTAAACCTTTTTTTTTTGTATCCTCAATACCTGATACATAGCAGGTACATAATGCCTGTCAATCAGACTTGTTTGAAACATGAGGAGTTTAGTACCCGAATTAAGATTATCCTTCTCTGCCCTAAGTCCTATCCTCATGCTGAAATGTCAACATACATCCTCCCTCAAATACCCCAAACTTCTGTTTTCTCTGTTCCATTTCCATAATTTATTCCTCAGATATTCAATCATAGTCATGTCCTTGATCCTGCTATCACTCAAAAATCTACTTCTGAAAATTCCTTCATCAGATTAATAACCTCCTATTATTCTATTTCTACCTCTAGGGTTTTGCTCTTCCCAAACCTATCTTTTATTCTCATTATGTTGTGCCACATTTCCCCTGTCTCAATTTCCCTTAATTGTTCTGCCTCAATTTCCCTTTATTGTTCAGCTCCAATCTCCCTGAATTGTTCTACCTCAGTGGCAAACCTTCCTACCTAGCCATTAGGACTGAGATAATTGGGGCTGCAGAGTTATGGCCACTGGCATTCCAAAGAGTCATAAAACTCCAGATGGCTTTGTCTCCAATGGAGCATATCTTTCTGGTCTCAGACTCAATGTCTCCTAGCTCTGTATCAGAATTTATGATCCTTCCTCCAAACTCCCAATCTGTCAGAACTGAATTTATTGACCTTTCCTGGAACTTCTATCCCCCAGTGCTCTACCTCTCCTTCTGCCTTTGTTTCCCTGAGCACCAGAGCCCTACAAGAGTCCCTGGAGCACCTCACTGGAGGACTGGATGCTTTGAGATGAGAATCCCATTCACTCCTACCCATAGCTATGGATTCTAATCTCTCCACCACTATCAATAAACTATTACAAATCTCTGATCTCTGCTCATTTCTCTGAGCATCACAATTATGACCAAATCTCTCCACCCTGAGTATTTTAGCAAGCCATCAATGCTGCTCTGCCTATATCCTCCTTTTTTGCAAATTCTGACCCTTTCTGGTCCAATTAAACACTAAAACCTAAAAATCCTTTTCTTCCTTATCCAACTTCCTTATCCATTCATGCTCACATTACATTCTGTGAATCCTGATACAAATTAGCTTATGTTAAACACTGAGGATAACAAAATTTCCCTTATAGTCTATTTGGCTCTGTCTTCAGCTTTTTAGAGTTGATCTTGGATTAAAAAAAAGTTTTACAATAGTCAAATTCTCTCTAAAAATTAGGAGGGAAAATAACACCTAGGTAGAGAATAGACTTTCTCTCTAAACTTGCATCTATTTTTAACTAACCTCTGACCTCTTTATAGTTGAGGCAAAATTCTACTTGATAGAAATGTTTGAATAATGAAACAAGGTATTTTATTACAATGTCTGTGGACAGATAGAAGAGAAGTTGGAGAAAGAGTTGATTTTTGAGGGGGACTTCCTTTGACCTGGGTCTCTTGCTCCAAGATTCTTATATAACTAATGACTTTAATATTGCCCTTCTCTGACACAGTTCAATACATCTATTGTTATCAAAAATATGCTGCAAATAATACAATGGTTCCAAACTCTTAAATCCAGATCTTTAGATGCTCACCCTCCAATTCTGAGATAACCTCTTCCTTTTGTATACAAATTGCTCATTGTGACTTAGTCACTCATAATTTCTTTGATTAATTCAAGGAGGTATTGTTGTTCTTCACACCTAATTCTGATTGTTTGATTCAATCAAAAATTTCATAATTAAGGTATCAGAACTCAAAAGGAATCATTTCAATCCTATCCTTATATCAACCATATGCCATCTCTGCTCCTAGTTACATGCTATTGAATGGAGTCAGCATGAATCTTGTAACTGTTACCTGGATCAACTATAAATTGGTTACAGTAATTATAATAACAATAATAATAGTAAGTATTTATATAGTACTTTAAATTTTGTAAAACTGTTTCACAAATGCTGATCTCATTTTAAACTCACAACAATTTTAGGAATTTATTATCCTCATTTCACAAATAGGGAAACTCAAGCAAGTAGCCCCAATGACTCTTTCTTGTTTATATGCTAGAGATAAGAAACTGACAAGTATGAAGTCATTTTGTTAAGGCTGCTAGGTGACACAGAGAATAGAGCCTGGAGTCAGGAAGATCTGAATTCAAATGTACCCTTGGGCACTTGCTAGATGTGTGACTCTCAGCATGTAGCTTAGTTTACCTCTGTTTCCACAACTATAAAATGAAGATAATAATAATCTACCTCTTGGTGTTGTTATAAGGATCAAAGGGATGATAATATTTGTGAGGGGGAGAGAGAGAGAGAGAGAGAGAGAGAGAGAGAGAGAGAGAGAGAGAG
>JAJPUD010002123.1:0-35078 GCA_023553655.1 Myrmecobius fasciatus | reverse complement strand
CTCTCCCCCCCCTTGCCCTGACCATGTCAATACTTGGAAATGTCTTAACTTCTTGACTCTAAGACTAGCCCCTTATCTACTACACCCTACTTTTCCTCATGTTTTTTTTCAATTGTTTATAAAGTAAAATATAGTATATACATGTCACATATTTTAAAATGTTCCTTATCATTTACCAAAACATCTATCAAACAATATTAGGAAGTATATATGTATATGTTCAAAACAGTAAAATTAGAAGACTTCACTTACTTTTCTATTGCTGTTTACTGCTATACTACTGGTCTAGTTGATAATTTTGACTGCAGGATTTTTATTATGCATTCACAGGTATTTTTTATAAGCCTACCTAATAAAAGCTGTAATTAAGGATACCACACAAGTCCTTTCTAGATAACTGGTTGAAATACCCTCACATGATGCAAATTCAGATAAAGATGTATTTAATAAAGGCAGGTAAAAAAAAATCTACGTACCTAAAACAGCTTGATATAGGCATTTAATAGTACAAATTACTTACCTTCCATTACTGGGAATGTCTAAAATAATACTAGAAGCTTCAACTGATGGAGAGGGGCTTATGATCTTTGGTGAGGGGTGAATCATCCTGTTGTAGCTGCTCTGAATAACCCCTGTATGCATACTGACATCATCAGTAAAGACTTGGAGGCAGAGGATACTATGGTAACCATGCAATGTGCTGAGAGACAGAAGCCTTTAATTGCTTTAACAACTTCCTGGGGCTCTAGCTACCGAGCTTCGATTTGCTAAGTAGGAAATGAAGGTTGTCACAGAGTCAGTTGAGTGTGACACAGAGCCAGAGGACTCAATGAATTCCAAACCTATTTATTGTGAAGTGACTTTTTAATGACAAATGTCATTATTTGAATCCATTAGCAATTTTCCTCTGACATCTAAAGGTTCTTCCAAAGTCACAGGTTAAGAAACACAGCTGCCAGGTAGCAATTGTACAAGTACAATTTCTTGCATGGTTTTCTCATTTAGGCAGTATCAATATATTATATCATTCTAGCTGTCTTTTTATTTCTTACAAGAAATATACTTAATTTTATTCTATAAAAGAGGATTATATTTATGTTTACATGATATGTGTAATAACAGAAAAGAAATACCTTTATTTACTCTTTGACAGCATTCAGACTGTTTAGAAAACATTAATTTTGGCACAATATCAGAAGAGCAAATCTCTGGTTAAAGTCAAGAATTCTATAATCATAATATCAAAATATAACAATAAGAAATATATCTAACAAGTTATCTACTGCCAGATTCCCTTGACTTATAGTAATTCATACCATTCTAAAACAAAACAATAACAACAAAAAATCCTACTAGGCTTAGAATAATTTTAAAACAAAGAATACTTTAGGATCCAAAAAATCTAAAATTATGTATTATGTTCCTTTGATTTAAATGTATCATTTCATAAACATAAAATTTATTATATTCACATAAAAAGTACTGGTTGCCCTCTCCACTGAAGGTTGGATTGACATACTTTTAAACCAATTATATTCAATTTTTTACTACAAATATTATGTAATTATGAGGAAAAGCAAATATCTTTATTAGCCTTCTGAAAGGTCCTCATAATAATAATCTATGTAGATCTCAACCACTTGAAATAAGACCTTATTTATAAGCTTATAAACTACTTTAATTTATGAAACTATGGCTATGTTTTAATACACTACAACTTAATGATTAAATCAGTGCATAAATATACAATAACGCTATTTACAAAAATAATAAATTAAGATTAAGTAAACTTTACTTGTGTGGCAAAATGAAGACATAAAGGAAATATTAGCTATTTAAGGATATAGAATTTACTTATACAATTGAACTGCATTAAGTAAAAATTGGGAAACTACTAAACTGATAACTTCAGAAATAATCAGTTTATAGAAACTACATCATGAAATCCTGAAGTTTCCCAACACTGAGGTAAATCAAAAGATTCTGAAAGCAAATCATTCCTTCCCAATTTCTCTCACCCTAAAGACTGGCCTTTTTGGAATTTTGAATGTTTTAAATGTTTCCTATGGGTTTGCCCAGATCCCTGCCTCTAATTGTATTCTCTCTATATTCGAAAGTCCTAACTACTGAACTATTCACAATTTTCAGGGATTGAGACACAATGGAAAAGAAGAATCTCTATGGCAAGTTCCACAATGAGCAGGACTAGTTGAAAGAAAGGGAAAAAAAAAGAAAACAAATACTTATAATCTGTTGCTTAAAAGAAGGTGTGAAGGAGTTGTAACCTGATTTAGGGGAGAGACTGCAAACAGTGAATGAAATCATAGATGCATTAAAGTATCAAAGTAAAAGATACTGCAACAATGCTTTCACAAAGCGGATAAAAAAGTACTTTATGGCAAGAATAACCAATCTAAAAAATGGTTATAGATCTTATGTGGTTCAGAGGATGATTTCTGGAAAATTCATAGCCTAAAGTACATTGTTTTCTTGATATTACCTGCTCTTCTGTATTTGGCAGGAATGCTTAGAGTACTGTTATTGATGAGGCCTAAATACTCTCCTAATTCAAGGGAATTTGAAGATCCTTCAAAGGCAAATTGAATTCTGTAGAGATACTATTAGTAGAACTTATGGTCTTAATAAATAGGAGTTATTTTGAGGAAACACATCAGCCTTTCCTTGCTGAATGACCACAGGTAATTTACTCTCCAAAGTTTCAATAGTTAGGGAAAGGAGTGACTCATTGTAAGCAATCACTATTTCTAAAAGCATCATTGAAGGCATGAAGGCCAAACTGGGCTCACTATTTTTTTCCCAAAGCCCATACCCCATCTCAGAATTTCCTTCTGTTACAAACCTGAAAGACCACACCAATAGTTCTAAGCTAAGCCTGACTCAGGCCAGCCACCTGTTAATTTAGGTCTGATACTGAAATAAAATGGATTTTTGGTGGATTTTTTTGTGGATCAATCAACAGTTATCAAAAAAGATTTATTTAGCCATTTTGTTGTTCAATCAATTGAAGGTTGCACAGCTAGTAAATGTTGGAAGCCACATTTGAACTCAGCAAGATGAGTCTTCTTGACTTCAGCCCCAGCCACTTTCCATGGCACCACTTAGCTATCCTCATTGAGTTATAGCAGAAAGTTGTCCAAGAAGTATAGGGATTGAGTTGATTTAGCTGAGCAAAGATCCCCAATCTGAGCCATCTATTGTGATCTACCAGCCAAGCATCAGAACATCCTTGGAGTTCATGGCTGTCTTATATTCAGATAATAAAGAAGTGATGTCAACAACCTGAGCCTATAATCACCTGAGCCAATCAAGTAATTAGAAGAGTCTTAACATCTCATAAGGAAACTAATATGAGTAACCAGGAACATACATCTAGTAATTATCTGAGGTAGGATTTGAACCCAGAACTGATTCCTCCAAAGAGTAAAGATAAATTAATAAGAAACGTTAGCTAAAATTTTGCTTCCAACAAAATGATATATAGGTCAAGAAAGAAAGAGGAAGCTCATGATTGGTTTTTTAAGAGACTACATTCCTACAAAATGTTTTTATTTTTTTAAAAAAGCCATTCCCAGGACTTCACTCATCACTATACCAAGATCTTTTCAGTTTGATATATGGGTCAAAGAATCCATCTTTACTGCAAATTTCAGGATAACTCAGGGGGCTAAAGAGAAACAGCAGCTATATTATAGAAGGGTCAGGGTCTCACTTAAAAAAGTTAACATTTATGTAATACTTAATATGAACCAGACACTACGCTGAGTACTTCACAATTAAGCCATTTGATTCTTACGGCAAGCTTACCATTTTACAGATGAAAAATCCTAGAGTCACACAACTAGGAAGAATTCAAGATTGAATTTGAACTCAATAATGTAGACCTAGGTTTTTTACCCCATACAATATTCCACTTAGCTATCTTAATTACGTCTATTTTCATCATCATGTCAAAATAGTCATGAGCATGCCAATTAAGAAATTATATGTTTCTATCCTGCAAGTGTCCAGCAACAGAATATTCCATATAAAAGGAAAAGGGAGAAAAGATAGGCAGTAAAATTCAGGAGGAAGGGATGAGACCTGAGCACAGACAGTCTGAGAATTCAGAAAGACCAGTCCTGAGAAATGGAAAGTTTTCCTGGACCACAGTAGTCATGTATAGCTATTTTAATTATTACATAGCCAGTCAGACAATTCAACAGGAATACACAGTTCATGAAAGAGAATAATGTACAGTACAAGTAGAACCATAGGTCACAACCAGAATATGTAGGGTTTTAAATACTAAACAGATAAATTTGTATTTCATTTACTCTCAAAAGCAGTAGGGAGCTATGTAAAAAGAAAAAGAGATGTAGAATGAAAGTTTCAGGGAATATAAAAGACAAAGAAAGATATTTTTAAATTATTTTTCTTTCTTTAGGATATACATATACATTCATTTTTTACATATTTTTACATGAGTTATATTGGGAGAGAAAAATCAGAACAAAAGAGAAAAACTATCAAAGTAAGCAAAGTAAAAATAATTTTCTTTGATCTCATTCATTCTTCATAGTTGTCTCTACGGATGCAGAAGGCATTTTCCATCCAAAGTTTATTGAAACTGCCTTGGACCACTGAATTGCTGGGAAGAGCCAAATCTATTTAGTTCATTATCACACAATCTTGCTATTACTTTGTATAATGTTTTCCTGGTTCTGCTTGCTTCACTCAGCATCAGTTCGTGTAAATATTTCCAGGCTTTTCTAAAATCAGCCTGTTCATCATTTCTTATAGAAAAAATAATATTCTATTACTTTTTATGCCATAACTTATTCAGCCATTCCCCAATCGATAGCATCCACTCATTTTACAAATATTTTCTACTACAAAAAGAGCTGCTACAAACATTTTTGCACATGTGAGTCCTTTCCCTCTTTTATGATCTCATTGGGATAGAGACCCAGTTTGGGACACTGCTGGATCAAAAGGTATGCACAGTTTTATAGCCCTTTGGGCATAGTTCTAAATTACTCTCCAGAATGATTGGCTCATTTCACCCCACCACCACCAATACATTAGTGTCCCAGTTTTCCCATATCCCCTACAACATTTATCATTATCTTTTCGTAGAGTCTTACCCAATTTAATAGATGTGATTTGGTACCTAAGAGTTGTTTTAATTTGTATTTCTCTAATCAATAGTGGTTTAGAGTATTATTTTCATATGGCCATAGATGACTTTAATTTCTTCATCTGAAAATTGTTCATACCCTTTGACCATTTATCAATTAGAGTATGACTTGTATTTTTATAAATTTGACTCAGTTCTCTATAAATTTTAGAAACAAAGCCTTTATCAGAAACAGTGGTAAAAAATTGTTTCCCAGCTTTTTGCTTCCATTCTAATCTTGCCTCTATTGGTTTTATTTGTGCAAAATCTTTTAAATTTAATGTAATAAAAATTATCCACTTTGCATTTCATATTGTTCTCTAGTATTTCTTTGGCCATAAATTTCTCCTTTCTCCAAAGGATCTGACAAGTCACTATCCCTTGCTCTCCTAATTTGTTTATGGTATCATCCTTTATACATAAATCATGTACCCATTTCAACCTTATCTTTGAATGGGATGTGAGATGTTGTCTACAGCTAGTTTCTGATATACTATTTCCACTGTTCCCAGAAATTTTTGTCAAAAGTGAGTTCTTTTCCCCAAGGATGGAATCTTGGGGTTTATCAAAAAGTTGTTGTTGTTGTTATTTGTCCTTTCTTCTCTCAGAGGACCATGACATCAGGGAGGTGATGCCATGACATGCAAGTGAATTGGATTAGCGTGAGGGAGGGCTGTGCAAGGTCACCTGCCTCACTTTCCCCTCCACAGCAATCTGGCTTCAGTGGCAAGATATAGATCAAGATGACTAGGGATAGCCCTGGATGAAATGGGAGACCTTGGCCTTTTTAAGCTAAGGTCTTTAACAAGTCTCAGTTTGACTGAGGCTGCACCCATTCAATGATTAAGGCTAGGTAGCATTCTAGGCAAAGAATTTCCTTTTTCACTTAGTACAAAAAATAAATGAAGAATGAATCTAGAAAGGGAAGACCCTCAGGGTTTTTGGTCAAAGCATAAATGATCACTATGTACATTCAATTTGAGTCAATCAGGACCCAAGCAATGAAACAAATGAGGCCTGGCCTAGGATCTACTGGTGGCCAATTAGGATCAGATTGGTTTTGTTGTAAGACCTGGTCCTTAGGAAAGAAATCTAGCCAGTAAATCACAAGATATCTTAGGGGGAGTTCAGAGGTGCAAAAGAGAAAGAAAATTCTTCTAAGAGCATCTGTAAGTAAGAGTATTATACCCTATGTGGGAGGAAGGTAGGAAGAGGGAAGAAGGAAAGAAGGAAGAAAGGGAAGAAAGGAAGAAAGTAGGAAAAGAAAAAGGGAGGAAGGGGGAAAGGGAGGGAGGGAAGAAAGGAGGGAGGGTGGAAAAGGAGTGAGGGAAAGAGAGGAGAGGGAGGGAGGAAATGTAATTAGAAAATGTTTAAATAAGGGCATCTGGCTGGTGCAATGGATAGAGTGCCAGGCCTAGAGTCAGAAAGACTCTTTTTGACTCAAAGTTGGTCTCAGACACCTACCAGCTATGTGACCGTGGACAATTCATTTGATCCTATTTACCTCAGTTTCCTCATCTGTAAAATCTTTTGTCAAGAATATCCCAAATGGAATCACAGAGATCTGGACACAACTGAAAAATGACTAAACCACCACAACAAACAATAATAAATTTAAAAGCAATAAAACATAAATAATATTACCTTTTAAAATCATATCAATATGCAGTCTCCAAAGATCCTTGTAAATGGCTTCATGTTTCCAGTTTCTATCTGAGTTTACACAATTAATCTGCATGATTAACTTTATGGGTGACATTGTGCCCTAGAACAATAAATACAGAGACTCCTAAAAGTAATCCAAATGGATAAAGACTTAATATTTCTCAAACTATGATGTACTTGGATTGGTATCTCACCCAGCTAGTCTTTCAGCAAATTACATCTTTAACAGGTATTGAAAATGGACAAGAAGAACTGAACATAAGTAGAGAGAAATAATTCAATGCTTTCAGTGATCCCAAACTGCTCCCTTCATTAAAAACCCATATCTCTATCTCATCATAATCAACTTTTCTCAATCTACTGGCTCCTTCCCTAATGACTACAAACATGTCTAGATCTTTCATTGGTTTAAAAAACCTTCTTTGGTAACTATAGACTGAAGAATGATTTTTAAAATGATGAAATATAAATATAACAATAAAAAAATTTTAAGTAAGCCGTTATGAGAACATCTGAGGATTCAAGGGCAAAGGGGAAAATGTTCTTGTCTCCAAGGATCTAATGAAGAAGCTAATATATACAGGGTATGGCTAAATATGAGACACATACAAAGCAGGGACAAGCCAAACTTGAATTATAAAATCCTAGGAGCTGGGGAGACAAGAAAAGTTCTTCTATAGAAGGTAGAACTAAATTTGAATCTGGTAACAAAATAGGGATCCCAAGAGTCAGGGGTGCCAAGGGAAATGTTTTAGGTAGATGACAGCCAATACAAAGGTACCAAAGCAGAAGAGGAAATATTGTTCTTCTTACTGCAATTAGAGAAAAGTGTGAGGAGAGAGCAATGTGTAAGATTATAAGGGAACAACGAAGACAGGTGGTGATGAGACATAAATGTCAAAAAGAGCAGTTTATGATTTATCCCAGAGGCAATGGAAAGCCACTTAGGAAGAATGAAATGAACAGACAAGAACTTTAAGAAAATTGCTTTAGCATCTATACAGAGGATGGTTTGGAGGAAAAAAATGCTTGAGGTAAGAAGACTAAGTAGGAGACTTTTACAACAGTCCAGATGAGAGGAGATAAGAACCTAAACAAAAATGGTGGCTGTGTGAATGAAGAGAAGGGAATATATGTGAGACAGTGTGGAGATAAAAATAACAAGCAACTTATTTGATATGTGAAGTAAAAAGGGTGAGGAGCTGAGATTAACACCAAACTGGTGAAGCAAAGTGACTGGAAGATAGTGACTCCATTGAAAATAGAAGTCAGAAGTTTGAAAAAAAGGATGACATTGGCTACAAAACATAATACAGTTTAAGATACTTATAGGACAGTGTAGCTCAAATTGTCCAATAGACAAGTGCTGTATGTGGGACTAAACCTGAGAAGAGAGAAAAGATGTGAATACACAGATCTAGGAGTTATATGAATGTTGATGTTAATAGCTGATGATAATCCATGGGAGCTAATGAAGCTAACAAGTGAGAAATTATAGAAAGGAAAAAAAAAACAAGAAGATCTAGGGCAGAGCCTTGGAGGATACCCACAGTTAGTAGACATGACAAATAAGCAAAAAGTAACAAAAGAGAGCAGTGTCATTACAACCCATAGAGAGTATTCAAGGGGAAAGGATGGTAAACAGTGTCAAATACTATTGAAAGGTTAGGAATTATTAGTAATGGGGGAAAAAGGATTATCAAGTAAGATAATATTGGAGAAAACAGTTTTAATTGAAAGATGAAGTCATTCTACAAAAGATTTAGAGGAGAATGAGGTGAGAAGTCATGGAAGCAAGTATAACTGCCATTTTCTAGGAGTGGGAAAACTCTGAGTTGATCAGTTACATGCCTAATATTAGAATGCTACCACAACAATAAAAAGAATGAATAAAGATTTGAATGAAATACTACTAATTGAAGATATTGAGCCATAGGATGATCACTTATGTTTCCAAGGGAACTGTTTTACTAATGATAACACTTACTCATCTCTGATAGAATTGCTATGTCATCTGATTTTGCTTGGCTGTTTTACCTTGCTACAAGGAATAATAAATATAAATAAGCCATATAAATAAGCATCAACAAAATACTAATAAAGATGGGAAATAGATCCTTAATCTATTATTTTCTCTCCATTCAAACTACCATCACTCTAGTTTAGATTCTTACCATTTTTCACTTGGACTACTGTTTTTTATTTTAATTTTCATCATTTGTTTTCATTTATCAAAACACCACTTTCCCATTTCTCATAAATCTTATAGAAAAGAATGAAAAAAGGAATAAATTAGACAAAATAAATTAATTTTTAAACCAAGTCTGACATTATATGCAGTGTTTTCCACTTATATACCTCACCTCTCTAATCTCTTCAAAGAAGCAGAAAAGAGACATCATATTTCTTCTTTGAAGGTATAGTTGGGTTTCTATAATTTCCCCAAATTCAATTTTTATTTTGTTGTTCTTTCCACTTACATCATTATGTATATTGTTTACATGATTCTCTTCATTTTGTTTCATTTCACTTCTTTTTACTACTTCACCTCACATTAGTTCATTTAAATCTTCAAGTACTTCTCTGTTTTCATATCCATGATTTCTTATGGTGTAATATTATTGTTATTTTCTGCTCAACCACTTGCTTAAAATTTGCTTAGCCATTCCCCAGTCAATAAGGATACCCTTTCTATAATGAAAAAAGGATATTTAAAAATTACACCTAGAACATGTATGACTAGGGAAGGAGATCAGTCAGTTATATAGGAAGAGCAACAGATAAAATGACAACAAAAATATGACTGTTATCCATAAAATTTTTTGAATAACTAAAATAAAACATTAAGAAAACTCTCTAAGTAAGATTCATGAAAAAGTTCAGAATGAGAAGGGAAGAATAGGTCACTACCTGCTCTGATAGAAGAACATTCAGATCCTGGCTCCCTTGCATTATCAACAGTATCCAAGCAGTAGCTGCATTATTGCAGGCATCATTTAGCAAATTTGAAAAATTTTCTCTGACTAAAGCACAAACTGCACTTTTATAATTTTATGCAAAAGTACATGATTACTTGGGAAAAACATGTTTTATATTTTACCTTAAAACCAAATACTTTAAAAAAACTATTATCTTCTCCTAAAATTCAAAATAATTGCAGGTTATAGATGACTTCAAACTCACATTGATCACAGTAAACAAGAATCATTTTTACATTGTATGATTCTAACTAATACTGATTATAATTCTTAATGTATGCATTTGAATTAAGTTCTCATTTAATTCTTTCAGAGAGCAATTTATAAGGGAAGGTGCCATTTTATGCTCTTAGTATATGGTAGAACTTTAAAGGTAATGATAGAAATGCAATTTTTATAGAGGACATAGGTAAAGCATAGGGCAAAAACATTTGTATGTTTTAAAAGCAAAAAGAAAAATATCATTAATATGAAAATGAGTATATATTCTATTTCATGAAATAAAGAGAAGCAAATGAAGGGTTAAGGAAAAGGTTTCTAGAATAGGAAAGCCGACAGAGCTAAAACTATCTGACAGCAGGATGTGGATAATAATGCTCTTAGATGAATGCTCTGAAGCTCTTTTGCGCCCATGTTTCACAAAGGGGACCCAAGCAAGAATGTACATGTTGGCTTTAAATTAATCAGCTCGTCAGTTTCACAATACAGGAGTTCTTCCAACTTAACACATTAAGGCACTGTTTATAGACATTTCCCAGATCATGTCAACAGTTTCTTAAAAGTCAAATACATTAACATACTACAAATGCCCTAAAGCATCAACCTACCAAATAATTTCTACCTCAAAAATGTACTCTTGGATAACTATTATTATATAGAAATTTGTTCCATTTTTAATTAATTCCTTAGTTTTCACTTTGTGAACCACACAAAAAAGAAAGAGAAAGAAAGAAAGAAAAGAAAAAACACAATCCATACATCTTCATGCTCAATACTACATGAAAAGCACAGCACATCTCCAAATCAAATTTTTAATGAAAATACACATGACTGAGACCATGGGCAAACCCATAAAAGTCAAACTATTCTGGTCCAAATATCCATATGTGTAAGTGTTCCCAAGGGGAAAAAAAGTAGTAGCTAACATTTACTGTCAAGTTCTTAACAAAAAATGTGGGAAAAAAGGACAAGCATAGAGTAAAGGAAATACCCCAAGTCAGAAGGAAAGTCTGGCTGATCCTATAGGAAACCCAAATTAAATATTTCAGTACTTTATAATTTCCCATGATTCATCTAATTTCCTAAATGGAGAAGGGGGATATAGGTAAGAGAATGTCACTACTACACAAGATTTGAATCCATGCTTGTAAAATATTCATCAAGAACTTATCAGACATCAAATCTCTGAGGAAAAGACTGGGGGAAAAAAGTCCTGCTTAAAGGGGCACAGGATGTCTAGTGCTAAGGGCTCTCTAGAGCATACAGCGAAAACTACTTGTACTTTCTATCTGCTCTGTATAAATAATAGCTGCATAGATTAAAAATTAAGATTACTACCTCAAAGGTCATTAAGAAAACCGACTCTCCCAAATAAACCCTAACAAATATGTCAAAATGATACCATAAAAATCATTCATAAGGAAAACTCAAAAGAAATAAAAGTAGGATTCTCCATGCAGCCAAGAACTACAGAAAAAGGTAGTGAATGAAAAGCAGGAAGCGGCAGAGAAAGGCATTTCACCAGGAAAGCCAGTGCTAATATAGTAACTGAAGAAGCCAGTGGAGACAGTGATAAAGGGGAGTTGAACATTTATTGGAGTCTAGACTTGGTGAAGAGAGGAGAAAAAGAGAAATAGAAATAGATTATTTAAATAGCTTAATTCTTGTGTTAATCTTTCTCCACTTTCTTTTTTGTAAAGTGGGGTTTAGTATGAAAAGAAAAAGAGGACATCATGGAGGAATGACACTCATCTCCTCTAGAAAATTTTGTCAAATGATCAGCACCTCATTCTTTTGTAGCTCTAAAACCTCTGTTAGATACAGCACCTTGGAAAAACACCTCTATGTTAAATGTGTCTTTCCTTTTTCAATAACAAAGGATAATTGATAAAAATGTAGAGACAGTGGAAGAAAGTATTGCCATTATTTAAGAGATTATTAATATTTATAAAATATTAAATTCATATTCATAGAATAATGGAGGATTTAAATAATTCAATCTCAGAAAAATAAATTGAACAACTATAAAAGCAACTCTTTAAAAAACTCCTAAGGTCAGATGGATCTATATGTGAATTCTATTGTACATACCAAAGACAACCCATTAGAACATTATATAAATTGTGTGCAAAAATAGGGGAGAAGAGGAATCTACCAAACTCCCTCTATGAATCAAAAATAGTCCTAATATTTAACCCCAAATCAGGGGAAAAACAAAATTAAAAATTAATATTCCTACTTAATTTTATGCAAAAGCTGAATAAAATATTAGCAAAGAGGTTTTAATATGTTTAAAACACTACACACTGATCAAGTTGGACTGATATCAGGGATGAAAGAATGGTTCAAAATTAAGAAGACAAATCAATCATATTTTTAAAAATAAAAATTATATAATTATCTCAATAGATTCAAAAAAGTCTTTGACAAGGTACAAAAATCATTTCTGTTTTAGAGAAAGGATTTATAAAGTTTATGCATAAAAGGATATTTTTAATATAATAAAAAGTAACTATTTAAAACCAAAAAGCAAGCATTATATGCAATGAGGAAACACGCTAAGTTTTTCCAGAAAAAAAATTGGTGCTGCATTTCTATTCTCAAAAACAGCCCTTCAAACCTACTCAGAGGAAAAGTTGTATGTATTTATTTATTTGTTTCAACTGCCAATCTTCTAAGTGAATATTCCAACACATTTGTAGTTAGGACTTAATTGCAAATTATTCCTATTTTCTTGACATCAGCAGGAGTGAAGTTGTAAATTTTGTTATATGAGGGTTTTTTTTTTTAATCCAACATAGATCACTGACAAACTTTCAACTGGAGAATAAAGATGATGATGCAATATTACAAAATTAACTGAAAGTTCTGCCAGTTGCTAAAACTCTCATCCAAAATCACTTCATTATTAAATCAAAGAAGGTCTGGCATCTTAACAAAAGGACTTTTTCCACTGACATTAGTCCAAAAAGGATTATGTCTGGATGTTAGCTTTAGGATGTAATATATGCACTTAGAAACCAGAGAATATTTTTGTACTTGTGAGCTGATTTTATAAGCAACACATTTATGTATTGCATACACATACATATATGCATGTGTATATATATATATATATATACATATATATATAGTTGTGCACATATACACACACATTGTGCACATATATATATATATATATATATATATATATATATATATACACACACACGTGTATGTGTATATGTGCACAATGCCTGGCATGTAGTAAGTATTCTATAAATGTTAGTTATTACTATTATTATTGATTTGTATCATAATGTCTGAGTATATATATATAAATGTATGCACATTCATATATATATATATATATAGCTACATATATAATTGTTTTTGTTAATTTTATAAGAAAAAAGACAAGAACTCTAGTCAATAAAATGACTGATCATGACACTTAAAGACTGATGCTAAATCATAATTCCTATGCTTTTGTGCATAGGTATTGGTCTAGACATACAGAATAAGACATATTTTTAGATTCAGAAAATGTAAATTTATCTTAGACATTCTTAAAGATTGTATTTGTTAACAGGGCAGTGTGGAAAGTTGTATAAGGCAATGGTAGTGAATAGTGATAGTAATGCAAAAGAAAGAAAATAATAGCATGAAATATTTTAAAGAGAGAAAGAATGAAAAAGTTCAGACAAGAATAAAGAAAAATAGGGTAGCTGCATTACTATTAAGTTTACCATACACTTTGAAAAACTGCATTAATATTTACAATGTCATAAAACTGCCCTTTTCTGTTCTTTGCATATTGGAATTTTTAAAAATTCAGAACAAAAAAAATTAAGAGAAAGAAAAAGAGTAAGAATCAGGAGTATTCGTATGAGATGGTGTAACATTGGAGAAATGTTTATCCCACTTGGGCTTTTCTTTCTTCATTTGCTAAATAAAGTATTAGACTGCATTAAGCTATGAAGTCTCTACCAGATGAAAAGTTGTATTATTTTAAATTTCCATGAGAAATTCATCCTACCTAGACAGAAGCCAGTCTCACTAAAAAGGTCCACAACAACTCCATAATCAGGTATAAAATAGAAAAACTAGGCCTCCATTCTGAATTATATTTCACATTACAGGAGTAATCTCCAGTTTTCAATGGCACATATAATAAATTTTTGAGCACATATTACCAATATTTATATATTTACTTATTTGCAAATTCTGTGCATATATTATATTAATAATTATATATACATAATGAAACATGCTATTTTTGATCCTGGAGTTCATAGGTAGCTATTAGAATGTATTGAGTAGGAAGTGACTTGTTCAAAAATGAGCTTTATATAAATCATATTACCAATTTGGGGGTGAATTAATTGGAAAGAGGAGAAACTGAAGATAGGAAGGGCACATAGGGGGCCGGTAGCTATATGAGCAGAAATAGAGTCTAATACAAGAAATGGGAATAGAAACAATAAGATTTGAAAATTATGGTAACATAGGAGGAGTTAAAGTGAGGAGTCAAGGATGTCACAAGTTGCAAACTTATGTGACTAAAAGGTTAGTGATGTCTTTTATATAGTAGCTGGTTAAATCTGCGAGGAGAGATACCAATATCAACCCAGTCATGCTTGCTTATTCTCTACAATTACTCTGTACAATTTTATCCTGCCAAAAGGGGGCAAGGTGAAGGAAAAAATGCTCTTCACCAGCTACTGGCCCTGGGGTATAAAACCCACCTGCTGAGAAACAGTTACTAAAATTACCAGATGACATAGGGACCAAGTTTTGGGGACTGTGAAGGGACTGGCAATTTTGCCTCAGTAATTTGAGCTGGCACAGGAGTTGGTCCTTCTATGGCTAAAGGGAGCCATGGGTGAAGGCCAAATTGGGCTGATTTGCTAGTGGCAGCAATAATTAGCCCTAATAGTGCTAGGGCTACTTACATTATTCAGGAAAATGTGTTGACGGTCTTTTGAGTTTTTATTAACTATTAGTCATGCTATTGTGAGCATGAAACCAATGTCACCAATATGGTTATACAGGACAGCTTGTAGGGCTGTGGTATAAATGATATACTCACTATTTCTTCCCATCTAATGAACAGCTGGAATAGATTATTGGAAGAGACTGAAATGATTATAGTGAATAGGAATGTGATTAGATATTTAAAGAATCAGTGTAATCATGTTAATGTTTGAATAAGAACTCTAGGAGAGATTGTTACATATAGTGTGGTGGATATAAAAACAATGGAGAAATAACCTAATTTAAAATTCATAATTATACTGAATCAACCAATTGAGAATCATTGCCAATGAGTGATTGTTGATTTTTGTCCACTATAAATAAATATAAGAAGAGAGGGAAAGCTATTAAAGAAAGCAAGTTTAACTGCATTTTTTCAGAGTATAGAAAAGTAATTGGCTTTGTGGGAAAAAGTGAGATTGTAGATTAAAGAATGCATGAGTATAGTAACTGATAGAAGAATTATGGAGTTAGTTGATAGTTAATTACTTTTAAGTAAAATTGCGCCAAAAGTTTTGATTTCTAAGGCCAATGGATAATAATTATCCTTTAAAAGTAAGACTATAACTAGCCTGAGGGACTGACACAGCCATGGGAAAAATAGGAAGAGGTAGAATTGGGAGTGATGAGTGAGGTAAAAAAGATAATGAAATTTTTGATAGCTATTATAAAGAGGGCAGGATTAGAACCATTTTCCTGACCTCTGATTGATTAATCACACACCACTTGGAATTATACCATGGCCCCTCATTTGGAGTCCACAATTCTAAAACCTTATGAGCAATTTTAAAAAATAAAAATATACTAAAGCAGTATATAGACTAAACACAACCCAGGTAACAAAGCTAAAATGAAACTTTACTCAGATTCATTCTACCCATGTTTTTTAACTCCATACCCATTCTTATAAAAAGCTATTTTCTGGAAGAAGTCTTCATAACAGCAAAGAAAATTTGCACTAAACACTAGGTTGATTTGAAACTCACAAATTAACCAGAATTTGAATTTCTATTTCTAAGGGCCACAGGCAAGTTAAAAAATGTACAGTACCTACTAAGGTGGTTAGTTTTATTCATGAATTCATGTTGTATTTTAAGAAAATACTTCAAAGCATTATTGAAAGATGATTAATTCTCTCTAGCTATAAATGAGAATCATAAGCTACTTTGAAGTATGAGTTTCTGATGCCTGAATCCTCGGAAACCTCATTTCTTTATACAAGTTTTACCATTTAAAAAATAAATCTACTGTTTTTGCCTCTCTAAAAACTCAATATTACCCAAGGGGATAAACAAAAAATTAATACTCATTCTCTTAAGAATTATAACAAACCAAAATACAGGCCAATGGCAATAATCTCAATTTTTTGTGTCTACTACTAAACCATGAGTTTCTTGAGAGCAGAGACTAATTTTTGCCCTTTTTTTTATACCCCCAACACTTGTTACAGTGATTGACATATAGGAGGCACTTATAAATACTGCTGACTAACTGACTACAAAGGAAATAGTCTGTTGTCAATAAAGCACTACAAACAATATTTAACCATTAGTAGTGAGCCTTTCTCATTAGCATAGTATAGTGTAGAGAAAATTGAATTTCTATTTAGAGAAAATGGAATCAAATCCTAGTTCTGGTCCTCATTACCTTCACCTTTCTTGGTTTCAGTTTCCTCATTTATAAAAACAAAAGTTGAATTAGAATATATCTGCAATCCCTACAAGTTCTTGAACTATGATTCTTCTATACTAATACAATACTGGTTATTAAACAATGTGCTTCTCTAATTAAATGTTCAATTTCGTGCATCTCAAGAGTTTTGTCTGACAAAATTCTTTTGTATATGTGTGTGTGTGTGTGTGTGTGTGTGTGTGTGTGTGTGTGTGTTTCAGGGGAGGACCAGATCTTTGATTTCAAAGATGCACAGCATCCCCAGGGTGGATATTCCTTTACAGATGCAGATTAGTAGTTCCTCTATATATCAAGTGACTTGTCCAAAGTGAGAGAAGCTGGACTGAGAGAAGTTTGAAGTTAGTCTTACCTGACTCTAAAGGCAATTCAGTTAGTTCACTGTGTCCAATAATATCTGGTATATAAATTATGCTCTACAAAATTTCAAGTTCATTGGTAAAATGTAAATTTAATTAGGGCAAGGACTGTTTTTGGTTGTTGTCTTTGTCTCCTCAAAGTCTCCTGGCAACCAGTAGGCACTTGTTGAATTAAATTTAATTTGGTTTTAGAGCTACCGTCATACAATTCAAAATTGAATTTGGAAGCACAATAAAAGTGCTATTCCTTAGGTATCTCTGTCATTGACTTTTATGTAAGGCCATAGGAGTTCTAGCTCTTGCCCATAAAGAATCATTTACTCCTTTATTTTTAGATAGGATTGGACCTGTGATTTCAATGGTATCAGGAACTCTCAAGGAGAAAATTCTCTACTATTAAGATTGGCAACTTTTCTGCAACTTGTAGTCTTAAAGAGTTGCGTAAGGGGAAATGAAAGGTTGTGGCTTAACCAGTCACATATTACAGAGCTTGCAGGTTTTAGGAGAGCCTAGAACTCTTCCTGACAGTGAGGCCAACTCTTTGTCCACTATGTAACTCTGCTTCCTTATTATTCTATTTCTTTTAAAAATGAATTTAAGAAATTAAAAATATAGACTTAATTGCTATAGATATTAGATTTTTAATTGGAAAGTATAAGAACCAACTAGAGAAATATCAAGAAAAAAATCAAATTGATTTCAAGGGATACAACTTTAGGACCAAAATATGTTCAGAGTACGAAGATAAATATAATTTAAATGTTTTCTAATGGAAAATATTGGGTATGATTTGGATACACTTGAAAATTGCTGCTGAATCTTAGAATTGTTTTTCCTCATTTTTATAAAAATGCCATCCTGAAGGGGATATTTATATGTCAACAGTACATGTATGCAGGGCATTTTCAAAAAGGTAGAAATTATTGTGCTATTTTATGCAGAATGAAAATGCTGCTTTTTGAAAATATCACAACATTCAGTTCTGAATGCTGTTTTTGCAGGACAGAAAACATTAACCACCTGCTGAGAAAACACACTGGAAAATAAAAGTGTCCTTCAAAACCGTCTTGCACATTACATTCCCATGAGCATTATATCCATTGGAATGAGTGAATCTATAATGGGTCCAAATAAATTTATTAAAATAGGAAGATTCAAAGCAAAATGTATTCACCTTGCAGACGGTAGTCTTTTAGGGAATGAATGTGAAGATTTAAAAGCTGTGGAATCATTTAGAACATATTTATTGAATACTAAAACATTAAATTAACCTGCAAGGATATTCAAGGGAAGGATCTTTGCAGAATTGATGACAGTTCAACACCATATGTCTGTAATCTTTTGTCTTTCCAACAATGGTAACAGTGAACTGGGATGTATTTGACATTCTTATAGCACCTTTTCTCACTCCCTCTATTATTCCTAACACATTTCAAGGCATTCTTTTTATATGACAGGACATTTTCAAGCAACATTACCACAAATATAAAAGAATGGGATTTGTGAAATAGGTATTAAATGGAAGACAAAATAATATTAAGCTTATGTATCTTTTTAAAAACCTTTTTTAAAAAAAAAATAGAGGAAAACAGAGGTATCCAAACCTCGGATGTTACCAGTAAGGAGAATATAGGATATGGCAAAAGCAACTTGGCCATGGTCACATATGTTATCAGAAATAGGACCTGAAGCCAGGTTTTCTTGACTTTAAAGAAAATATCCTATCCACTTTAATACATTTCTACTCTTAATTGTTCTTAACATTTGTAACTAATACTTTGAAATTTGAATCAAACTTTTAGTTAATAAGCATCTGGGTCACTGGTGGCCTTTTAATTAAGTAACCACCACATTTTATGATTTTAAGGTTACTACAAAGGGACTCATTTGTACTAAAATATCATTTGCTGTACTATCATCTTCATCAGTAAAGGAAGTCGAAATTTGAACAGAACAACGGACAATTCCCAAGAAGGATAATGAAGCATATATCTTACTTTTGGGGGGGGGGGTGAACAGACATGGTACTTCAAAAAACTTAGGCATTTTGAAAAGAATATTGCAAACTTTTTCAGATATATTTATGTACTGGAAATTTTGTTTTCTCTGTCACAAGGGAAGATTCAGTTTAGCAGAAAGGAAATTAAAATGACACAGGAAAACAAAAGTTATATAAAATGTGTTTTAAATAAGTAGGTTAAAAATGATAGATAAAATGGTTAGGATGAAATCTAGCAATGACTCTTAGTTATTCCAGATATTCCAAGAATTATCTAAAGATTATAGTTGACAGTATTGTCCTTAGTTTTGAAAGCCAATCTAACCCTAAGATGTGCTTTGGTTTCTCTCTGTTCTTTTATGGGAAAACTGCAGGTAGCTCATAGTACTAAAATGCCTGTTATAGATTTAGGGAGTATTGGATCTAAAATCTACAATAAAATTATGTTGTCTGTAAGTTTTTGTAGCTTGATGTATCATTTCTCCATTTCCTTAGAGTTTTTTTGACTGGGAGTTTTTTTTTGGGGGGCGGCAAGAGGAGTAGTGTCTTTTTTGATGTCTTTAAATAATTAATGTCAGTTGAGAGATTTTTTTCCTCCAATATCTAAAAAACTCTCAACTTATACACAAACTACATAAGTCCAATACAAAAAAAAATAGATGGCAGCAAATACAGCAATCAGAACAGACACAAATCAAGACAAAATCATCTTAAGAAACACTTTTAGGTCATTTAGAGACAAACATTTTTGACAAGTTTCCTGGAAAACTAATGGTCCATACAGAGAGAAGGTAGCAAATTTTCTTCTACTCCTTTTTCTACCTAGTCTTTAACCTACAGAAATCTCAAAGATATGTTCATGGTAAAATGATCTCCTATTCCAAGTCTAAAAGAAGGTTAAGCCAACAAATGCATAATACCCAAAGGTTACAGTGCAGTAAATGGCAAAGCCTAAGGCAGAACAACTCACCTCTCCTGTAGCCACTCCTTTCACTTGTTATTAGGCTGACAGGTAGTTAACACTTGATTAATTACTGGAAAAAGCTGGATCACCTAAGCAAACACATTGAAACAGAAAACTTGTGAATTACATGAAAGATGGTGGCAGGGGTTTTGTTTTTGTTTTTGTTTTTTTAAGGCAATTACCTCTTCCATAAATTCAATTGTATTTAAAGGAATTTTTCATAGACACATTTTATATATTAATAAGCATATTTTAAAATGTTATAAATGAGGAACTAAATATTTCATTTATATAGAATATAGTATGAAACCATATGACCAATATTCCTGGCTGTGAATTTTATCTTGCAGTTCACTCTTAATCAAAATCTCTTGACTTTTCATTGATTTTTGGCTACTTTTTCAAAAGAAGAGCCTTTCTAGAAGCCTACAGCTGAAAGAAATAAGAATAAGTTGCAAATAAAAGAGCCAACCCCAAATTCTTCCTCTAATTTTCAAATCAGAAAGAAACACTCATTCTAAACATTTTTCTAAAATTTTGTAGTATACCTTTCCACTTGTTTTTAATGTTTAATGTTTTCTCTTTTTTCTTAGCCATTTCAGTTGGTTGGAAAAATGAACTGAAGTTACAATCTCATTCCAACCAATTATCAGACAGGTAACTTGTCTGTATTATTACTTAAGTATCCCAACTGTCCTGAAAGACACCCTAGTGAGCACTTCAGCATTATTTTTCACTTAGTGTTAAAATCCAGCTTCTTATCTTGCAAAGCAGGGACTATACTTTTTATTGTATTCAGTACTGGACAATGCTGAGCATCAGCATTTTAGAAATAAAAGTGAAGCCCTGTGAAACTAGTTCATATTAAAATGGACATTTTAAATTACCACTATAAAATAAGTAGTCATTTTGGAGAAATAAATAGAACCCCATAGAGGCCAAAAACAGTCAGTCAATAAATATATATTAAAAACCTACTATGTGCCAGACACTATATTAAAAGCTAGGGATAAAATGAAAAGTAAAAGACCCTGTTCTTAAAGTATTCACAATGCCAGGGGAAAGACAACATGCAAACAATTACGTACAAACAAGCTATATATATATATATGTATATATATAGAAAAGTTGGAAATAATCAACAGAAGGAAGGCACTTGAAGGAAAAGATATTGAGAAATGCTTCCTGTAGAAGGTGAGATTTTAATTAGGACATAAAGAAAGAAGCCAGAAAGAGCTGAAGAGAGAGACCTTTGCAGGTATGAGTCAGAAGATGGAATGTCTTGTTCCAGGAACAGCAGGGAGGCCAATGGTTCAAAGAGTACATAGGGCAACAGTATAAACTGTGAGGAGACTGGAAATATAGAGGATGGATGCTAAAATATGAACATCTTGAAACAGCAGAGGATTTTACATTTGATCCCATATGTGAGAGGGAACCACTAGAGTTTACTGAGTAGAAAAGTGACAGGATCAGACAGGTACCTTAGGAAGATCATTTTGACGGCTGAGTAGAAAATAGAATGGAGTGGGGAATGATCTGTGTCAGGGAAACAAATAAGATGACTATTGCAATAGACCTGGAGTGCAGTGAGAAGAGCCTGCATCAAAGTGGTTGCAGTATCAAAGAAAAAAAGGGAACATATGCAAGACATGTTACAAAATCAATAGGTCTTGGCAACAGACTGGATATGAGGAATGAGAGAAAGAGTTTGGAGTTAATTATGAAATATAGATTGCAAGTCTGAGGATGGTGGCAACTTCACCAGTAATAGGCAAGTGTAGAAAGGGGAGAATATGTAGGGTTTAAAATGTCTATTGGAATCCAGAACAGTTCAAGGTGTCCATTAGGCAGCTGGAATTGTAAAATTGAAGATTAAGACTGGAAAATAGATCACCAATATAAAGAAAATTGATTAAGATCCCATATAAACAGAACAGAAAATAGCAAGATTTATATAGCTCTTACTATGTGCCAAACACTAGGCTAAGTACTTTCCAATTCTTGATCATTATAATAATCCTGGTAGGTGGGTTCTGCCCATCTTTTTTTTCTTTTTTCTTTTCTGAGGCAATTGGGGTTAAATGACTTGCCTAGGGTCACACAGCTAGGGAATGTTAAGTATCTGAGGTCAGTTTTGAACTCAGGTCCTCCTGATTTCAGGGCTGGTATTCTATCCACTGCACCATCTAGCTGCTGCTACCCATCTATTTTTCTAATGAGGAAACTAAGGCAAAGAGAAATTAAGTGGCTTTTCCAGGATCACCCAGTTAATAAATATATGAGTCTGGACTTTAATTTATGTCTTACTGACTCCAGGCCTAGCGTTCTATTTACTGCTTTACCCAAATGCCCAATAAATATATAATATGCATGTTAGGGGTGGGGAGGTGAGACATGCATGTGTATGAAACAGAGAGAGAAAGAGACAGAAACAGTATTTTTGCAGGAGGTAAAAGTATAACTATAATTGTTAGCAATGTGGGAACCTATCAATTGTGGGATGGCTGAATAAACTGCGGTATATTAATATAATTGAATATTATTGCACAGAAAGAAACAATGAATATGAATAATTCATAGAACTACATGAAGATGAAGGAAGCAGAACAATTTGCATGATGTTTCACATAATGTGAAGAGAAACAACACTGAAAAACTTTATAACTATTATCATTGAAGTGACCAATCATAAATTCAGAGGGCTGATAGTGAAACATGGCTCCCACCTCTCAGGAACTAGGGGAAGGTTTATTATTTCAGAAAATCATTTTTATATAGAGGCAATGAATTCATTCATCTTGCTTGAATGTACCTAGCTATTTTAAGAGTTCTGTGGAAGGCAGGGAATCATTGGGAAGGAACAATGATATAAAAATAAAGCAAAAGCACTTCCTCTGATGTCAGAGGACCTTGGTTCAATTTTGACCTCTGACTCTTGATACCTATGATAATGATAGGAAAATCACCTAGTCTTCCTGGACTTTCATTTCTTCTTCAGTAAAATGAAAAGTCTGAAACATATGACCTTTGAGATCCCTTCCAGTTCTAGATTTATGATCCTAAGAAATGAGTATTATTAAAACACCTTTAAAATAAAAGAGAATACGGCAGCTAGGTGGCGCAGTGGATAGAGCACCAGCCCTGAAGTCAGGAGAACCTGAGTTCAAATCTGGTCTCAGACACTTAACATTCCCTAGCTATGTGACCCTGGGCAAGTCACTTAACCTCAATTGCCTCAGCAAAAAAGCAAAAAAAAAAATAAATAAATAAAAGAGAATATACAAGTACAACAATTAATTAAAATGTGCTAAGTATTAAATGAATGCCATTTAAAATCTACAACAATTTCATTAACCAATCTCATAGTAATTTCAAAATATTAAAAATTCAGTATAACTAAAGAATGTTTAATTTAAATATAAGGAATTACAATTTCTAGAGAAACTGGATTTACTGAAGTAAATTAACATGGGGAATTTTTAAAATTACATTATTGTGCCAAGCATTTTAAACAATTTACATATTCAAAAAAATCAATTACCTATGAAAAGAATAAGAGAAAGGAAAATACAGAATTCAACTTCATTAAGTACAACATGCATGTATTAAATGTCTACTGCATACAATTCACTGTACAAAAAACTTTGTTATTATTTAATTCTACAAGAGGGTAACCAATAACAACTTGCTAGAGGTAACTTTGCAAAAGAAGAAAATTATGTTTATTCACCATATTAAAACTAAAGTCCACTTAACAAGCTTATCTATTTCTTTACTACCACATTCTCAAGTCTTTTATGCAGAAAGGGATAGTAAATGAAAGATGTGTTAAGATGTACTAAATCTAAAGTTAGAGATCCTGGCTTTGAATTCAGTTTGTCATTTACCATCAGTAATCTTAAACAAACTAACTCTATTAAGGTCCCAGTTTCTTGATTTGTAACATGAAGACAATAATTACATAAGTTTTTTGAGGCAGCCAGTGTTAAATGACTTGCTCAAGATCACATAGCTAGTAAGTATCTGCTTCTGGATTTAAACTCTGATCCTCCTGACTTCAGGCTCAGTGCTCTATCCACTACATTACCTAGCTACCTCAGAATTAGATGGACTTTAATATTTTTCCTGGTTCTCCTTCATCCTAGAGTCCTCCACTATGTATATTCTTCCACCCCAAAGGCTTGAATTTCCTCTAAAAATATGTCCTCCTTTGTTATGGTTTCTTATGCTGATCACTTCTCTAACATACTCAGGAAAAGTTCTTATACTACTTGATCACCATTGCAATTTCAGGCACTACTCTCTCTATGCCATTATCTTCCAGTAATCTCTCTGCATTTGAAACCCACAGTCGGATCAGTAATCTCTAACTTATTCTCCTTTCTTTATAAATAGGTATCATACTTATCTGTTCAATCACAGTAAACGTCAACTTTGTTGTGGGCAAAGACTACCATTTCTGTATTTATATGAGTGACACCATACACAATGTCACAGAAAGCTTATATTCTACAGGAATATAAAATAAGAACACAAAATAAAATACATGATATTTTTAAGTGTAGAAGAAAGTTAGGGACAAAAAGCTTCACTAAATACAAAAATTAAAAGTTGTGAATGACGCATAGATGAATTAGGAATATGTTCTAAAAGGATAGTTTTAAAGGATTCAGAGCAAAGTTTCTTTAAAGAATGGAACTTTTCTAAATATATTACAAGCATAATTTATAAAAATTGAATTAACCAAAAAAATTTCAACAAAATACACAATAAAAACACAAACAATACAAACATATGTACTTATAAAGATTTTTTTTTAAATGTCCTAATCAGTTCTCACATTCTCAAAATGAAATCTCATATAAATGATCAAATTGTTATATAGTTCTAAAAGTCTAAAACTTTAGTTCTTAATAGGTCACAGTTTACCTTTTAAAAGGATTATGTCAGTTCGCTGAAGAGATAATTCCAAGCCTCTATGACAACCTAGGAGTCCTTAGCAGTCAACTGTTCATTACACAAATAAAGAAAATCCTTATGTAATCATTAAGTGCTTTTTATAGAAATATACTCATTTCCTGGTACTTGTGCAAATACATTTTGAAAGCAGCCTTAAATGCTTTTGACCTGCCCCCTTTAGCATTATTATTTACACAAAAGCATTATAATAATCAAAATTTTATTTAATCTTAATAATGCCTCTCTTACATTATTTGGCATGACTGTGATTCTTTCTCTCTTCCTCTTCTCTCCTGTACTGCCCTTCTTCCCCCTACTTCCCAATACACACAATTTTTTGTTTTATTTTTTTAAAATATTGTAGCATTCTTAGAAAATCAGTAAGATATATTTACATGGATGGGGGTGCTTTATTAAATGTCTTCGGTCATGAAAATTATCCTCTTGTAAATGACTCTATTAAAACCTGACTCTGAAGATTCATTATGACATGGAAGGTAACCCTGGTTTTTCCATTACTGCAGTAGAGGAACACAAGCTCTGGCAAGTTCTACCAAACTGAAAAAGGTTCTTACCAGGGACATGATAA
This sequence comes from Myrmecobius fasciatus, assembly GCA_023553655.1. Taxonomy (NCBI): domain Eukaryota; kingdom Metazoa; phylum Chordata; class Mammalia; order Dasyuromorphia; family Myrmecobiidae; genus Myrmecobius; species Myrmecobius fasciatus. The sequence continues at coordinate 9,462 of JAJPUD010002123.1, read as the reverse complement.
ACAACTATTATCTGTTTTCTGAATACCAGAGTAATTAAGTGTGGAAAGTCTCTCACAGAAGGATTAGTCAACCAGTGATGAATGTTTTGTTTTTGCGATATATGACCTACACATCTGACAAAAGCACAGAATAATTCAGTCCTATAATGGCTTTCTACTTGTAAAATGATGACAAAATGGTAGAAAAATATGAAGAGAATACTCTTACCATCCAAAATATGTCCAACAGTGAGTAAGGTCACACACTGGGGGATATTAATTACATCCACATTGCTATAAATGAAGCCAGAATATGTGACTGGTAAAGATAGTAAGATGGTTACACAAAAAGAATGACAGGACATTTCTAAGGGGAAAGACAAAATGGTGGAGTAGAAAAAACACTCAGTTTTGAGTTCTTTGAACATTTCCTTCCAAACAATTTAAAAATAATTCCTCAAATCAAAATTCTGGAGTGACAGAGACAACAAAGGGTCAGAATTATAGATTCTTGCAGCAGACAACTGGGAAGCTAATGACTCCATGAAACATTAGAAAGCAATAAAACAAGATCAAAAAGGAAAAAAAAGGAAAAAATAAGAAAAACAACTGACCTGAAAAATAAATTGAGAATAGACAATTTAAAAATTATTTCCCAGTTGATAAATTGCCAAAAAATATGAACAGGCAGTTTTCAGAAGAAGAAACCAAAGTTATCAATACTCATATGAAAAAATATTCTAAATCACTACTACTTAGAGAAATGCAAATTTAAAAAACCCAAACAGATGGCTAACTCTAACCCATCTTTATTATCAAATGACATTTATTCCCTTTCCACACTCTATCTACATCCAGCCAAACTTTTCTTTTTGTTTCTCATACATAACAATTCATTTCTCATCTCTGCTTCTTTTTGCCTATGCCATATACCTAGAATGCACTCCTTCCTGCGAATCCCTTTTAATCACTTATCTCCTTTGAAACTCAACTCAAGCACCAATTTCTATATCAGGGTGTTCTCAACCTCAGGTTCCCATGAGGGATTTCAGAGGAAAATAAATGAGAAATTAATTACATCTTTACTGCCACTAATGTTAATTTAATTTAATATTTCTTTCCATTATGAATGCAGACACGAACACTAGTATTTAATACTACCTGTAGCTTTGTCACTAAAAGAAATTACAAATACTTTCATCTCATATTAAAAATGTTGCAGATAGCTCAAAATTTTTAACCCATTAGCATTTTGAAATAATTATATTTATTAGACCTGCCCTTTAAGATATTACATTCTGATAACTATTTCTATATAATTTATTTCCTTTGTAATATATATATATTATTTTATATATCTAAAAAGTTTATTCTGAAAAAGGAGGTTCATAGACTTTACTAGACTTCCAAAGAAATCCATGACACACAAAAATTAAGAATCCTTCTTTTATGCTTTATGTTTCCGAATCCTACCACTATATAACCTCCCTATCCTTTCAAAAAAAGGACATCACATTACATTTAGTCTTACGTATTTATAAACATATTTACACACATATATAGATACACACATATTATCTCCTCATTTTGTTCTTGATGGTTGAGACTGTTTCATTTCTATCTGTATCCCCAACTCTTAGTACAGTTCCTGACTAATACTAGGTTCTTAATAAATGTTTATTAGTTGTCTGATTTACTGGAAAGCAATGTGACTGTCACAATCACAGATGTAAATGCAGGGAAAGATTGGCAAATTTAGGCTACAAATTCATGACTTTATAAATCCCTCCACACTTAGCACAATACAAGTTCATTTTCTCCTTTAATTTCCTTTAATCTTCCCGTAAAATGTACATAAACATCATCCAATTCACTCATTCCTCATATCATCCTTTTATACATAAGTACATAAACGGTTCTTATTCACAAACTTCTACTAAATTATGAGAACATGAGTTTTAAAGCTGCATAGTATTTGCCCCCCTTCTCTTCAGAGTGCAAAATTCTTTTATTTTTTTAGTAACAGCTATTCTTCATTATCATCCCATTTACTAATATTTTTCTTTTTCCCCTTATCCAGTCTATTTGCCCTAGTGATGGAGAACCAGTTATTGATCTGTAGAATGTTGCCACATTCCCTGCCAAGCAAAGGTTGGAAGGCATCAGAAAGAATAGTTCTCCCAACTTTCCTTAAGAAACCCAGATATCTTATTTACATCTTTGGCCCTGAGCCTGTTCTTGAGAGGTCTGCTTCTATCAACCCAGCTCTCTGTACAGTTCAGGCCCTTAGAAACAATTATAACAAGTTCAGTGGATTAAATATACATGCATATGTATGTGTGTGTCTGTATGTATAAACTGAACATTTTATGAAGTTTTATGTTTCTATCTTTACAAAATAACTGAAATTTATCTTGTAATTATTTAATATGATTTATATGTAACAAGTAATTTTCTTTTTAAAATGTTATTTTTCCCCCAAAAAAAATTTTTATAGCACTGGAAGAACAAAAGATCAAGAATATCAAGGGAATAAATGAAAAAAAAAATGTCAAGGAAGATACCAGATCTCAAACTATATTACAAAGTGGTAATCATCAAAATGATCTGGTTCTGGCTACAAATTAGAGTGGTGAATCAGTGGAATACATTAGGTACACAAGATTTAGAAGCAAATGACTATCATAATTTAATGTCTGATAAATCCAAAGACCTAAGCTTTGGGGACAAAAAAATCACTATTTGACAAAAATTACTAAGAAAACTGGAAAGCAATTTGGCAGAAACTACGTATAGACCAATATTTCACACCATATGCCAAGGTATGGTCAAAATGGGCACATGATTTTGACAAAGGATGAGATCATAAGCAAATTAGGGGACATGAAAAATTCTACTTGTCAGATCTATGGATAAGAGGAGCATTTATAGCCAAACAAAAGAAACAAAGGATCACAGTAAGCTGTTAAAAAAAAAAAAAAAAGACTTCATTATTTGCATGCTTTTCTTCCCTCTCCCATTATACAGACAAAAAACTACTTGAGACCAAGAATTTTTTTCTATCTTTCTTTGTATCTCCAATGCCTGGCATAGTGGCTGGCACAGAGTAAGGATTTGATAAATACTGATTGACTTTATTTGACCTTTGAAAATCTTTACTGATCTCTACCTCCCGTATGTTTATTATTCTCTCTATAGGTGCTCCTTAAAATACTCTCGGGATATCATTGTTTATTTGAGTTTTTCAAGTATTCTATGAGTTTTTTTTTCCTTCCACTGCCTCTGGTGGTTTTGTGAGGTCATATGACTTATAATCTTCCAAGATTCTGCTCCATAAGGTTTCATAAATAAATTTTATATTTAAAACTAGTATTCTTCTTGAATACCCTATTTCTCTTTTGGCAAGGAAATCAAAGGTTTGCTAGCTGAAATGATTTATAAGTTATTTTGGTCTCCCTTATTATGATAACAGTCAGTTGCATTTATCTAGGAAATAATGATAGTTTGTATCACTGTATATTATTTCATCCATTTCCAGTTTTCAGTGTCAACATCTTATTTAAATAGATTAATTTGGAGTTGCTTCAACTGCAGACCATATTATCAATTCACTTTTATTCTGCCTCCTGTGTTAGTATCTATTTCTATTTTTACTCTAATAAGTACCAAGTCAATAACTGGTCATATCCCATTTGTTAAAATATAATTAATTTCTTCTCTTTTTTTGGTGCTATTATTTATTGCTTATAATCTCCAATGTCTTACTATATTCTCTTCTTGAAAAAGTAATTTATGACAGTAGGAAACCTCTGTGTAATCTAGTGGTATTTGGACTATTTCATTTCTTACTTCTGAACTACATTTTCCAAAGAATTTTTTGCAATATTTGTGCTGTATTCATCAAGTATTAAAGTCTGTTTTGATTTAATTAGGCCAAGCTATGCAGCTAAAAAGCTATATGACCAGAGGCCAGTCAATCTCGGTCTTAATTCTCTCATCTGTAAAATGAGGACTTAAAATTAAATGATCTCTAAGATGCCTTCCAGCTCTAAGATTATTTGATTCTGTAAATGTCCTAAAAGCATCAATTTAAGGTTTATAAAGCATTGATAAGGCCAATCTTAAGCAAACTATCAAGAAGGCCAAATTTTCTTTCAGCAAATTATGTTCCTTTTTCTTAATTCTCTTCCCCTTTTAGAGTTCTTCATTTTCTTGTATCTTTCCAGTTCCCTGTATTAGGCATCAGATCACTAAATCATCAGGTCCCTAACAGCAATCAAGGCTGGTCACTGCCATGATTTCTCCATTGTGCCCTGACTCATTATCTTATTTCTATCTCTCATTTCATCCCCTCAATTGCCCTCTCCTGAAAAATATCCAAAGGGAGAATGCTAAGCTGGGGAAGAAAGACCCTCAGCTTGGCACACCTTTCCAAGACACATTTGTTCATTTTCACAAGTGACTCCACATATGCTACCAATTTTGTTGTAAAATCATGACTCTAATAGTCAGAATTTGGAATCAAATTGAAGGGCAAGGCCATAATACAAGAAATAGTTTTTAACAGTATTTGTAGTATCCTTCAGATTGTTCTACACAGGCAGTTACTATATTTATTAGTAAACTATAAGGCCAGCGAACACTTGGTATATATAGAAATTTTATTAAATTTATATTTGAACAATTAATTAATTATATATTATTCACATAAAAAAGTATTAATGGAATTCCATAGTGAAATGACAATGAATTTGGATATACTTCAACTGAAACCATATTCTGCCCTCAACCAAAACAAATACATAATATCACAGGAAAATTCAAGTAAAGCACAATAGCCTATGTGGCAAGTATATTTTTTATAACTAACATGATGGTAAAAAGAGGCTCATGAACTCTACGTTCTGAGGAGAGGGGTATGTGATAGAGATGTAAGTGAACATTTAACATACCCAGCTGTGAGTTATTAACCACTTGAGGACAGAAATATAATTTCCCTCAGTAAGAAGGAGATTTATTATGCCTTTCACACAATCCATAACTTAAAGACACCATTGGCATGATAAAGTTATTAAAGTCTCTTCTTAAAAGGAGAGACTATAATAATTCACTGCTACCTTAAGCAAAGCTAGTAAGTTCTGGAGTATATCAGCCCCCCTGAGTAAATTGAACAGATACTTTATTACTTGAAAAGTATTTAAATACATTAATATACCATATTAACAAACAATTTAAAGGCGACAGAATGATATGTTTGAGTTTTAAAGGGGAAAGGAAAGAAAGAGAACAAGCATTCATTAAGAATCTACTGTGTGTCAGGCACTGTGTTAAATGCTTTACAATTATGATATCATTTGATTCTCCCACCCATACTGGTAGATAGGTAGTATTTTTATCTCCATTACACACTTGAAAAAAATGAGGCAAAACTTAACAGGCTTACCTAGAGTGGCATAACTAATAAGTATATGAGGTTGTATTTGAACTTCCACTCCAGGTCCTGCTCTCTATCCACTATAACTCTTAGCTGACTAAAATGAAAAGTGCTAATAAACAATTGATCAATTTCTTATTTTGAGTACATAATCTTAAATTTGAGGCTTAAATTTCTCACCACCAAGTATTAAAATCTTCTAAAACCGTCAATTAAGGAAATTCAATTGAAAAAGAATTTACATTGGAAAATGTCTCAATAAGACTGACAAAATAGCAGTTTTAAATTACAAAGACTAGTGTGATTTTTGAAGTAGCCATATATGAAATAAAATTAAAAATAAATGAGTATTGTATAAATTTTATATTACAACTAGTAAACCAAAGATACTTGATAGATTATGACTTATGGAGACATTGGAATAAACTTAAAAAGTTTACCATTAGCTAAGACAAACCTTTTACTAAGTAAATAAAATACTCTTTTATGCTAATCATTCTTCCATGTTCTATTAGGGAAATACATTATATTGAATTTTTAATTCCTTTGAAAAATTGGGGGGGGAAACCAAAACAACAACAACTTAAGATCAAAGAAGGTATCAATCCTTAGAAGATATATTCTGGGATTTTCTTATTGAGTTATATAATAAGGCTTTTCTCTAGTAGTATAGTTAAATAAAATTGTCTCAGAAGCTGATTGAAAGTCCAAGTTGAGTTCCTTTCTGAGAGGGCATGTATTATACTCTAGAACAGTCATAAGAAGTCATTGAGTCACAGTATTTTAAATAATGTTAATGCTGGAACTGTTTCCTGTATTTAAATTTGCTTTAAAGGATGACTTGAATGTCTATACCTCAAGCTTGCCTTCAAGGGATATTTTTCCCATTATTTCATCCCAATAACCAAATCAACATCTCTCCATGCTTTTGGTGACTACTTTGTGAATAACTCATTTTTTTTTCTTATAAAGCTTTTTATTTACAAAACCTGAGTGACCTTTCAACATTGACCTTTGCAAAAAAAACTTTTTTTTCCCAAGCTTTTCCTTTCCTTCCCCCCACCCCCCACCCCTAGATGACAGGTAATCTAATACATGCTAGATAGGATAAATTATATGACAAATACAATACATGTATACATATCTATACAGTTATCTTACTGCACAAGAAACATCAGATCTAGAAAGAGAAGAAGAAAAAAACAATCTAAGAAGGAAAACAAAATGCATGGAAATATTCACAGAAAGCGTTAAAATGCTGTGTTGTGGTTCACTCTCAGTTCCCACAGGCCTCTCTCTGGATGTATATGACTATCGTGAATAACTCATAACAACAATAATAAAACCTGACTGATGTGGCAGAGGAAAGGGCAGGCATTTGAGTTTCCCTACATTCTACCACTGAAAAATAGAGAAAAATTCTTTTTAAAAATTATATTATAATCTTTTGGAATAATGAAAAAAGGTTGTAATAGGAACTTTTGTTTCATTACATAACTTTTACTCTCCCAAAATATTTTTAAATGTTATGGTATTCATGTAAAATAATATATGGTTAATATTAGATGAATTTCTGCAAGAAACGCACCATAGAAATTATCATATATTATAGAAATATGAGTTATTATTGTGTAACAGTGGCTATCCCCTTTTGGAGAGCATGACTAGAGAGTGACATATGTGCCCTGATAATTTCTGGTGGCCTCTTGAGGAAAACACATGTGAATCCAGAGATGTGCTCCCTTCTCCCTGCTTGACGGAAGAGGACTGACTAATAAGCAGAAAATATTTCCCATTCATTGAACTTTTCTGTTATACTTATTTTCTTGGTGTCTTCTAAAGAGTTATATTCGAAAAATTTATATTCAAATTATATCTCTGGCATTTGATAGCTGGATAACCATGAGCAAATTACTTAGCCACTTTGAGCTTATTTCTTTATTTATAAAATTGGGATAATATTTTTGTAACTTCTCCTAGAGAAGGTAAAAATGGCTCACAGCAAGGAAATGAAAATTAAAGAGGTGATTGGTAAAAGATAAAAATGTGTGTATGTATGTGTTTCATATAGCATGCAGCTGGGACACTAAAGGAAAACAAAACAAAGCAAAACAAAACAAAACCAAACCAAACAACATCTTGCCTTTTGCCCCTTTAGCTCTGATCTCTCCAGTATCCTAAGAAATGGCTGAGATTTGAAGAGAAGAAATGCAGATATTACCACCACTGTTCAGATGATTGGTTATACTGCTATTTCATGGGTCCAAGGAAAAGTGTTACCATCTCCCTCCTATTCATGTGTTCCTTCTCATCTTTTCTAGATTTTCTTTTAAGTCCCACCATAATCTCAAATCATATAATAATCTCTTGACTAGGGATTTGATTTAAAAAATCCTCCAAATCCTGGACATCTGTACAGGTTCAGATCATGCTTACTCCCCGAGTTACATGTGTCATTATTTTACAGGGTTGGTGTGATGCTAGCATTTTATAAATTCTACAATGCTATTTATTATTATTGCTATTGTTATTGTTCTATTTCCACTCTTGGAAAGACTTTCATATCCTTAATCTAGTGATTGTTTCATATGTTCTTGACTGGCTAACTAGAGCAAAACTTAAATTGTGGGTCTAGAACCAATATAAGGTAATGTAGCTGAATGTAAGGATTGCAAAAAATTTAGCAACAGTAAAATATATCAAATATTCCACCACCAAAATTTAGTTCTTTATGAAAAAATAAATAAGAACAACTATTTCATTAATATACAAATTTGTTTTCATCTTTAATAGATGGTAAAATTATATGTATACCAAAGAATTCTTTTAAAATAAATTTCTTTGTGATTATTATTAGCAAATGTTTGATTTATATATCTGTTTTATATATCTATATATCTGAGGTTATATAAAAAATTTCTTGGACAAGTGGGGCGGAGCCAAGATGGCAGAGTGAAAAGGTGACTCTCTGCCTCTCCTCTGATCTTCTCTCAAATCAACAATAAAATAAGGCTCTGAACTGATATTCAAGTCAACGAACTCAGAAATATTGGGACACTGCTTTCTGAAGAACTTCATATCAGGTTAGTCGGACTCGGACAGAGAGATAAATAGAGGACCCCTGTGCAGGCCGGAAGTGAGGGTGGGACTCAGCTCAGCTCATCGTGGCAGAAATCCCAAACTCCAAACTCCAAATTCCAAACACCTGGAGTTTATCTGAGGCACTCAGAACACTCTGCCCTGATTGGGGGCAGGTGTTCTGGCAGACTTGCCTTGTTCAAGGAGTAATTTGGACTTAGTCCTAGCCCTCACCAGCCCAGCACCTTAAGTTAATTCGCCGAAGTACCCCAGGGCAAAAATCTTCAGTCGCCTTTCAGCCACTGTTTTTTTTTCCCCTACCTTAAAGAGATATCCACACTGTCTAAAAAATAAAAATGAAGAAGCAAAAGAGAACTCTCATCATAGACAGCTTTTATCAAGACAAAGAAGCGATGACCCCAGATCCTGAGGTTCCTTTAGACAAACTACCAGAAGAAGGTATTAAAGACCATCACTGGTCACTTTTTCAAAAGGCATTTCTGGAAGATTGCATAAAGAACCTCAAAAGAGAGCTGAAGGATAAATGGGAAAATAAACTGAAATCAGTGCAAGAAGGATATGATGCCCTGCAAAAGAGATATGAAAAAGACACCAATTTATTGAAAAATAAAATTAGTGAAGTGGAAAAAGAGTGCAATGAACAAATTGGCCAGTTACAAAAGGAGCTTTAAAAGGTAACTGAAGAAAACAACACTTTAAAAATAAGAATTGAACAAATGCAAGTGAATGACTCAATAAGACTTCAAGAATCAGTCAAATAAAAACAAAAAAATGAAAAATTATAAGAAAATATGAAATATCTCCTAGGAAAAACAACTGACTTGGAAAATAGATCTAGGAGAGACAATCTAAGGATTATTGGACTTCCTGAAAGCCATGATGAAAAAAAGAATCTAAACACTATCTTCCAGGAAATCCTGAAAGAAAACTGCCCTGAGATTGTAGAATCA
>JAJPUD010002122.1:298892-351851 GCA_023553655.1 Myrmecobius fasciatus | reverse complement strand
TAAATAAAAACCTTTATAAAATAAATAAATAAATAGTTTTAATTTCATTATCTGAAAATTGTTCATATCCTTTGACCATTTATCAATTGGAGAATGGCTTGAATTCTTATGAGACAGTTCTCTATATATCTTAGAGTTGAGACCTTTATCAGAAGCCTTAAATGTAAAGATGATTTCCCAATTTGATTAAGCTATTAAATATTAAGAAAGTTCATGAACATGTTGGCTATTGAGGTTTGAACTACACTAAGACTTTTAGGACACTTGATATGCAAACAAAAAGAAGGCACCCCCCCTCAACCCAATCCCCTCCACCCAACATCCTCTTCCAGATCTGTCCACCCTATTTACTCTGGTCTCTGGAATAACTGCTTTATAGGTAAAGAATTTGCTTTCATTTTAATCCTTTTCCTTTCTCCATCCTTCCATTTAATTGTACTCACAGTAACCTGGCTCCTTCCTGGTAATATTATCCCTCACTTCTCTTTCTAGCAATGGCAACATTTTCACTCATACCTCTCCTCCATCCACATTCATTGGCTTGCTCCTTGCTTTCCATGGCAACTTCTAATCTCTTTTTTCTTCCTCAATTAGTTTAGTGCCTGGCTCACAATCTTTTCCTGCTCCCTGACTCCTGCCCTCATACAAACGTGATAATACTTCCTCCAATACCCTAAACTCCCAATTCCTAAATTTACTTATTTTCCATGACCTATTCTACTCCAGAGTTGTACACATGTTATACCATTGGTCTTTCCATTACCCACAAGTGTCACATATTCATGATCATTAAACTCTAAAATCTTTCATTTTTTCCCTCTGCCTTCAGTTTTGAACTGTCTTCTCCCTGATCTCTAAGCTTTGCACCCCTTGCTTATTTTTTCAGGCCATAATCACTGTACTGGATACACTCTCCTCTATTCTCCATCTTGACTCCTGGTTGAACTCTTCAAATGTTGAAATCCTTGCCTCTTTATCCAATCTCCAAATTTGGCCAGCCAAGCCCTGGCCTTGGATGACTTCCCTCCCAAATATGTGCTTCTGAACACAGCTGGAAGAAGTTGCCCTGGAACACATTTATGTTGCATAATCTCAAGTGGGCTCCCACAAAAGCAAGGCAACCCTTCTATACCCTCCTAATAGATTTACTGATTTACCCAAGTGTCTTTTCTAACTCTTCATCTCTCTTCAACTTTTCACCTCATTACTTTGTATTTATTTATTAGCTGTCTGAAGTTTGACTTCCAACCTCATCTTTCAACTAAAATTACTCTCTTCAAATTTACCAATGATCTCCTCATTGCCAAATCTAATAGATTTTTCTCATTTATCCTTCCTGACCTTTCTACAGACTTTGACACTGTTGATCTTGCTCTTCTCCCATGATTCTCTCTATGTTTTCATGACACTGCTCTCTCCTTCTTGCCTAACCATTCCTCAATCTCTCTTGTATCTTCATCTAGGTCCCATACCCTAACTGGAAATGTCCCTCAAGACTCTGTTCTGTTTATAATCCTTTTAATCCCTCAGGCTCAAAATCTAAATATCATCCTCAATTATCCTCTTTTCCAGGTGCTCCAAATCACTATTGATGAGAGAAATGCAAATTAAGACAACTCTGAGGTACCACTACACACCTGTCAGATTGGCTAAAATGACAAAAAAAGAAACCGATGAATGCTGGAGGGCATGCGGGAAAGCTGGGACTCCAATACATTGTTGGTGGAACTGTGAACGGATCCAACCATTCTGGAGAGTAATTTGGAACTATGCTCAAAAAGTTATCAAACTGTGCATACCCTTTGACCCAGAAGTGTTTCTATTGGGCTTATATCCCAAAGAGATCTTAGAGGAGGGAAAGGGACCCACATGTGCAAGAATGTTTGTGGCAGCCCTTTTTGTAGTGGCTAGAAACTGGAAACTGAAGGGATGTCCATCAATTGGAGAGTGGCTGAATAAATTATGGTATATGAATGTTATGGAATATTATTGCTCTGTAAGAAACGACCAGCAGGATGATTTTAGAGAGGCCTGGAGAGACTTGCATGAACTGATGCTGAGTGAAACAAGCAGAACCAGGAGATCATTATACAAGGCAACAACAATATTACATCATGATCAATTCTGATGGACATGGCTCTCTGCAACAAAGAATTGTCTCAAACCAGTTCCAATTGTTCACTGAAGAAGACCATATACACCCAGAGAGAGGGATATGAAATATGGACCACAACATAACATTTTCATGCTCTCTATTGATGTTTGCTTGCATTGTGTTTCCTTTCTTTGATTTTCTTTTTTTCTTGTAGATAGGATTTTTCTTGCACAACTTGTCAAGTATTTCAACATTATTAACATGTAGTGGACTTCCTGCCATCTAGGGGAGGGGAGGGGACTGGGGGTAAAATTTGTAATGGAAAGCTTTGTAAAGATCAATGCTGAGGAACTACCCATACATATGTTATACAAGTAAAAAGCTTTAATAAAAAAAGTAAAAATAAAAAAAATTGTCCTCTTTTCCTCTCTCCCCCCCCCCACACAATATCTCATCTATTGCTAAATCTAGTTGATTTTGCCTTCACAACATCCCTTCTTTCTTCTGGCACAGTCCTAACCTTGATGCAAACTCTCATCCCTGCAAACCAGACAATTACTCTAGCCAGTTTGTTGTTCTTCCTCAAGTCTCTCCCCACTCCAGTCCATCTTTCACTCAGCTGTCAAATTGATATTCCTAAAATACACATCTGACCATGTCATCCCTCTAATTCAATCAAATCCAATGACAATTAATTCCAAGATCAAATATAAAATCCTTTTTATCTTTTAAAACCCTTCACAACCTGGCCCGTCCTACCTTTCCCATCTTCTTACATTTTTCTTTATTATACATATTCTCTCATCCATTAACCCCCAGCCTCCTTGTACAAGATCCTCCATTTCCAGACTCAGAGATGCCCCTTAAGCTTAATTCTCTGGCTCTTTGTTTTTGTCTTCTGGCTTTCCTGGCTTTTTTCAAGTCTCCACTCTACAATAAGCCTTTTCTAGAACCCTTTAGTGCTAGTGCCTCAGTTTTCTCCCCATAGAAGGAAGGGATTGAACCAGGTGTATTCTGAGATCCCTTCCAGTTTGAGATCTAGGATGCTGTCTTTCTGTGGATCTCAGTTTTTTCTTTCTGTAAAAGGAAGGGGTTCATCTAGATTGTCTCTGGGGTCCCTTGCAGTTCTAAATGTAGGATTGTGTTGTGATCTTGGGCAAATTTCTTTTCCTCCCTGAGCCTCAATTTTCTCCTCTGTAAAATGAGGCAGTTGGACTAAAATGTTTCTGAGATCCTTTCCTGCTCAGTCTCAATGATCTTTGTTACTGAGAAAGTCACTTCACCTTTCTGAGTGTTTTTAATTGTAAAATGTGTATAATAATAATATCTACCTCCCAGAGTTGTTACAAAGATCAGATGAAAGGAATAATCAGTTGAAATTTATGATAGATACATGTAAAGTTTTCTACTAGAATCTAGGAAGCTTTACTTCACAAGTATAAGGTGGGAAAGATCAATGAGGAAAACGATCTATACATACAAAAATATTTATAGCAGGTTTTTGGGGTGGCAATGAATTGGAAACTGAGGGTATGCCCCTCAACTGGAGAATGACTCAGCAAGTTATGGTATATGAATGTGATGGAATAGTATTGTACTCTAAGAAATAATAAAGAGTATGATTTCACAAAAACCTGGGAAGATTTATATGAACCAATGCAAAATGAAGTGAGTAGAAGCAGGAGAACAATTTATATAATAACAACAAAACCGCAAATACAAACAACCTAAAGGATTAGAGAATTCTGAACAATACAATAACAACCACAGATTCAAAAAACTCATCATACTCCCCATCTCCAGAAAGAGAATTGATCAGAGAGTACACTGAGGTGTTAAGTATGTATATATGTATATTCCCAATGCAGGAATTTGTTTTGCTTGACTATATATTTTAATACTTTTTTTCTTTTTGGGGGGGAGGGAGAAAATGAAGACCTGAAAATAAAATAAAATCTATTTTTTAAAATAAATATGTGTGGATAGGAGAGGAATGGTTAAACAGCATCTCATTTGAAAAAGATCTGGGGAGGAGGGTTAGTGGACAATAAGGCTCAATATTAGTCAATAAGAGATGGCAGACAAAAACTTAATGTGACCCTTTGGCTGCATTAAAACACACAGAATACCCAGCAATAAGGAGCTAAGTCCTGTCATACTCTGTCCTAGCCACATCACATGTAGAATATAATCAGCACCACCACATTTTAGGAGGGATTTTGATAAACTGAAGAGAACACATAAAATAGCCAGAATAGTGAAGGATCTCTAAACTGTGCCACTAAATATCAGTTGAAAGAAGCAGAGATTTTGTAGTTTATACCCTGTAGAGGCCCTGAGGGACTGAATTTCAAACCAGAACTACCTCCCATATTGAGGAAGCCAAGCATTGGGCTGGTCTCCCCACAGAACTCAGACATGAAAACAGTCTTCGGGTTTTCAGAAGTGATATAAATGATCGACTGGATTTGCTGTTTGGTTCCAGGTGGCAGAATTAAGGAGCAATTAATGGAAGCACCAAAGGCAAATTTTAGCTTTTTGTAATCAGGAAGGGGGATTCTTCCCTTTAGATATTTGAGAGCAAAGTCAACTTTATCTCTCTCTTTGTTTCTGTCAGTGCCTAGAAACATATTTACAGAAAGAACACCGAAGGAGGATCACTGGAATGACTGAAGACAAACTAGGAGGAGAAATACGCAAATATTCAAAGAGCCATCTCAGCTAGTCAAGTACTCTCCAACTAAAGAAACCAAGTGAAAATCCCATGATGAAAATAAAGGACCCCAATTCAATAGAGCAATACCCCAAAATAAGCATAAAAAATAGAGTTCTTGAAGGAGAAACCTGCAATTCTCATTAAGTCAAAGAAGAATTGATAACAGTAGAGACAGATACCAAAATATTAGAGTCTCTGAAAAAAAAGAAAAATATAAAACACAAAAACAAAGAGACTGAATGAAAATTAGTCAACAGACATGAGTGGAAAAATAATGAGTTCCACAAAACAATAACATTAAGCTTAAAGATATATGCAGAGAAAGAAAAAGTCTGAAGACTATCCACAGGTCTTTCAATTAAAAATTATGAAAAGAAAACCCGAGTACCCTAGTTTTGGAAATCGCCCAGAAGTATCCTAAAATATTAAAATCAGACAGCAGCATAAAGATTCTCCACAGAATCCTAATGGAAAGAAACCCCAAGTTTAAATCAACAAGAAACATCATAGTCAAAATACCAAAACTGCTTTCTTTAGTCTCAAGTCATATTGTCCCTTGAAGATTACAATGTAGATAGAGTAGCATTCCAAGTCTCAAAATGGAATATATGTGGGTATTTTTATTCCCATGTAACCTGAAATACTTTTCTTAAATTGCAGCCCATTTAACAGAAATTGGAGGTCTGTGGCCCACCTTTCTATTACTGAGGAATCTCCAGGACCCAAAAAGACTTTCCTTCAAACTAGACTTACCTCTAGTATCGAGGAAGCCAAGCATTGTCCTGGTTTCCCCACAGAACTCAGATCACAGGTGAGCTGTCAGTCGTCACCTCCCCCCACCCCACTCCAAAGCACCTGGTAATCAGCCTTCTCTGGATATGAAGCTGCAACCACACACTGCTCTCTCCTGCATTTAAATTGCTTGTCTAAAAGGCTTCTCCTTTTGTGTCTTCACATTTTTCTAATTATTTTAATTGCCAAAGTAATTATCATTTGTCAGTTCAGAAATGAAAGGGAAACAATGATAAATACCAGACTTTGGGTATTTATTCTTGGCTCTAATAACTTTTTGCTTATTACCCCCATTTGCATGGAAATATTTGACTTCAGGTGGGCATTTTTTCAATTCAATCAGTGAAAGGATTTTTTTTTTACGCTTTGACTGAACTGCTGCCTCTCAGGTGAGGTGACCTACTTCCTTGTGGAAAATCCCCCACTGATACCCAATTTACTTCCCACACAAAAGCATAGGGAAGAAGGAGAGCTAACAGGTTTTCAGCATTTTCATAGGGCGAGGGCGGGAGGTGGAAGATAAGAAGCAAAAAGCAAGTTACAAAAATAACTTCCAAAAAGTTTTGAGGGGAAAGCAAGGCTGTCCGGGAGACGTAGGTCCCTGATTTTGGGAGGTGATGTTAGGATGAAGACTCAGCCCCCCATTCAGGGGGACTTTAGGTGTTCTTATGGGAAGTAAGACCTCGAATGGTCAATGAGACTAAATCAGTTTTCTTTGACACTCCTCCAGTACTCGGAGAAGGCATGGAGTTGGGGTGAAGGTTGAGGGGTTAGATTCATGATTACAGCTCCTCTCTACCTTAGTAGACTACTGCTCTTCTTCAAGGCTCTCCAGTCCAACTCTCCTCAATTTACTGAGGAGGAAACTGAAGCCCAGGCAAATGAGGTACTTGCCCAAAGTCATATAGGTAATGACAGAGCCAAGATTTGAACCCAGGCACATCCAGTGCCTCTTCCACCAAATCACATTGTCTCTAGTTCATCCCTTGGCCACTGATTTTTACCAAGGAGAAAGGTGGGATCCAAAGCCGGGAACAGCCTTGGCCAAGGTCATAAAATAAGGCAATGACTAAATCAGGAGTAAAAGCATTCTCTCTGTTGCACTACACAGGATCTTAACATTAAAAGTATTTTAAAATGTAAGAAACAATTAAATTCTGTAGTTAATTAAAAACTGAATATAAGCATTTTCTTTTGAAATTCTATGCTGACATACTTTGAGTTATAGTTTCAGAACTAGATCAATGTTTACCAGAATCACTTAGCCATTCATTAACAAAACACAGTAACATTATCATTAACAAAACAAGTAAATTTGTTACCTGCAAGTCTTCGACTATTTACCTTAATATTAGGTAGCTAAGAATCCCATACAAGTCCCTCAGGACACAACTAAATCTAAAAGATTAAACATCAGGTGATTCTGATGGAACACTTCCTCTGATTATGTTTCTCACACCTCACAAGTGGAACAAAATGAAGAGAATATGATATCCTCTCTGATTCCCACCTAGACACTTCCTCTGCCCAGGCTGGGATGGGAATGTTAGCATGGGAGCATTTTCCTCAAATGGATTCAGTCAAGATTTATTAGAAAGGCAGTGTGATTTGACAGAAAGAGCACCATACTTCCCAATTTGGCTCCAACCTATCTTTCTGTGCCGATTATACCCTCACACTATCTGTTTCAGCCAACCCACAGTACTTGGTATTCTATTTTCACCATTTCTTACCTTCATCTCCATACACAAGCTGTCCCTGGGCCTGAAATTCTCCCTTCTCAACTCCTTTTCTTGGAACCCCTACCTCCCTTTGAAGCTCAGCTCAAATGCCACCTTCTGTAAGAGACCCTTTTTGACATCCCCAGTAGTAGTCCCATCCCCAACAATGATGCCCTAATTATTTTGTAGCCTCTTATCCATGTTCATTTTCCATCTCCATTAGCGTGTAAAATCCCTGAGGACCGAAAATATTATTTTTGTATTTCTGCCCCCAGTACCTAGCTCAGTACATGCTTTTAATGGATCAATATGTATCACAGGGGGAAGGTGAACACGGGCCCTCTCTGGTTCCAAGGCTGCCTCACCTGGTACATCATAGATAGTCCAGAAATTTTTATTGAATTGAATTGAAATGGACACAAAACTTGCTCAGAGTCAGGCTCCAACATTGACCAGCTGTGGGCAAATCATGTAACACCTCTGCATCTCCAAGTCTCCATCTGGAACACCAAGACACTAACGCTTGTGCTAGCTAGCTACCTCACTGGGCTATTGTGAGGAAATTGGTTTGTAAGCTTTAACGCAGCTCTGAAATGGGTGTTACTTATTATCCGCATCTGGTGTGTTTCCAAAGGATGCCAGCCGTGAGTATACTGTATCTGTATCCTATTTCTCAGAATTTAAGGCTACAGTATCACTAGGTCCCTATTACAGTTTTATATTCATTCACCTTCCTAACTGAGCAGCCATCAATAGAGCACTGGACTGGAGTTCAGGGAAGACTACTACCATTTGTGTGATCCTGAGCATATCACTTAGCCTCTCTGTGCCTCAGTTTTCCCATTGCTAAAACCATTGGACTTTATGCAGAACCCTAGAACCATGACACAGGCATGCAAGTTTAGCTGTCTTTCTAAAGGCCGGTGACCTATTTTTAAAAATAACCTTTATTGCTATTTTGGGTTTTTTTTTAACATAATCAAAATGTATCTCAGCACCCCTCCCTATACTCACTCCTAGAGAGCCACCCTATATAACAAAAAAATTTTAAAAGGAAAAAAAATGAGAAAAAGAAAAAGGGAAAGTCTGAAGTAAAAATTATTAATGTATCAAAAAAGTCTGAAAATATATGAATGAAAATATTCTTATGGACTCTCCCAACTTAAGGTGCACTGAGACCCACTTCTAAATCTAGTTTTCATTTGAACACTTTAAGTCTAAACAACCAACAAAGCAAACTGAATCCCAATCTGTAGAGTTCACTGATTTCTGAGGTATAAATGCTCACATTGAACATTTAACCTTTCGGTTCTGAGCCATTCCAGTTGGTGCAGTAATTTCCTAGGTGGGTGTATCTTCACAATTCTCTTTTTTGAGGTCATGTTTGTTCTTCAACATTTATCTTGATTTTTTGATGTCTTCTTTCCCATTGTTGTAGCCTTTGCGAATATTGTTTTCTTGGTTCTGTCTCCTTCACTCTACATCATGTAGATCTTTCCATGATTTTCTATATCACACATGTCATTTCTTACACTGAGGAATATTCTATTACATTCATGGACCAAAATTTGTTTAGCCATTCCCCAAACAATGGCCATCTACTTTGTTTCCAATTCTTTGCTATCACAGAAAGTGATTCTATAAATATTTTGATGCATTGGGGACTTTCTTCTTGTCAACAACATTCTTGTCTTATAATAAACCTAGTAATTGAATCTCTGGTTCAAGTGGTATGGACATTTTATAGCCCCTTTCTATACCTAATTCTAATTCTTCTCAAGAATGGATTCACTGCTCCACCAACAACCCATTAATAGATCTGTATTAATAAATGTATATTGACTGACTGGAACTGTTGCTTATTCTTACTGCCAATATTAAGGGCAGACGATCCAGAGAAAAGTGAGCAAGTTGAGGCAACATTCATAATTACATGTAATTATTACCTATAATTACCAAATTCGTCTCTGATATAAAGATAAAAAGAGGTACTTAATTCCATTCTTTGCCAACACAGGGGTAGATGCCATGAGACACTATACTTGACTTGACTGAAGTGTTAGCTACTTTTCATAGCTTCATCTCATCATAGATTTGGTGCTTGAAAAAACATTAGACTTCATCTAATCAAAACCCTTATTTTTATAGAGAGATGAAAGGGATTTTCCCACAGTCCCACAGGTAGCACAATAGCACAGCCAGTGCAAGTTTCCGTCAAGTTGTGCTGAAGTCCTTCTTTTTCCTTTCCTGTTTTTACTCTTTGTCACAAGGAATGGCTGTTTGGGTAGGGGAATGGTGAGGAAGAGTTTCTGAAATGAAGGTAATGTTACTTTTTTTAAAATCAATAAAAATAAGCAAAACAAGAGAAAAGAATGAGAGATCCCTTCTTTGCAGAAGAGAGGAATTATGGGTATGGGAACAGTGTCTCTACTACCAGACATGACTGATGTATTGATTTGTTTTGCTGAATTGCTTTTTTGTTCTTTGTCTTGTTGTTGTTACAGAAGATGGCTTGCTGCATAGGGAAGGGGTGGGCTCTGTTCCAATATAAAGGTAATATAATAGGTAATATAAAAACAAAAGGATAGCAATTAAGAACTAAAATAAATCAATTGTATTAGGCTACACTAAATCAACATGCATTAAGTCTTTACTGGTTCCATCTTGGGATATAATGATGAAATATGAGGGATAAGCCTCCCTCCCACCCCCACCTCCCCACCCACCCACACTTAGAATAAGAAGACTTGAGAATTATCTATGTGGCAGAGGGCCTGAACTCAAAGCCTGACTCCAACTTATTAGTTGTGTGATCCTGAATGAGTCGCTTTCCCTCCCTGGCCTTAGTTTTCTCCTCTGTAAAATGAGAGGGTTGGCCCAGAGGATCTCTGAGGTTTTTTTCAGCTCTTGATCCTTTATGCCAGATCTTTGACTCAAAGTATAATTAGAAGTAAGTGTTGAAGTGCTTGAGGGCATGTTGAATGGGGCCACATCAAGTGAGCTTCAAGAGCCAGGTCTTGATCGGGTCAGGAACACGGCCTGTGGAATCTCTCCAACTGCATAAACTCCTCTAAATTTAGAATCATGGATGGAGAATTGAAATGGAACTACAGTGTAATGTAGCCCAATTTCTCCATTTTACAGATGTAGAAAATTTGCCAGATCCATGGAAGTCAAGTGACTTAGCCTAGTTGCCACAGGTAGTATAGTGCCAAGCTGAGATTTGATTTTGGGTTCTATGACTCTACAAACAGTGCTTTCTCTACTGCCCCAGACACACAGAGAGACCAGCAGAGCTGCACGAAGAAATCTAATTATCCTGGTGCTTCCCCTAGTACAAGTGCCCAAGGTCCCAGCCAGGAACAAGACACACAATGTGACAAAACTGGAAGAGGGAGGCTCACAAACTGTGGAGACAAGGCTTCTTCAGGAAGGAGTCTTCAGCAAGGAGTCACCTGACCCTGATGAGTTCACTCAACACTCCCTGGTCCACTCAGACAACTGTGGTCTGAAGGAAACTTCTCATCCTTGCCAGTGTCAGGCCAATGATGAGAGAAGGAGCTCCCCGTTGGCGTCCTGTCAGAGGCCAGGAGGAGCTGGACACAGCTGTGATGCTATGGGAACATCCCCCATTTGTCACCAGTCTCAAATCTGTGCCCTGGGCCTGTGGAAGCCTGAATTACTGGCAGCAATTTCAAAGCCACTGGCAACACCTGGCTGCTCTTGGCTTCCATCAGTTAATTTCCAGCAGAGGCAGGGTAGTCCAAAGGACAGAGCACCTATCTAGGAGTCAGGAGACCAACTGTATCAGTAAGTAGCTGTGTGCTCTTGGACCATTCACTCCCTCTCTCATCTGTCAAAGAGGGGTTACGTCCCCTACCTTGCCTATTTTCCCAGAATCCTGAGGAGAAAAATCAGACAATGCCTGCAAAGGCAGTTTCGTTTCCCAGAATATGGGCATAAAGGAAGCCCACAGCACAGCACAGTGATTAACACAGCACAGAGATGAAAGTTGGTGCCCGATGAATTAACCTTTCCTTCCAATACCTTGCTGTGTAACCAGCAGCCAGCACAGCAGCTCTCTAAATTCCAGGTCTGTTTTCGGCAGTAATTGGATTTCACGTGTGATATGATCATCAAAAGAAACAATGGTAATGCTGATTTGTGGCAGTCACTTAATTCTCCAGGCTCATCCCAAATCGCTTGGTCTTTAGAGACTCAGCTTGCTTCACTGCTTCAAAGACAGTATGATTTTGTGAGCCAAGGCACTCCTGCCACTAATCTTGATGGAAGCCTCCTTCATAATGAATTGCCTTGAGGGGAAATAAAGGATTGTCACCGGGTGCCCAGGTTGCCAGTACGCCTCTCTGAATGTCACTAGATTGGTCCTTAGGCAACAGACTTGCACTGAGCTTGTCCTCAAAGCCTTCCAGCTTTGTCTGGACCCCACTGGCAGAGCATGCAAGCAGGGAGGGTGTTGGTATCAGGGTCAAAGTTCAGCTCTCCCAAAAGAAAGCCAAGGCAGTGAGTGGGTCACTGGCAAAGCCCAAGTGATGATCACCCTCCTCTATCCTGGGAATGGGAAGCCAGGAGATTGTGGCGAGTACCTCCCCGATCTTTTTGGATTCTGTCCTTGTAGCAGTATCTAAGATCTATGGAAGATTTAAGGGAGAGACTTGGAGCTGCAGGAGCAGACTAGAGGAGTCACTGTTGGAGGGAAGGAAGGAGAGGGGAAAAAAGAGGAGGAGGAGGAGGGAGAAGAGGAGGAGAAGAGGGAGGGAAAGCAAGGCAGAGGAGAAGGAAAAGGGGGAAAGAAGTACAAGGTAGAAACAAGGAGAGGAGGAAAGAAGAGGGAGAAGAGCAAATGAAAAAGAGAAGATGGAAAGAAGGGAGACAGAAAGAAAGATGGAGAAAAGGAGACTGCAACACTGAAAGACTTCTTAGGTAAATCATCTCCCCTCCCTGGATCTGTTTCCTCCTCTGTAAATGAGGGATTGATTGGTATTCCAGATCTATATTTATGAAAGGAAAGGAAGGAAACAAGCATTTATTAAGTGCCTACTATGTGATAGACACTATGTTAGATGATTTTGCAGAAAACTCATTTGATTTTCTCAGCGACACTGTGAGGTAGATACTATTATGGTCCCCATCTTTTAGCTGTGAAGACTGAGGCAAGCAGGGTTAAGTGATGTGCCCAGAGTCCCACAGCTAGTAAGTGCCTGAGACTGGATTTGAATTTAGTTCTTCCGGATTCCAGGCCCAGCATTCTGCCCACTGCACCACCTAGTTGCCCATGAGCCTATGAGTGACCTTCCAGAGTAACTATGAGGATCAAATGAAGCCCTTGTTCAATCACATCCAACTTGGTAAAAATACTAGAGTGGTTGGCCATTTCCTTCTCCAGTTTATTTTTACAGATGAGGAAACTGAGGCAAACAGGGTTAAGTGATTTGCCAAGAGTCATACAGCTAGGAAGTGTCTGATGCTGAATTTCAATTCAGGTCCTCCTGACTCTGGACCCTGAGCTCTATGCACTCTGGTGCCACCTAGCCACCCATCAAACCAAAAAAACTGTTGGCAAAAGGATGATAGGCCCAGAATATTGGCCAAAGGCAAAGAGACAGGCAGCAGAAGTAGGGTGACCAAAAGCAAGATGTACTCCAACTCTGCATGGGCAACCCCACGCTGTTGAGAAGAAGAAACTACCTTGGGCTCCTTCCCAATTTCTTTCTCTTATTCTCCTCCCCCATGGGTTGTGGTCAGGGTTCCCAGATGGAGCCATTTCATCCTTCTCCCCTACCCTTGACCATCAGTTAAACATTAAACATTTATTCAGTGCCTACTGTGTGCCAGTCACTGAGCTACAAATACATTTTGTGTAAGGGGTAGCAAGAAAGCAAGTCTGGCTGCTCCATAGGGTAGGTAGATGATATAGAAGACTATGAAATCAGCCTGGAAAAGTTAGTTATGAAGGACTATAATTGCCAAAGGAGGTAATAGGGAGTCATTGAAGTTTATTTGAGTACAAGAGCAACCTGCACTTTAAAAAAATCATTTTGGAAGCTGTGGAGAATGATTAAGAGAGGAGATTTGGGAGGCAGAGAAACCAATTGGGAAGCAAAACCAACACTTCAAACCCCAACGTTAATGCCCAATTTCATGGAAAGCTGGAGAAATAGAGTGGAAAGTATGCCATCCAAAAACCTGGGATCTGAGTTCCAATTTTGCTATATAAAATTTTACCCATTCACTTGGATGAGTCATCTGCCTTAGCTTCCTCTTCTTTCATGTGAAGATAGCAGACCATCCATAATATTTAGAAAAGGACAATAGAGATCATATTGCCTAAACCCCAGAAACTCAGAGAGGTAGTGGCCTGGTCACCAGCTTCCACAGGCATTTATTAAGCACCTACTATGTGCCAGATATGGTGCTAAGCATAGGTAATAAGTCATAGTTTCCTGATTCAAACCCAGCTCGCCCCCCCATCCCCCATCTCCCACCACTGGCCTCCTTATCCAAGGCTCTTTTTTCCATACCATGCCTCCTCTGATCCAGGGAGGGAAAATGAACACTGATGGTCCTGAAATCTTTCCCCCTGTTTATATATCAGAATCTAATGAAAAGCATTTGTATTTGAAAAAGCAAGTATCCAGTTTTTCTCCCTTCCTCTCCCCACTCTCCTCAATCCCTCTCCCCCAGCCCTGCCTCAAAGCTACCTCTGAGCACTCTGTGACAAAGTAGAATAAAGCAAGCTGCCAAAAATAGAGACCAGAGACCAGGCCCTGCTTTACCCCTATTATGCTCAATAACTAGGAATGATCCAAGTCAAAAAAGCCTCATATTCTGCATTTTTCTGAAAAGTCCTCTTCCCCTTTCTCTTAATGAGCCTTCAAAAGGAACCATTTCCAAGGAACCCTAAATGTCACCATTGACAGCTGCAGCTCAGCCCCTCTCCCAGGACAAAAATAAATAACCCCAAAGGTGGAGTGTTTCAATATTAGCCAGCAGTCTGGGGACCCTGGAGAGCTGGGACTTAAGGAAAACCTATCCGGAGCAATGCCCGAATGCTGGCAATATTTCACAAGGGAAATGCAGAGGAACCTATTAATTTCAAGAAAGAGCTGCAACAAATTGGGTCTGTTTAATTTATGAAGGCTGCAAAGTCCCAGGGAAGATAGGAGTCTTCACTTAATGACCAGAGGTCTCTTGGAGAATTGGTCTGAGACATGTGAACACCCCCATACACCTAGGGTTGTAAAGAGAAGCTTCTTCCAGATAGTAAATTAGGCATTTAGTCTCTCAGGGGGTGGCAAGAAGGTGGTGATGGTAGGCTGGATTGTGCTGCAGTCTCTGTGTGGGTGTCTTGCGTTGAGTCACCAGGACCAAGTTGTGCTGTAGAATTGTGAATCAATTTAAATTTCTACTTTCTACCTAACTTCCATGGAGAGAGGCAATAATTTGATTTCTTTGTTTGCCAGCACTCTAACAAGAGAGATCCAGCCAAAAAGAGTAGGGGAAAGGATTCTGACTCGAGGCATCTATTGGAAATACAAAGTACCATTTGGGAAGGGAGGCATCCTGGGAGATATCTTTTAGGAACTTGATGGAGTGCTGAGAGGACCAGAGAACAGGAACGATTTATCACTTCCCCGACCTCAGACACAGGACAGTCTCAAGGCAGATAAATTCAATGAAGCCATGCTCTTGGAGTTCCCATTGTAGGTGGAAACCATCAACCATTTTTGTCTCAGTCCTATACAGACCTCATTAACCAAGTTGGGGTAGGGAGCAGAATACATGGCTCTAATTCTCTATGACAGCACCAAGGCACCACAGGTAATATACTCCTTGTTTTGGACACACTTCCAAGTGACAGCAGTCAAGGGTAGGCGAAAAGCCAGCCCTTCCATCTCCGCCTGGATCCTCACTCATTTGTCACTCAAGAGAGGAAGGGATAATTAGAGAAAAAGGGGTGAATATTATAGGATCCCAGATGTAAAATGGGAAGAGACCCCAGAAGCCAGCAATCCAATTTTGCAGAGGAAGAAAATGAATCCCAGGGAGGTAAAGGTCACACCTAAGATCCCAGATCTAGAGCTGGAAGTAACCTTATAAACCAACTCTCCTCTCTTACTTTACAAGTCAGAAGCTGAGGCCTAGAAAAGGAAATGATTTGATCCAGATCACAAATGGAATCACAACTCACGTGTCAGATGAGCAGAGTCCAGTCCAGTTTATTGATTAAACCAAGGCACACGTGACATCATTTACCCGAGCTCACACGGGCCTGGACTTAGGCCTCTGACTCCAAAGTAACTTCACTTCTCCCACCCATGTCTAGGACGTGAATCCAGTAAGAAGTGTTACAGCTGAAAGTGACCTTAGACCACCATATATTCGAGCTGGTAAGGGCCTTAAAACTTGAAAGAATTCAACAGGATGCTGACGATAAGCAATCTGACAGCCAGAGAGGACTTTAGGACAGAGAGTTTAGGCGATCAGACCTGAAAGGGATTTTAGAACATGAAACAAAAGGGCAGAAAATGTTAGCTACGAGAGGGCCTTTCAAACAGAGAAAATTAGAGCTTAGAAAGACTTTAGATCAGAGTAAGTCTAATGACAGAGCTTAAAAGGGCCTCAGAACATGAAACAAATAATGCTGCTGAAAGGGACCTAAGAATATGGAACATAAGAGATATGAGCAAAAAGAGAATTTCAAATCCAGAATGTCAGAACTAGAAGGGATTTTGCAATATAGAATATAGATCGTCAAAGTTAAAAGGACCCTTAGAACAAAGAACCCAGAATGGCTGAGCTTTCTGAGACATTATGCTAGCCAGAATGCTAGAACTTAGATCCTTAAAACACTGAATGTGGTTTATAGGACTTTGCAGAAGGAACTTAGCATACATAATCCAATCAGACAGAGCTGGGAGGGACCCTAGAATCTTGGAGGTGAAAGGGATCTTAGAATTCCAATTTAGATGGGATATCAAGAAATGTAATGTTAGGGATGAAGGAAATCTTAGAACACATAATATTGAACCCCAGACTCCTAACCCTAGAAAGCCCCCTGAAACCTCCCTCTACCATAGAATATCAGTCCTACAAAAAGGGCCACTAGACCACAGAATATTAATTCTAGAAAAGGACCTTACAGTATAGAATGTCAGAATTGTTAGGGACCTTAAAATTTATATCGTTTTTCTACCCTATTCATTTTAAAGGTAGAAAAAATAAACTTCAGAGAAGGGAAATCACTTAGCCAAGCTCCTACAAATGGCTTTAGTTAGAGACAGAACCAGGAGCCTTCCAGACCAGTTGCTTTTCTAAATATTTAATGCTATATCCTGCCAAGGTAGTGTAGTTATATTTGTTAGAGAGCTGGAACCAAGAAGTCCTGGGTTTCAATCCAATCTCTGATATATTTCAGCTATTTGATTCTGGCCAGAGCATTTAATATCTCTGTCATGTGTAACTTTGTCCGTTCAGAAATTGCTGAACAGGTGGTGATGCTGTTTGGTGATACTAAAGGGAGCTTGCCAACAAGGAGGTACAAGTTTCATCCTTCACTGTTGAACTCTCCTCTTCTTTTCACTATTTCTTCCAACAGACCTTAGATTTCATATATAAAAAAGAGAAAGTTTCAAAGGCAACATACTTGACTATGCACTGACTTCTCGCATTGATCTCACAAGGAACTGGTAGCCACCAATAGGAAAGCAATTACTAAATGGTACACTGGATAGAACACTACTCCTGGAGTCAGAAAGAACTATATTTAATTCCTACCTGAGGCAGTATCTGTGTGAGCCCTTGGCAAGTCACTTAAGTCTCTCTGCCTCAGTTTCCTGATCTGTAAAATGAGGATAACAATGCCTACCTTCCAGAGTTGTCATGAGGACCAAAAGAGATAGCATTCATAAAGCTCTTTACAAACCTTAAAAGTGCTCTATAGACATTTGCTATCATTAAATGCACAGAATATAAAATGGCTGCTGGCCAGATAGTTCAAGGTTTAAAACTTGTTGCTAATTCAGACAAGGTCATCATTTTGTGCATGGTAAGCTTACTACTTTTCATAGTTATAGCCTAAAGCCCAAAACAAATCAGCTACTATGTAGTTATGTGCTAGTGGATACAAGGGAGTCTGAGGGAGAGGGTATGGATAGTTTGCTGCAAATCTATCCTTACTACTAGTGAAAGTAGGAAAAAACAACTTCATTTGTGTTTATATTGTGTTCACTGGGTTTGTCTTGGTAGATAGACTCACAAATATTTTATTTGTCTACAGTTATTTTAAATAGTATTCCCCATCTCTTGCTCCTGGGCTTTGTTGGTTCTACAAAGGAATGCTGATGATTTAGGAAGGGTTTATCTCATCCTACAACTCTGCTGAAATTATTAATTATTTATTAGTTGATTCTCTAGGGTTCAGCTGCAAAGAATGATAGTTTTGTTTCCTCACTATTCTAATCCCTTTGATTTCTTTTTCTCTTATTGCTATAACTAACATTTCTAGCGCTATATTGAATTCTAGTGGTGGTAATGGACATCCTTGCTTCACCCCTGGTCTTATTGTGAAGACTTCTAGCTTATCCCCCTTACAGATAATGCTTGTTTATCACTTTAAGGAATGCTCCTTTTGTTCCTATGTTCTCTAGTATATTTAATAGGAATACATGCTGTATCTTGCCAAGAGCTTTTTTAGTACCTACTGAGATAATCACATGATTTCTGTTGGTTTTTTTTAATTGGTAGGATCAATTATGTTGATTAATTCTTTAATATTGAACCAACCCTGCATTCCTGGTATAAATTCTACTTGTTCCTAATGTATAATCCTTGTGATATATTGCTGTAAACACCTTACTAACATTTTGTTCAAAAGGTTTGCATTGATAATCATTAAGAACATTGGTATAATTTTCTTTCTCTGTTTTAGCTCTTTGTGGTTTAGGTATCATCACTATATCTCTGTCATAAAAGGAATTTAATAGGACTCTTTCTTGGACTATTTTTCCAAATATCTTATATAGAATTGGAATTAATTGTTCTTTGAATATTTGGACAAATTTCCTTATGAACTCATCTGGCCCTGGGATTTTTTTCTTAAGGAATTCATTAATGACTTGTTCAATTTCTTTTTCTAAGATGGTATTCCTATTTCTTGATCTGTTAATCTAAGTAATTTATATTTTCATAAATATTCAGATTGTAAGATTTATTGGCACATCATTGTATAAAATATTTCCTAATGATTGCTTTACTTTCTTCTTCCTTGATTATGATTTCACCC
This sequence comes from Myrmecobius fasciatus, assembly GCA_023553655.1. Taxonomy (NCBI): domain Eukaryota; kingdom Metazoa; phylum Chordata; class Mammalia; order Dasyuromorphia; family Myrmecobiidae; genus Myrmecobius; species Myrmecobius fasciatus. The sequence goes on along the minus strand of JAJPUD010002122.1, from coordinate 333,222 downwards.
TTTTCATTTTTGATACTGGAAATTTGGTCTTCTTTCTTTTTTTTTTTTAATCAAATTAACCAATGGCTTATCAACCTTCATTTCTTTTTTTCCTTCAAAAAACCAGTTCCTAGATTTGTTAGCTTAATAGTTGTTTTCCTTTTTCTTTCATTCTCATTAATCTTGCCTTTGATTTTGGGATTTCCAATTTGGTTCTCAAATTTTTCATTCCTTCTTTTTCCAGCTTTTAGTTGCATGTCCAATTCATTGATTTGTTCTTTTTCTATTTAGTTGATATAAGAATTTAGAAAAAGAATTTTTCCTCTAAATACTGCTTTGGTTGTATCCCATGAATTTGGGGATGTTGTCTTATTATTTATTCTCTTTAATGAAATTATTCATGTTTCTGTGATTTGTTCTTTGACCCACTTCCTTAGGATTAGATTTGGTTTCCAATTAATTTTTAATCTTTCTTTCCATTGCCTTTTGTTGAATGGCATTTTTATTGTATAATGATCTGAAAAGAATATATTTAATATCTGCCTTTCTTTTTTATTTTGAGGGTTTATGCCCTAATACATTATCAATTTTTCAGAGGTGTCATTTGTTACTGAGAAAAATATATAATTTTTCCTCATTGAGTTTTCTCCAAAAGTTTGAGATATCTAACTTGGTGTCTATATGTTGAGTATTAATATAACTTTTAGCAAGATGTAGTCTCCTTCCTTTTCTCACTTAATTAGATGTTTTTGCTTTTGCTTTGTCAGAGATCAGAATTGCTACCCATTTTTTAAACCGTCTGAAGCATTATAAATTCTGCTTCAGCCTGTTAACCTTTACTCTGAGTGTGTGTGTGTGTGTGTGTATGTGTATTTCCAGTATGTTTCTTGTAAACAGCATATTGTAGGATTCTAGTTTTTGATTCACTTTGCTATCCCCTTCCATTTTATGAGAGTTTATCACATTCATATTCAATTATAACTACTGTGTATTTCCCTCCATCTCATTTTTCCTCTTTGTCCTCTCTTTCCTTTCACCCTTTTTTTCCTCACCATTGTTTTGCTTCTGTCTACCACCTCCTGAGATGCCCTCCCTTCTGTGAATTCTCCATCCTTTTCTTCTTATTCTTTTCTTCTACATCCCTGTCAGGCAGGATAGATTTCTATATTCAACTGACTATGTATATTACTCCTCTTTGAGCCAATAATGATGAGAGAAAGGTTCAAGCAACCCTACCCTACCATCTTCCTCTCACTGTAATAGGTCTTTTAAGTCTCTTCATGTGAAATAATTCACCCCATTCTACTTCTCCCCCTTCCATCTGTACCTAATACACTCCTTTTTCCCCGTGCCTTAATTATTTTTATATAATTCCCTTAAATTCATCTAATGCCTGTATCCTCTGTCTATGGATATTCCTTGTAGCCTCACTATTAGTGATGTAATTTTTAAGAATTGCAATTATCTTCCCATGTATGGATGTAAACAGTTTAGCTCTATTGAATTCCTTATGTTTTTCCCCTTTTTACCTATTTCTGCTTCTCTTGGATCTGAATATTGGAGATCAAATTTTTAAATTTAATTTTGCTTTTCATATGAAAGCTTGAAAGCCTTCTATTTCAGTGAATGATCATTTTTCTCCTTGATGTATTATGCTTAATTGTGCGAAGTAAGTTATTCTTAATTGTAATCCTGGCTCCTTTTTCTTCCAGAATATCATATTCTGTGACCTCTGATCTTAATTTTAATGTTGCGGCTGCTAAATCCTGTGTAATCCTGACTGTGGTTCCCTCATATGTGAATTGTTTCTTTCTTGCCACTTGCAGTATTTTTTCCCTTGACTTGATGATTCTGAGATTTGGCTATAATGGTCCTTGCAGTTTTTATTTTGGCATCTCTTAGAAAAGCCACTTTAAAATACACTTTCTACTGGTAGATGGGAGATCTATTCCATCATCCCTGTAGCCAGTAGATGGCCCTTATAGAATCCCCTACCTACCAACTCACTCCCAGAGTCCTTACATTATATTGTTGAGTGTCCTTATTCAAATGGAGCTCATTGCATATAACACATGAAGAACTCAATAGAGAGAAGGGTTTTTGGTGAATACAGTCTTAGAGAAGACTTCTTGGGGAGCAGGTCTGGAGGAAAAGGCTCATCTTACACTATTTCATGCACTCTGTGGCCCCACTGAACTGGACAAACTTTCCATCCTCCAAATACATCCAACACTTTCCCAACTCTGCACCTTTGTTCTCAACACTCTCTATGCCTAAATATCCTCTCCTCAGGAAGCACACTCTCCTATATTGTCCATAAATCTTACCCTTCCTTTGATGGTCCTGCCCAGGGAGAGGATTGGACTTGCCTAAAATGACACCTAGGCCTCTAAGTCTAGATCTCAAAAGAGAAAACTTAAGTCAGTCCTTAGAGGTGGTGGGATTTTCCCAAGATCACCCAAGTATTAAGTCTCAAAGGTGGGATTGGACTTAGCTCCTCAGATTTCAGAGCCAGTCCTCTTTCCCAGGTATCACAAGATGCAGGAAGGAAGTATCAAAGGAATGGAATTACAGAAATAGGCATACTGGCATGACCTGTGTTTTCACTTCAAAGCAAAGGGTGGACAGAATGGGAACCAACTTTAGATTCCTTCTTCTTCGATTCAATCAACCAGTCAATAAACTTTTAGTAAATGCCTACTATGTGCCAGCCACATGTGCTAAGTTCTGGAGGTACAAATACAAAATTGCCCCTGCCTCAGGAGGACTTTGCATTCTATTTTAATAGAGGAAACAACAGGTGCATAACATTTCTAAATAGAAATCATATATAAGACTTTTCCCCCAAATTGCCCATTGGATCCTGCATAATGCTAAGCACACAGTAGGTAGGTATCTGAAATGATACCTTCCTTATTTTTGCTTAGGTTTTTTCCGTTCACAATTTAGCATGCTATGTACATTCACGTAAGCGTACACCAAATAATGAAGAGGAACAAAGCACCCTTAGCAACTGGGTGAGGGGATGAGAGTTGACTAGAGGGAGGACAAAGGAGTCCCTGAAACAAGGAATTGATATGGGCTGAAAAAGCAATTCTGCATAGGTCTCCGTGACTTGGCTCTGGGCAAATGGCTGCCTGGCCTCAAGGAAGGGCCTGCCTGAAGCAAACCTGAGGCTTACGGTCTGCCCAAGAAGGAACAGAGGTACAGCTTAGATAAATCTGTCTTCCCTCATTCTCCTCAATGGGTAACTTACCTAGCCTTGCTGTAAACCCTCTCCGGGATGCATGTGCTCCATGGCCCAGATATGGATACCCAAGATTATCCTGGCTTCCTAATAATCAGAGTGACCCCAAAGTGGAACAGGATTCACTCGATAAATGTAAACTATTGTTTAGGAGAGAAGCCACATCATATAATATAGAACTTCTTATTCTACAGAGATCTCAGGAGGTTTTTGAATTTGGATGGGGAAAAATGTTACCTCCTCTAACTGAAAGTTATAGTTTTCTTCAATTATGAATGTAAGCTACAAACATGATTCTAAGAAGGAGTTCATAGGTGCTAAAAGGGTCCTGGCCACACGAAAAAGATTAAGAACCCCAGGAAGAAAATCCTGAGTTCAAATCTTGCCTTTTACACTTACCAGCTGTGCAACCAGTGTAAAAAAATTTATTTTCCTCAGCTTTAATTGTCCTCATTTATAAAATAGGTACAATAACACCTATCTTCCAAGGTGGTTGTGAAACTTCAACAAGATTCAAATCAATTCCACAAGTCTTTCTCAAAAACCTACTCTATGCTAGGCATTGGAGACAGACAAGGATAAAAAAGGGCCCCGACCTCAAGGAGTTTACATTCTTGTTAAGAGTACACAACACAAACATAGGCAAGCCAATAAAAATATATGAAGTAAATATGGAATAACTTTTGAAAGGAGAGCCCTAAAATTTGGGAGAATGAGGATGAATTAAAAGAGGTGACATCTACAAAGCAGTTCTACATTCTAAGCATCAGAGGGAGAGAGGAAGAGTATTATAGGTGCTGCTTGTAGAAAGGCATTAGGACGCAGGGGATGCAGCAGTATCTATGAACAAGGAATAACAAGAGAACCAGTGTGGGTGGGACCAGGGCATATGGTTTGTCATCTAAGTTCAGAGAAGCCCATTTCCAGGTGAGTTGAAGGGCAATCCATTACTTTCAGCCACACCAAGGGATTCTCAGTCCCTTTAATATGGCCCATAGGATGCTATGACATTAACTAATTTTTTCCATTGAGTCTTCTTGATTTCTGACCAGATTGATCTCTCTCTGATCACCACTGGCTGCCTACTACCGGTAACTCCTTCGAGGAGTCATAACAGGCCCACAAAGACAGATGTGCACACTTGATAAAACGTTTCTCTGAACTATTCTGAAAATCAGGAAAGTGGTCTGTAAATTCAGCCCTGCACATTTTATCCAGGCCTAGGATTGGCGGAGCGAGGGAGGGCATGCCAGGCAGAACTAAAAGCCCCAACAGCGATCAATCTCCTTGTCCACAGGATAATGATCTGAGTTGATAGTGATTTTACTTCCTGCGAAAGCCTCCAACATAATATGGGACATTTATAATATCCCCTAGCTGTGGACTTGGCACGGGGAAATGTTGTTCAAGTTTTGACTGAAATGGCAAATTCTTTCCATAAGAAATAGATCATTAGATTGATGTCAGATGACACAATATTAATGTGCAGCTATTTTGGCTTGTAGTTTCCCTGGAGATACATCCAAAAAAAATCGCCTAGCATAATTCAAGTAGCTTCTAATCTAACTCACTCTCCTTGTAGGAAGTGTCCAGGCAAGGGATGTATGCACAGAGAGCCAGGGCAGGGGGATGAGGCTTCAAGCAAAGACCTGACTTTTCCCCTGGAGTGTAGAGTTAGAAGAATTTGGCTTCTTTCCCAGAATTTAGTTCAGTTCAGGATTGGCTCAGCTAAGGCTTAAAGGAAGGGAAAGATGTGGATCATTTTCAAGAGCTAAAAAATACAATAAGTCCAAGGGAAGATGGAGTCCATTTTCCAATGGCCCCCATTAATCACATTGCCGTGATTTGGTTTGGTTTGGTTTCCCTTGCCCAGAAAAGTACATGATGTATGAAGGAGACTGTACTTCCTCCCCGTTCTGGCTAGACTGCACTGCAGTGGCAGCCTGGCTGGACAGGATGGCAGGTCTGTGAACAAGCGTCACTAAATAAGGCTCAGGGCCACCAGAGGAGGAATGAGCTGCCCAGAAAGACAAATCTTAAGACTTCAAATCCAGACCTTTTCTTTTAACCACCTGGGTGTCCTTTACTAAGTCCCTCCCCTCTCCTACTTTGGCAACTACTGCTATAAAATCCTTTCCTGCTTTGGATGTGGTTACCCACTCAGCCTTCAACCAGAACAGACTGCCATTTTGTGTCTCAGACCACATCTTGGGTGTAACTTTTTTTTCCTTTAGGTTAATTATTTTTTCCCTAATCACCAGTCTACACTCATTACCTCATTCATTATCAGACCACAAGTAAAATATCAATTGTTTTTGTTCTGGCCAGAAACTAAGGATCTTCCCCTCCCAAAATTATTGTTTTGTGAAGTCCAACTAGGCTGTCTTAAAAACCTCAATTCTTACCTAGCCTTTAATCAATGAATGGGTATTGCCTCAGACTAAAATCTGAAAAAAAAAAAAACATTAGCTTACAAATGTCAAGGTCTCTCACTGCATCCTGGACCATAGCTCGTCATCATGACCTACGTCTTGCCACTGTTCTCAAAGGATCCTGGAGGAGAGAGTAAAGCTGATAATTTTGGACAGCCCCACCTCAAATAAATCCAATTTATTTGCAAGTCAAGATGTCACAGATCCCCTTTGAGAATGAAGGATGAACAACATCATCCCCCTTTAGAATTTAACTCTTTTCACATCAATTCAAGAAAGGTCTCATTCAGCAATATGTAAGCTCCTTCAAGGAACACAGGCTTTGTGTTTGGGGCTTTTCTAAGTTTTTTCTAAGCTTAGTTTTCTAAGGGTTTAGCACCTGATATGCCATATCTTAAGGTAATAAAATGCTTGTTGAAATCATATTTATTCAGGAATATTACTAGGGAAGACTCTAGGCAAAGTTGGCAAGTATCTAAAGTCCATTGGGAGCATTCTTCTCACGCCTCAGGAGCCCCAAGGTATATGGAGCCTCTGTGCGAGACTCTAACTTCCCAGCATTCCTTCTTCCCTTGACTGCTCTCCCCAGGAAATGATCTAGATCTCTCTGCCATTTCTTTCTGATCAAAACTTAGTCATCTTTTGACTCATTCCAGACTTTTCCTTCTAATTCAATCTAAAACTTAGCCCAGGGCTCAGCCTCAGGCTTACCAAAAGGCAAGATTTCCTGAGCCCTACTGACAGGACCACCAGCCTAACAAATGTCTTCCCCAGCAGAAGGAAATCCCCGTTATTCTTTGGAGTAGGGCACTGAAAGCCCTCATCAAAAGACAACTGAGAGGTCTCAAATTAAGCCATAATTAATATTTTCCACCTGGATAAAGCCCCAAAGGTGAGGACAGTGGTCATTTTGTTCATGTAGTTAGAACTGGAAGGGACTCCATAAATTTTCTAACCTGCTCATTTAACAGAGGAAGGATCTGAGGTCCAGGAAGGGGAATAGACTCCCCTACAGCTACACATAGGATCCTAGATGTATATACTATAAATGCCCATGCTGTAGGCAAGTCCCTTCCCCTCCCTGGGGAAGCTCCAGCTGGAAGGAATCTCTAAGGCCATCTAATCTAGTCTCCTCATTTTATAGAAGGAAAAACTGAAGCTCAGTGGCACGGGTATCATCGGTAAGAAGCAGATTTCAACTGAAACCCTCCAACCCCAAAGCAGTGTTCTTTCCACTTTTAAGAGGTGATTTCAGAGCATGAATTCCATAACAGATCACCACAAAAAGCATTCTGGACTTTTTATTTCCTGGCTCTGGGACTTATTGGCCATGTAAAGTCGGCTAAGTCTCATCCCTTTCTGGGATTCAGTTTCCTCCTCTATAAAATGAGTAGATTGGTCTAAAGTAAAGCAAGGATGCTTAACCTGTTCTGTGGCCTGGACCCCTTGGGCAGTCTGGGGCAGCCTAGGGCCCATTCTCAGAATCATGTTTTTAAATGTATAAAGTATAAATCAGAGAATTACTTTTTCAAAAATCCATCAAATTGAAATAGAGTCATCAAACTACTAAAAAAGTTCACCCCTCCTTGTCCCCTTCCTCCTTAAGAACTCCTGGGATCAATAACCTTTATTTCCCCTCATAATCCTCCTATTTCTTTACACAGATATTCTGAGAAAAAAGTTCAAGGCTCAGTAGAAATGAAAACTAGACAGACTTCCCCATTTCGTCTAATGTGGGCTCTGAATCTAAATTGGGGATGTGACTGTATATCAGACTACTATGGCCCCTGGGAAGCTTTAGAATTGGGCCATGTCAGAACTATGAAGCTGAGAGGCCACTAAAGCATCTTGTACAGAAAAAGGTAAGGAACTAAGGGTGCAATCGATTTCCTTTTATCCAGGGGCACAAATCCAAGAATTTGGGAGGATTAGAAAATGGTTCCTACTCAATAATCTGTGGTTAGACAGCAGGGACTAGGAGGTGGCCTGGGGGTCCTACCTTTACCAACCCCCAATGCCCCAGCTAACTAGACACAGCACACAGTTGAATCAGCAGCTAACAGGACAGATTTTCAAGTGGAGGAGATCTCAATGGAAAGCATCCCACTGGATGAATACAGATTTGCCTGCCTAATCCTGATAATTTGTTCTCCCAAATAATTCAGGGATCACCCTAACCCTGGTTGGCCGAAAGGGTTCAAAAAAGAACAATGGGTAGAGGATACCAGGATGTAGACTTTTCCAACAACCAACACTGTCTGACAGCAGAGTGAGCCTAATTCATTAAGTAGTGAGTGCTCCCTTCACTGGACATGTTCAGACAAGGGCTGAATGATCATAGTTTGGAGATTGGATAGAGGGGATCTTTATATAGTCATGAATTACATGACTGCCAAGGTTCCTCTCAGTAATAAATCTAGGATCCTACGGATGACGTTAGGCAAATAATTCCCACCCATTGGACCTCAGTTTCCTCCTTTGTAAAGAAAGAGTAAGATTACTTGGCTTCTGAGGTCCATTCTAACACTAAATCTATGACCTTATTGTGACCTCAGGCAACTCAGTTGGGCCTCAGTTTCTGTATCTGTAAAATGAGAGGGTTGAAATAAATGATCTCTTCAATCCCTTCCTCTACACATGTAGAAATATATGCAAAATCTATACAAAATAAATAAAAGGTCTCATAGGCCATCCAGTCTAACCCTTTCATTTTACAAAAAAAAATGAAGTCACAGAGGTAGTAAGTCTCAGGAATCCAATTTTAACCCAGAACCTTTGATGAATGCTGCTTTTCAGTAACACCATCCCAAAAAAGTAATGTGTTTGTTCATACTACTTCTAACTACTTAGACTTGAAAATGGAAGGAAGTTTGTAGCAAAAACTAGATTACTAGAAACTGCTTGGGTTGAAGTCCCTCATGACTTGAAGTCCTATTCATGAACTTTTTTCCCTCTAGGTGCACACAGAATCCACTCCCTGTAACCATCCTTTGGTAGTTAGGAAACAGCTGATCAGATTACCCAGGTCACTTTTTGGAACTCCTTTTTCTTCCCTCTAGAACTTTAAAGTACGTCTTTCCCCTTGACCACCAAATGTCAGTCATGTTTCTGGCAGCCTCCTGTGGTTCTGTGCTTAAATTCTAGTGGGTTTTCTGCTCTGAGCAACTAGCAAAGCCCCTGCTTCTCCCAGATTCCATAGTGCACTGGCAATCACAGACCAAAAATAATTGACCAAGATAGAGATCTTAACTACCTTTAATGAAAGAGTCACCTGACTCAGATGAACCACATCCTCAAGTAAAGAAATAGATGTACATGGGTTGGCTGGGTCATTCTCAATGATATTTGAAAGACCATGGAAAATGGGAAAGGGGTCATACTCATCAATTTAACAAAGTTGACACAAAAAGAAAAAAAATATTGGAGGGAAAATGGGAAAACAGGCATACTAATACACTGCTGGTGGAATTGTGAATTGATCCAACCATACTGGAAAACAATTTAGAAATATGCTCCAAAGAACATTAAACTTTATATATGCTTTGACCCAGGAATATCAGTACTAGACCCGTATTTCAAAGAGATCAAAGAGGTGAATAAGTTGTGGCATATAATTGTAATGAAATTCTGTTGCTGTATAAGAAAAAAGGAAGGGGATAGATTCAGAGAAATCCGGGATGATCTGTATGAACTGGTAAGAAGTCAAGTTAGAAGAACAATATTTAAATAATAACAACATTGTTAAAAAAAACTTTAAAAGACTCAAAGCAACTAATCAATGTAGTAAGCAACCATGATTCCCTAAGACTAATGAAGAAGCAGGCTCCCTCCCTCTCTCAATAGGAAAGGGATAGACTTAGGGTCCAGCATGAGGTATATTTTTTTTAACACCACCAATATAGAAATTTGCTTTTAATTAAGCATATTTATTACAAGGCTTTTTTTTCTTTTTTTCAAAACAATGGTTGAGGAAATAGAAAACTATTTTTCAATTTTGTTCTTTAAAAATGACAAAATTCAATTAAAAAAAGAAAATGTGAGAGGGGCTGCAGGAATGGAAGAAGTAAAATTACACCCAGATTTTAAAAAAAGAATAGCATCTTTAAAATATCAGCAGTAAGCCTGACTTGGATTCTAAGGAAAATTCATAAGGAATAATTAATCATCAAGTAATTAGATGGATTTGGAACTAGCTCAATGACAAGATTCATAGGAGAGGGAGTTCAATGTTCACTTGGTGGGAGGTTACTATGGAGTGATACAGGGATCTCCCTTACTGCAATGTTACTGAACATTTTAAATCAATGACTTGGGTAAATTCATAGATGCAAAGCCCACATAATTAGAAGAGAACAAAAAGATAAGAATAGGTGAAAACTGAATGATACTTGAGATCCCAAACAACTCTTGCCAAGTTGGACAGACCTAATAAAATTACACTGGATGAGGATAAAACAGTCTTACACGTGGGATCAAAAATTCAACTTCACAGGTTAGGGGAGGATAGATAGACAGCAGTTTTCCTGAGACAGATGCAAACTTAGATGCATTTCTACCAAGAATAAAGAGGTGAGGATCCTTTTGTAGTCTACCCTAATTATACTGACCTATTTTATCAGGTTCTGGCTGCCCTGATTTAATTATTACCTTGGAGAGAAATCAAGATGAGGAAGGACCTTGAGTCTGTGTCGGATGAGGTTTAGTTGAAGAACCTAGTGATCTTTTAGCTTGGAGAAGAGAAGACTCCAACCAGATATGAGAGCTTTGTTCAAGTATTTGAATCTTCCTTTTGGCCTCAGAAGGCAAAACAAGGACCAATGACAGGAAGATTCAAAGAGGCAGATTTAGGCTTGGTGACAGGAAAAAGCCAACAATAAGAGTTATCCAACAGTAAAATGAGAACGGGGATAATAATACTCCCTACTTCCCAGGGTTGTTGTGAAGCTAAAAGGAGATACTTGTAATATGCTTAGCACAGTGCCTGGCACATAGCAGGCACTTAAATCCATCCATAAATCCATTCATAAATCAATCCTTCCTTCCTTCCTCCTTCCCTTTTCTCATTGACCTGTAAGCTCCAGCACTGACATGTTGTCTGGACAACTCACTTCAGCACTAAACTACCCATACCATCTGGTACGACTGGGGAGGAAGACATTGGAGTCTTAATTGATCCAAGAAATTGTAAACTTCTTGAGAGATGACATCATAGTCTTCCTTTATTTTAATCAATAAGTATCTCTTAAACATCCACGCTGTGCTAGCACACTGCATTAGGCACTGCGGGGCAAAAATATAGAAAGGAAACAGCTTCTGCCCTCAAAGAACTTATAGTCTAATTAAGCAACAAGCTTGAGAAGAGGGAACCCAAGTCTAATCCTATATCAAGGACTCTTTTTTACTATACCCATGGCCCTCTGTTCAGAATGGCTTCATTCAATTCAATAGAAGGTTATTAAGTCTCTCCTTTGCACCAGACACTGTGCTGGGTACTTGATTCACAATGGCACAAGGAAAATGGCCCCAACTGTCAGGGTGCTTACATCCTACCAGAATAAGCAATATAAGGATATTTAAGTAAATCCCAATGCTCCCCAAGCTCTCAGTGTAGCATCAAAATCGTGCCTTTGCCCAGATTTCTCCATGAGTGAGGTATGACATTTCATAATGAATTCTCAGAATTGGTTCCCAGGTACAAATGGGAGCAGCGGGGAAACTCGAGCCACCTGGCCGAGACCTTCCAGCCGAACAACATCTCTGGGCTTTGTTTTATAGGGCACGCTGGGCTTCTGTTTCCACAACCTTCTCAGTTCATTTCATTAGCTCTGTTCTGTTCCACGACAGATGCACACTCAGGGTGCCCACAATGCAGCAAGAATGGCACTCAGTCTAAATAATAGGTTCGAGCTCGGATTTGTCAAAGGGATAGCGCCAAGATTTTTTCCAAAAGAACGAGAGGAAGAAAATGAATTCAATGAATCACTGAAGCGGCAGCCTACGTCTTTGGGGAGTAGTTTTCTATACTGTAATTATGAATGTGCTACACTCGGCATGGCATGAGTCACGGTCGTGAGGAGGGGAAGACAAGGTGGGTGCCACATTGCTGAGCAGCATTTTCCAGGAGGATGAGTGCCCCCTAGTCAATGACAGCGTGCCATACCCAGGCACTTCCCTCAAAAACGACTGAGGACAATGTTACTGCACCCCCCATGACACGCTTAGGCGGCCTGAAGTTTTGGCAAGGGCAGGCTGGCAATGCGACTTCCAACTCTCTCACCCAGCCCCATTATTTAGTAAGGCTATCATATATTGAGTCGGACTTTGGCTATGATACTATTGTGGGTCAGAGGGGAGAACTCAAAAGTTGGGGTTGCAGACTGGTGTCACAAGGTGTCTCAAAAGAATTTGCAGGCTCAGACCCATTTCCAAATCGGGGGGCAAAGTTTCTTGTAATGTCAATTGAAGAGGGCCAATTGATAAAAGGATTTTATCAAGGAACCAAGAGAAAGAAAGTAGATTTATATGACAAAGTTAGACCAGAGCTTCAGACTACTAATTTGCTCATTTAATGGCTTACAAGTAGGTTTTTGGGGTGGTCTGTTCACTATTGTTTCAGGAACTTGGTTATCACTGACCAACAGATTATCTATCTGACAGTCAGTAATGTTTGTAGGATTATTCTAAGACCAGAAGATTTCTGCAATCACTGACGGAAAGATTATTAGAACAATAGCACTCTAAAATGGGGGGGGGGAATGCAGAATCACTGATTCTAAAACCAGAAGATTTTAGAATCATTGACAGATTGTTAGAACAGAAGCACTCTAAGGTCAGGGCATCTTAAAATTATGGCTATATTTCACCTAGAAGCTGTACCCTCTTGATTTCACCTGCTTGGGCAAATCATTTAAGCTTCCCGGGCCTCAGTTTTCTCCTCTATAAAATGAGACCATTGGATTATATGGCTGCCTGAAGTCCCTGCTGGCTCTCGGTTTAGGATCCTATTATAAGATTTTCTTTTAAAGCTCGTATTTCATTTAATAACCAGCAAGGTTAGGGAGTGACACTATTGTCCCCATATTACAAATGATGAAACTGTAGGCTCAGAAAAAGGAAAGGTCAGTCAGTTAATTAGAGGTAGAGAAAGGATTTGAGTCCTGGTTTTATGACTTCATAACCAGAGCTCTTTCCTTTATGTCATGCTGGATGGCTGGATTCTCCTAAGATTCTGAAGAATTACAAGGAAGTGAAAGGCCATCTGGTCCAAACATGGACCTGATGCAAGAGTCTTCTCTTCATCATGAATATGTGATCATCCAGACTATTCGTGAACACTTGAAGTGAAAGGAAATCATTACCTTGCACAAAAATCCCTTCCATTTTCAAGCATTTAGAAGTGTGAAAAAATGCTTCTGCCCTCTGAGATCCAGACTGAAAAATCTCATCTCTATTCCTTGCAAAAGCCATATGAAGTTATATGGTATAATGAAAAGAATGCTTGGATTTGGAGGTTGATGAGTGGGGTTTACATCCTGCCTCTGTTTCCTCCCTAAATTGTCCTATTTAAATCTCCAGCCCTTACTTTAAGTCTCTGTAAAATGATTAGGGTAGACTAGGGGGGATCTCTGAGGGCCCCTACACTTGTGGATCTAACCTCCTAGGTGTTACCTTGGATGAATCCCTTTCCCTCTTTGAACCTCTTTCTTCAGACCAGAAGAGAATTGGACTAAATGTATAGTGGAACTGCTCCTTTCTCTAGGCTAAATCTTTTTTTTTAAATCCAACCTCTTGTCATATAAATTTTGTTTGCTATACATTATCGCACCATTAGCTCAGATTGAATTTATAATCTACTGAAACTCTCAGATTTTTTTCATGTGAACAGTCTAGGTGAGAAATTAATTTTTTAACACAGTACAGAATTTTATATTAATTCCATTTTTTCATTTTTGTTGCTAGTTTCATTTTGTTTCTAGAGCCTGCCTCCATCATCTCCACATTACTGCTATAATAGTAGCTATCTCAAAAATCACAGCAGTAGTCTCAGAGATGGAAGGGCCCTCCTTGGCCATCGCCTCCAATCCATACCATTAGGAGAATGCCTTCTCAAACATCTATGATAAATCCAGCCTTTGCTCAAAGACCCCGAATGAGGAGGAAATCCATCATCTATACAGGCAGCCCACCCCATTTGGGGAATAGCTCTCACGGTTAGGAAAGTTGTCCTTAAGTCAAGCCTGAATTAGCCTCTTGCTTCATATTTCCAAGTTAAGCCCTATGGGGCCCAACAGAACACGCCTAATCTTTCTTTCTCTGACAGCCCTCTGGCCTCTTAAAGTTCTTTAAAGTTCACCTTGGTGAAAATAATATAAAATATAATAAAACAAAAAGATCCCATCTCCACTGAGCTATCTCTTCTTCAAGTTAAGCATTGCCAGTTCCTTCACCTGATCTTTATGTGACATGAACACTTTGACCATCCTGGATGCAGTCCTGTGAGTGTGGTCCAGTTTATTAGCATCCTTCTTCACAGGCAGGGCCTAGAACTGGAGACCAATTTAATTCACCTGCAGATATCACCTGGTTAGATAAGAAAATTCTCTCTCAATTCACTGGGGGCTGACTAGTTGCGATCCAGTGTAATCATTTTTAGCCAACAGGCCTCTGGACCATTCCTAGGCAGCTCTTGCTATTTCATTGTCCTCTCCCCTATCCTTCCCCTTCCCCATTTTTTTTTTCAGAGACACAGGAGGTAAGCTGTTCACAATTCTTGAACAGTTTCCCTCATCTGTAAGCTAGCAACTACAAGTGACCTAGTTGGTGTTAGGCTCCAGAGCAGCTCACCCATCCCAGCTGACAGTCACTGCAAGGCTAGCACCTGCTGATTTAAATACACCATCTTTGAAAGAGATGAATTTCCTTGTCACCATCACGAGTGCCTGCAGACAGCCTAAAGCAGAATACATTAGCTAGTAAACAATATGAAATAAGACATACAATATTTACCCAAAGTAGCCATAAAATACATTGCTTTTTTATTATGAATGTACTAGCTAAGGTGAAGGAGGTTGGGAAAGGATCAAAACTTGAAACCAATAATATGAAATTTAACAGTGTGACATGGTTATTAAACATAGAGGCAGATGCTTGGATTGGAGAATGGAGAGTTATGGTTCATTGAATCCTGCAGTTAATTGGGAGTTCCCCTGAGGACATGGACCTTTGGAGCCCTCACAGCAGGCCTCACACACATGATGCTCTGCATGTAATAGAGATGCAGAAAGGGACGGACTGCTGGGAAAGAGCACTGGAGAAAAATGTGAGTTTAGGGACTACCGCAGCTATTTAGTACTAGAGTCATTCTCTTTCCTGGCATTTCCTCATCTGCAAAAAGATACACATAGAGAGACAAAAAGAGACATATGGGGAGAGACAAAGAGATAAACAGAAAGAGACAGAGAGACAATGAGAGACAAAAAGGGAGAGACAGAGAGAGAGATTGATTTTTTTTTTAGAAAGGTGAGGTGTGGGGTAGAGTTGGGGGAAGAAATAAAGGGTTCCAAACCTAAAATTTCATTTGGGATAGAAAACTGCTAGTGTGGAAACTCCCTCCACTGATACTGATTGATAGCTTAATGTCTTAGTCTTAATTAACTGGAACACTAATGGATTAAATGACTTGCCCAGGGTCACACAGTGTGTAAGAGGACTAAGCTGGGTCCAGCTTAGGACCCAGATCTGATTCCAAGATTGGTGAAGGAAGAAGTAAAAGATAAAATTTTATAATATGAATTATGTGGTCCAGATGAACTGAGGCAGAAAACTTATACAGGGTTTTAGCTAACTAGGGTTTGCAAACAGGATCCATAAACTGAGTATACAATCTTATAGGGGAAACAAAAGCAGATAAGAGGGGCAAGGTCACTGGGAGGATGGAAAAGCCATAATTCCAGGCAAAGATGATAACTTAATCCTGACAGGATAGGGGTCAGGATAAGAAGGTGGTGGACAGGAGACAGTGAGGCATGGGGCAATAAACAAAAGGAGGGGGAATTATCCCAGCAAGGATTGAGATAAAGAACCTGGAGTTTATGACTCAATGGTAGGTCAAAGTGGTCAGAGCTTCAAGGTTTTTCCTGGGCTCTCTTTTTTTAAACTCAATTTTCCAATCCTAATGGCAAAGAAGGGGGTGGCTATGGGTTATTATTCAGGGTGCAAAAAAAGGAATTGGATAAACTTGTGACTTTACTAAGGATGGGAAATCCTGGGTGAAACAGAAGTCCTCTACGCATGCAAGTTGGCCCTTCGCTGCAGCAAAGAGTTGCTTAGAGTACTCAGGGTCACACAAGTAAGATGCAAGAGGCACCTCGATGGCCTAGAAGATAAAATGCAAAATCAAAAGTCGGAAAAATGCAAAATCAAATCCTGCTTTACAAATTTACAAGCTGTGTCACTCTGGGAAAGTCATTTAGCCTTTCTCAGCCTAGTAATCTCATCTGTAAAATGGGGAAAATAATAATAGCACCTATCCCAAAGGGTTGAAACTAGGATCAAATGAAATAAGAAAACACTTTACCAGTCTTAAAATACTATATAAATCCTCGTTATTACTATGTGTCTGGGATGAGACTTCAAGCCAAGTCTTCTTAACCCAAAAGTCAGATCTCTATGTATTATGCTATGAAGCTACTACTAATAATAAACTGCCATTGGTAAGTTGCAGCTTCTATAGGGGTGATCCTGAGGTCCCCTCACCTTAGAATGCTATTGTTCTAACAATTTGTCAATGATCCTACAATCTGCTGGCCTTAGGAATACTATAGAATATACTCCTACAAACACTGCTGACTGCCAGATAACAATCTGTTGGTCAGTGATCATGGGTTTCTGAGACAAATGGTTGGACACATACAGACTGCTCTTCAAACCCATCTCTAAACCATAAAATTCAATATTAAGGTGTACCAGACCACTCGTCAATTCTACCTCTAAGCCATAAAATTAGCATAGCAGTCCCATGAAGAACCATATCTCTCTGTCTTTTCCTCTAAATTTGTCTTCTTGCTCCTGCTTCTTTGCTAAATCTTTTGGAATTTAGTCTGCTTCAACTGGCGATACAATTACAATAAACTTTGCCCCTTGACTTGAAGATGGGTTCAAGCCTGCATATCCTTTTGAAATGCCTCATGATACCAGTCTGTGACCCCAACCTTTTGGGGTCTCCTTTGGAACCTCAGCATTATCATTATTAAAGCCAATGTTTCCATTAAGCATCTAGGTGTCTGGCACTGTGATAAGCAGCAAGGTAATAAAGAAAGGCAAAAACAATCCCTGCCAAAAATCTCCCAATCTAACGGGGGAGACAGCATGCAAATAGCTATGTATATGCAAATATATATATATATATATATAAATAAAATATTATATATGTATAAGCATTATATATTGTATAGGTGGATTATATATTATACATAAATAATATTCATATACCATGTATACATATTACATGCATGTTAAATATTATTTATTATTAATTAAATAATATTACATATATGTTAAATATACATGTGTAAAAAAGAATAAACTGTGGTTTTAATAGATGACACCATATTCATATTCTCTAAAATGCATAGGTGGAAAATCTCTCAAAGAACAGAGAGAAGGGCAATGGAGATGAAAAGAACATGGGAAGTGTATGAGGTACATCTCATTGGTCTTGTACCAGGGATGCTCTCGGTAAACCTGCAGAGGATTCACTTACATCTGAATTCTTTTGTTTTATTACAAAAAGCAGTTATTTTAGCCAACGTTACCAAATGTTCTGACAAACATGAGACACAAAAGAATAATAGCAGGACAATAACTTGGTTTCCAGATGATTTCTATCTGAACACCATCAAAAAAGATGAGAATTAGACCATTACTACTATTATTATTATTAATGATGATGATGATCATACTCAAACCTTCTAATGGATCTGTGATTTAATCAATTTGGGTGTTCCTTCCAATGATATATGCCTTATAGCCAATCTTTCCCTGCCCATCTTAGGCCACTTGTCCATATACTCCCTAAATAATAAATTTTATAGTTGTTCAGATATTTCAGTCACATCCAACTCTTCATGACCCCAATGGGGCTTTCTTGGCAAAGATATTGAAGTGGTCTGCCATTTCCTTTTCCAGCTCATTTTACAGATAAGGAAATTGAGGCAAGTAGGGTGAAGTGACTTGCCCAGAGTTATTCAGTAAGTATCTGAGGTCAGATTTGAACTCCAGTCTTCCCAACTCCAAGCCAGGTGCTGTATTCACCATGCCACCTACTGGCCCCAATTAATAATTAATAAATACAAAGGAAAAAAGGAAGGCCTATTTTTTAGGTCTTCCCTGGGGTCTTTTTGCTATGATCTTTCTATTTGGATTAAAATTAAATTATTAAGGCTTCAATTTTTTCAAATGATATGTCAAATATCCATTTAATAAGTCAAATAACTTATTGAACGTCTTTCTTTCCTCTTCTTTGTTTTTTTTCTCTTCCCCTCTTTCTTTTCCTCCTCCCCCCTCTTCCCCCTCTATCTGTGCAAGTATCCCTCTCTCCTCCCCCTTTCTTTCTTCCTCTCCATCTTCTTCTGTCTCTCTGTCTGTCTCTCTCCAATGCCATCTGTCTCTGTCTCCATCTGTCCATCTCTCCCATCTCTCTCTCCCCCGTGCGTCTGGTCTCTCTGCCCATGTCTGTGTGTCTCTGTTGCTCTGTCTGTCTCTGTCTCTCTGTCAGTCTGTCTCTCTGTCTCTCTCTATGTCTATTTGTCTCTCTCTCGGTAATTCTCCTTACAATGAATGAGTGGCTGGGGAGAAGTCAAAGAAAAAATATTTGGAAATGAAGGTGATGTAAAAACAAGGATCTCAATAAACATGTTTAAAGGGAAAGGTTATGCAGATGAAGCGAGAAGAATACATTTTCAGACTATTGCTTGACCATGCATCCATCATCAGGAAGAAGACAATTTGCCTAGCTTCTTCAGGGTCCCATAAGTTGCCCCCAAATGAAAGAACTAATGCACAAATTAAAAAAACATACATACCTGCACATAATAGGTTTGAAAAACAATACTCTCCATGACAGCTCTGCTTATGAGGACTCAAGAATTACTGGCAAAATAAATAGGACGTCCCCTTGGCAAAGCTGCAATTTCATGTCTTGTAAACTTCTTTTCATATTACAGCCTTGTTCAAAAGAAAATCCAAAGGGACAGGCACACTCTCAAATTAGACTGCAATAAAATACAGTCGATAGGAAAACTAGACTTCATAGGACTGAGGCCTTCTTTAACAATTCAGAAGGGACTTCAAGCGATGGTAGGACTGCTACCTCATTACCGTGAGCACCATTGCTCACTGTCCAGGTCTGGACGTGGGACTGGAGAATCATAAAATCACAGGCTCCTAGTGAGAAAATTGAGAACAGTCCTCAGAGGACAGCTAGTCTACCCCTGCTTCCTTTTGACAGAGAAGAACTCAGGAAGTGGAAGTGACTTTCTCAAGATCACACATTTGATATTTCTAGACCTAGAAAGAACTTCGGCGGCCTTCTCATTCAATTTCCCCTTTCCTATTTGACAATGGAGGAGCCTGAAGAGGCAGCAGAAGTGACTTTTCCTCCATCAGAAATAAGATCCAGGATCTAGATCTAGAAGGAAGCTCAGAAGCCAGCTAACCAACTCCCTTCATTTTAGAGATGAGGAAACTGAGTTTCAGAAAAGTAAGCAGGCTTATGCAAAGTCAATAAGTATTAGGTCACAAGAGTGGGATCCCACATCTTGTGACTCCCGCCCCATTCATTGCTCTTTCCAACACACCACATGGCCTCTCAGCAGGGAACAGCCTCTATGACACCTTTGGAGAGCTCACACCTCTGTTTTCTGCCATGCTTGATAGGGATGATCAAAGGATTATGGAACAAAATTATCTCTGCTATATTTCTTCAGGTTGTTGACACATGCAAATGAGATACCACATTAGAGGAGAATCTTTTAGACTAAAAATATGATTCTGGTTCTCTGTGCTTTCTAGGTATTTGGATCCTAAGTAAGCCAGAGGCTCTTATGTCCTCCAAATCTAGGGCCCCCTCAACTCCAAGGCTATGAAAATCGCCTAGTGATCAATACACACCACCCAACAGAAAACAGAAATCACATGAGTGTCTCTTTAAAGGGTCTTGCATCTCTTCGGTGACAGATGTGATACAAAATATAATAATTAGTGTTATTACTAGGATTCCCATTGCCTTCATAATGCTGTGTTCTCTCTCATGCCCTAATTAATGATATGGAAAATAGCACACAGTCACGCAAGCTCCCATTTGCAGCTGGATGCCCAGAAATCAAATCATAATAATTCAGAGATGAGAGCATACATTTATATAGGATTTTTTTAGGGTTTTCACAACTTCTCCATACATATTCTCATTTGAGCCTCATGAATGATTACCCTGTGGAATACGTAGTAAGCATATTATCCCCATTTTACAGATGAGGAGCCATATCATATATCATACACTTCATGGGACAGTAATTCTGAACTAGACATTTATTTTGTCCCTGATTTTTTTTTCCTCGATAGTATTTTATTTTTCCAACTACGTGTAAAGATAGTTTTCAACATTCATTTTTGTAAGAATTTGTGTTCCAGACAATTTTCAGAGGATGAAATTAAAACTATTTATAGTCATATGAAAAGATGCTCCAAATCACTATTGATCAGAGAAATGCAAATCAAGACAACCCTGAAGTATCACTTCACACCTCTCAGATTGGCTAAAATTACAGGAAAAGTTCATGATAAATGTTGGAGGGGATGTGGGAGGGCTGGGACACTGATGCATTGTTGGTGGAGCTGTGAACGGATACAGCCATTCTGGAGAACAATTTGGAGCTATGCTCAAAAAGTTATCAAACTGTGCATACCCTTTGACCCAGCAGCATTTCTATTGGGCTTATATCCCAAAGAAATCATAAAGGAAGGAAAAGGCCCCACATGTGCAAGAATGTTTGTGGCAGCCCTTTTTGTAGTGGCTAGAAACTGGAAATTGAATAGATGCCCTTCAATTGGAGAAAGGCTGAATAAATTATGGTATATGAATATTATGGAATATTATTGTTCTGTAAGAAACGACCAGCAAGATGATTTCAGAGAGGCCTGGAGAGACTTACATGAACTGATGCTGAGTGAAATGAGCAGAACCAGGAGATCATTATACACGGCAACAACAGTACTATATGACGATCAATTCTGATGGACATGGCTCTCTTCAACAATGAAATGTTTCAAACCACCTCCAATTGTTCACTGAAGAAAGCCATATACACCCAGAGAGAGGGATGTGAAATGTGGACCACAACATTCTCATAGTCCTTGATTGATGTTTGCTTACATTGTGTTTCCTTTATCTGATATATCGTTTGTGTAGATAAGATTTTTCTTGCACAACAATGATAAGATTGGAAATATGTATACATATATTCGATTTGCCAATATTTTAACATAATTAACATGTAGTGGATATCCTGCCATCTAGGGGAGGGGTGGGGAAGTTGGGGGGAAAAATTTGTAACGGAAAGCTATGTAAGGGTTATTGTTGAAGAATTACCCACACATATGTTATGCAAATAAAATTTAAAAAAAAAAGTATTTGTGTTCCAATTTTTTCCCTCCCTCCTATACTTTCCCCCTCCCCAAGATAGCCAGCAATTGGATATAGGTTAAATATGTGCTGATTTTTTTAAAGACACTACAGCATAAGCACTGGATTCACAATTAGAGAATCTAGTTGCAAATCCTGCTTTAGCTACCTATTATTTATGTGACCTTGGGCAAATCACTCTCTGCTTTCTAAGGTCCCTTCCAACTCTGAGTGCCAAGTTCAGGCTCTTTGTAAACATGGGCAAATCATTTTACTTCAGCTTCCTCGTCTGGAAAAGTGGGAGAGTGATCCTTGCTCTGCCTATTTCCCAGTACAATGGAGTAACCAGGGCAGTCCCTGATTGGCTGGACTGTAATATTTCCCATGCACCTGGACATGCCCATCTCTTTCATAAGAAGTAATGATGATGCCCCAGCCCAGCAAAGCAGGGACCAACCCTAATTATCTTTGCCACACTGAAATACTTCAGTGAAATATTAACCCACCAATGTAGATATGCGCTACAGTAATGCAATCCATCTCCAAGTGTTTAATTGATCATTTACCATATTCCCAGCTCTGTGATAAGAGGAGGTACAAAGATAGAACACGACATTACCTTCTGCCTGCCTTCAGGGAGCTTCCAAACTATCTATAGGCAAAGCTCATCTCCTTATTTCCATTGATTCTTGGCCATGGCTTCCAAGAAATCCTTCACAGGTGATCTATACGATATCCTGCTGGTTGTCCTCCACATCTGGCATGTCATAGGTATTGCTACAGTGTTCCAGCTGTTCATCTGTCATTCCTGACTTTTAGAGCATGATTGGCCCACCTCCTTTTCCAATATGTCTGAGGCAGCTAGATGGTTTGATGGATAAAGCACTGGACATTGAATTCAAATCCAGCCTCAGACACTTGCAAGCTACGTGTCCCTGGGCAAATCACTTCACCTTTGTTTCAGTTTCCTCAACTATAAAGTGGAAATGAAAATACCCACCTCTCAAGACTGTTGCGAAGATCAAATGAAAAAAATATTTGTAAAGGACTTAGCACAGTGCCTGGTACATGGGAAGCATTCAACAAACACATGTTTCCCATCTCCTATCTTTCTTATTAACAATGATTATAACATATAATACCGACCAACAAAACTCCATCGGGTCTCTCATAAACTTCAGTCATATTATCAGTTATGTATTTCACCAATGGAAATAAAAAGTATAAAAAAAGAAATATACCTTTAATATGAAAGTGGATGTTCATCTTCATCTAAAGTTATTTACCAAATGCCTATTCAGTATTCTGGGGGTGTTAAAGAGAATTGTAAAAGACAAAGTTCTTGACCTCTAGGAACTCAGAGATAGTAGTAACACACAGAGGCTGAAAAAAGACAAAATTTGGTCAGACCAGGTCTTAGATTTTTTCCTTGCTCAAGAAGCTTCAGTGGCTCCCTATTACCTCCAAGATAAAATAAGAACTCTTTTGTTTGGCATTCAATGGTTCTTCATATCCTTGCTCCACTTTACCTTTCCAGATTGATCCCAAATTGCTCCCTCTCATGTACCATCAATTCCAGCCAAACTTTCTCCTAGGTATTCTGAATACATGAACGGACAGTCCATCTCCCATGTCCTTGCCTTTGCATAGGCTCTAACAAGTAGAATGTTTTCTCCCCTCAGTCTATGTCTTCAAGGCTCAGTTCAAGAGGTCTTCTCTGACTCCTCAGGTTGTTAGCGTCCTCTCATGCTCCAAATCACTCTATTTTGTCTATCTTGGATTTTCTTATCTATGCCATATGGTCTCCACTCCCAGGTGAACTTCAGCTTTTGAGGGAGGTACTGCTTTACTTTTATATTTCTAGTCTTAGTTTCTAGAACAGCAGGAAGTGCTTAATAAATATTTGCCGATTGATTGGTGTCCTTTCAACAGCAAAAAAGTGTTTGCTTCAATTCAACTGATTATTTTTCAACTAGGATGCCACCTATATATGGCTAATGAAAAAATATCCTCAAGAATCTTGAAATACTATAGAGAAAAACATTTTGTTAAAAAACTGAGATGATTTACTGGATCATCGAGAACTTTTATCTATGGAACATCAAACAAAAGAATTTATGTTTTCTTTCCTGAAATGCTTAGCTTTGGAACAGACACAGACACAGCTTCTGTAAGGGAATGAGCAGTGCTGCTTTGTATGTCTATACTATCATAACATTCTAATAACAGTCCGTGGTCTTCTTCCTCCAGATTTTGCTTCCCCCCAATATTGAGGTTCTTCAAATGTTTCCATTCTCAGAGTATTACTTACAGAGAATCGTGGAACACCTCAAAACTGGGAAAGAAATCCGTGTAATCATTCACATTGGAAAAGCGAGTGGATGAACAACACATGTAGCCAAGTATGCTTTTTCTTGAGCTCCTCATTGAGTTAGCCTATTGCTATGTACATCTTGAATAAGTACTGCAGATGAATGATGAGCTAGACCCAAAATTAAGGGGGAGGAGGTTGGATCAGATTGCAGGGGGAAATTATAGTACTTTTGATGAGCCCAAGCCATTGGTTTCCACAAAAGACCATCTTTTTAACATCAAATATTTTCCAGTGATACTATCAGGCTATAAATAAGGCACTACCATTTCAGAAAACACACACACAAACACACACACACAAACACATGTACACAATTATAAGGAATTCAGAAGAACACACGGTAAATGGAAGTAGAATACAGTATGTGTCCTATTAATGAAGACTTACACACACAAAATGTAATTAAGACAAGTTGAGAGAGTCAGCAATGGATGGGCTCAGAGAGCTTCACCAATATTCTTGAGACAGTAAAAGAATCTACCCTCTGTTATCAATTTACAGAAGTCATATTCACCTAGGATGAATAAAAGGTTACAATCTGCTCCTGTGAAAGGATTAGCTGTGATCATGAAATCACAGATCCATACAGGGATTTAAATTAGTTGGGTTTTTTTTTTGTTTTTGTTTTTCCCTATGAGAAATCAATCAGTGTCAAAGTGACTTCTCCTTCCTGTCCATTGCACTTCAACTTCAATCCTGCCTAGAGAAACAGGTAAAGTCCTTAGGGTCTTCTTCTATCCCATTTCTCCACACCTGAGGCAAGGAGGTACTGACCAGATCAGCTTCTGTTCCTCCTCTGATTTAGAATCTACTTCAGGCATCCCTTGAGCTGTTTAGCATACTGGCTAAAGGTACTCAAAAGGTCTTCTAGCTGGAGTCCTCCCTCATTAGCCATCCTGGAACTTCAACAGTTAAGCCCTTGCCTTGGGATTGTCCCCATCAATCATTTCACACCTCTAACTTTATTTTTATGGCTGGCTTTAACGGTTATGTCTTCAGTTTTCTGTAAACTCATAAATAACTACACTGAGCCCAATAAACTGCAGCAGTCCAAACCAGGAGAATCTGTCTATGAAATTTTAAGATAGATTTGAAATTGCCACAGGAAGGCTGATTTCCCCGATAAAGAAGTAATGAACTGAAACAGGTCATTTATAATAAGCATGGTCAACATCTGTCAGAATCACTGCAAGACAGCATGAAAGGGCATAGCTAATTTTCACATGATAGAATCAAAACTGACAAGAGAGTGGAGGGGCTACATCCTCCACTTGGGTTTACGGAGTTTGCATATGAAATGGGCTGTCTACAACAAAACCATCAGGCTGGCAGGCCCAGTGCAAATTCAAAGTCCCCAGTGAAAGAGGCGGCTATCTGTCATCTGCTACAGTCCATCTCCCAAATGGGAATAGGATGCTAATTAATGGAAGAGCTCTCTGAAAGCTGTACTAGCTCCAAAGCCAAATCTTTCCTATGGTATTTCTGAAAATTTAGCCATGACATTAGATTTATTGCATAATAGTCAATGACTCAGGTTGAAATTCTAGACCCCGGAGGAAAAAAAAAATATTCCCAGGACCAGGAGGATAAACAAGTGACTTTATCAGCTATGCAAAGAAAAAAATCAATACCAATATTACCTGAACTGTTCATAAAAATAGAAAAAGGGATCATACCGAATTCTCTTTGATATAAATATGGCCTTGATACCTAAACCAAGGAGAGACAAAATAGAGAAAGAAAACTATAGATCATCATTAATGGCACAAATGTCACAATGACACAAAAATATTGGATAAAATGTAGGAAAAGATTCTGTGTAGCAGTATGTTACAAAAATTAGCCCCACTGACCAGGGTTGGATTTATACCAGGAAGACAAGGTTAGTTCGATAGTAGGAAAATTATAAACTTAGTAGACCAGATCAATAATGAAAACAATACAAGTCCCACAATTAGATGAATTGATAAATAAAATACTTGTACCTATCCCTATTTTAAAATATTAAAAACCATAGGAATACATGGATCATTCCTTAATATGCCAAACTCTATCTAAAACCAAGAACCATCTTTTCTGTAATGGAGACATGTCAGAGGCCTTTCCAGTGAGGTGAGACAGAATAAATATTACATTACTTTAAGTAATTTCAGGAATTCTAGCTATAACAGTAATACAAATCAAGCAATTGAGGAAATAAACACTGGTGAAAAGGAAATAAAATTAATACTCTCTGTAGGTAATGGTATACATAGAAAAACAGATTCAACCAAGTGATTAGCTGAAACAATTACTTCAGAAAAGTAGGATATAAAATAAACTCATACTAATGAACCTCTGTGTATATTACCAATAAAATGCAGAAAGAGATAGAAAAGGAAATTCCCCTCAAAATAACAGAATGCATAAAATGACTACCAACCCACACATAGGATTTATATTTAAACAAATACAAAACATTCCTCTCAAAGACAGACCTAAATAATTGAAGAAATATCCATGTAAAAATAATAAAAAATAAAATACTACTTAAATTATGTATTTGGTACTATGCAATACTACTTTATGGAGTTAGAAAAAAGAACAAAATTAATCTGGAAAAAAACAATCTTAATGAAAATAATGAGGGAAAAGTGAAAGATAAGTGGGTCTGGAAGTATCAAAACTCCCAAACTCACACTACAAAGCAGTAATAATTAAAACTCCTTGGTATTGGTTAAAAAATAGACAAGTGATCTTGTAGAACAGATTAGGAACACAAAATCCAGCAGCAAACAATCCCAAAAGCTTTGATAAACTTAAAAATTTGGTAAGGATTTTCAATTTAACAAAATTTCCTGGGGAAAGTGGAAATCAATCTGGCAGCAATGAGGCTTAGACTAGTATCTTATACTATATACTAAAATAAGAAATGTCTTCTGGGGGCAGCTAGGTGGCGCAATGGACATAGCACCGACCATGAAGTCAAAAAGACCTGAGTTCAAATCTGATCTCAGACACTTAACATGTCCTAGCTGTGTGACCCTGGGCAAGTCACTTAACACCAATTACCTCAGCAAAAAAAAAAAAAAAAAAAAAAAAAAAAGTATTCTGTCTCCAGATTTAGCACTCTTCCAAATGTTGGAGACTAAGTAAGAAATAGTAAAGAGACCATGTAAGATTCGGTACCCTCACTTGAATGCATATTTTAATGCATTAGGCATTAAAGAAAGTCAGAAATCAGAGAGAAGACTGATCCTCAGGAAGACAGAACAAAATGTGTATGAGGATTAGGGAGTATGTGGCCCTAGATAGGGCCCTAGATAGTATATGTATCACAAAGTAAAGGTTTAGTTCTACATTGTTAGGGCTGGAGGCGAGGACAGAGAACAGCTAATGGTAAGTCAAGTGGGAGTTGTACTTCTACTAGGGTGATGAAGGAAGCCAGATAATGAACAACAACAGGGTCCTGGTTTTGCTTTCTGGATTTTTATCTATTTGGATAATACATGTTGGTAGGAAAGAGAGCATGTTAAATTCAGGTGGAAACAATTGGAGAATGACTTATGGAATTGGGGTACATGAATTTAATTTCTGTACGATAAAACCCAATATGAAACAATACAAAAAAGCATAGGAAAACTCATATGAATTGATGCAGAATGAAGTAAAGATAACCAGGAAAATAACGTAATCATCAGGAAAACAGGACTGGATCTCTGATTTCATTCATATCAGGAGCTACTCAATGAAGAGATTTCCTCTACCTATACAGTATATAATTTCTTTGCAACTTCTAGAATTAGAGAATTATCTCCAACACTAAAGTTTTCTGATTTTCCCAGGGTTACATGGCCATTATGTGTAAGAGACCAGAATTGAACCTACGTCTTCCAGGCTTTATAATTGACTATTTATGATGATTCCACAGTGCCTTTCAATGACTACAATAGTGCAAACAGAAAGAATATTAACAATAAAAGTTGACATTTTTTGAAACGTCATTTAAATACATTATTTCATTTGAGTCTCACAAACCTTGTGAAGTAGATACAATTACCTCCACTTCACAGATGAAGAAGTTGAGACCTAGAAGTGATTTATCAGGTATACATCTGAGGCAAGATTGGAACTCAGGTCCTCTTGATATCAAATTCGATAAGCACCACTGAACGTTACAGGAGTTTGGCAATCACAGTTTGTCCCAAAGAAAAGTGGAGAAAAAGTGCCTCCTTCCTTTTCAGAAATGGGGGATTATGAGTGTGGAACACCATATATTCTCCAAGATTCAGTAGATGGGTTTTTCTGCTGTTGCTCAGCTGTTTTAGTCATGTCAAACTCTTTGTGACCCATTTAGGGTTTTGTAGTTAAAGATATTGGAGGGTTTACCATTTCCTTCTCCAGCTTCTTTCACAGAGGAAGAAACTAAGACAAAACAGGGTTAAGTGACTTGCCCAGGGTCACACAGCTAGTGCCTAAGGTCACATTTGAATTCAGACCTTCCTGACTGCAGACCTGGAGCTCCATCCACTGTACCAGCCAGGTGTTGTTTAGTTTTTCCAAATTACTATGTTCTCTCTGATTATTTCTCACCTGGATTTTATTTAAGCAACACAAAATTGCTGCTGTATTTGGCCATTCTCAGCCAGCTGGGAAACTTCATTTTGGTCTGAGATTCCTACCCTGATTATTCTTCTGTACGGTTCAGCCTGGGCTAGAAGTTGGAACTGAGACTGTGCTCTGCTCCTGGAGTCTGAGTCACACCACTGCTGCTTGCTTCTCAGCCTGCTCCTCCCTTGATATACAGAATAAGGCCTACAACAATTCCCCAAACCAGAACAACTCTCCTGATCTCAGGCTCTCTCCTCAGTCTGACCTGGATCTGTGATCCACAACTGGGTAACAAGTGACAAAGCTGCCAGTTGGCAGCCTGAATGAGGTCGTGTACCTCAGGAAGGGTCTAGGACTTCCTCTTGCCCTGATACGTAGTCTTTCCCTATTCTTAAGTATGTTCTCTTGGCCAGTCTCCATCCCTAATGTTCATAGACTATTCTGTCTCTATATTATGATCTAGAATAGAAAAAAGATCCACTGACTTTTTCTTGAATTTCCCTATCAGGATTTGGGCTGATGTATTTTTTTTTTTTTTTGCTGAGGCAATTGGGGTTAAATGACTTGCCCAGGGACACATATCTAGGAAGTGTTGAGGCCAAATTTGAACTCAGGTCCTCTTGACTTTAGGGCTGGTGCTCTATCTTCTGCACCACCTAGCTGCCCCAGGGCTGATATATTTTCTAGAGCTATTTGGAAGAGTTCTGACGGGGAGTTCTATGTATTTTCTCCTACTATTGTACCATCTTGGCCCCACCTCATTTAACCATCAAAACCCAGAGAGGTTTCATAGCTGGCCAAAAATCATACAGGTAGTACATGGCAGAAGTTCCCCTTGAATCCAGACCTTTGACTCCAGAACCAATGTTCTTTATACTTCCCCCTGCTTTGTCTCCTCCAGCAAACAGCTCAAAGCAGAGTTGGAAGGCTGAGCCATGTTCCTCGCTAGCATAGAGCGGCCTTGCTGAAGGTACCAGTTAAGCTAATTCCCAATTTCCCATCCCAGAGAAAGGGGGGTTGGTAGTAGGCATCACGGCCATGACAAGGACCAGTAGGATTTGAATAATGGTCTATCTCAGCCAGTGGAAACATTCTGTGGGCAGTTACTTTGATTAAGTGTATGTACTTGAAAGTAATAACTGCCATTTCTTTCAAACTAGTCTATAATTCTAACTTCTCATAACTTCCTCCTGGCCTCCCCCCAGGCTTTACTGTACAAGCTCTGCCTCTTCGGGTAAGGATTACAGAATTGCACAAACAATACTTTGGAGGCTTACTTCAGAGAATATTGCCAATTAATAGAGCTTACTAAGAAAAAGTGCCTCTCTTCATATACAACAAAGCTTCCCTAGCCCCAAAACGTTTACAGGACTTATACTGGGATGGACCCCTGGAGAATTTGTCCAACACCTTCCTCTTACGGAGGAGGGGACTAGATTCGGGGAGGGGGTTGGCCAAGGTCATACGGATTTCTGAACTTGGATTTGGCCTCAAGTCCAGTTCTCTTTCCATGGCATCCCATTGCTTCCATGCTTTGGGGGTCTTTTCCAGTTCTGATATGCTCTAAACATATGATTCTACATACTGGGAGCTTGAGGCCTTGGGTCTGAGTCCAAATTTGGGCACTTATTACCTGTCTCCTGCAATAGGGATGGGTTTGTTTGGAGCCCTGCACGTTCTTGTACCTGTATAATTGATGATGTCTGCTTATTTGCCAGCTGGGCCAGGAGTATGACTGGGCACAATACAACAAAGCTTCCCACTGGGTATCACGAGGCATAAGTCAATTCCATATATAGGATGACCTAAATTTTTCAGGTCTAAACCCTAAAGCTTTAGGTTCACTTCTAAACTTTCCTGAGAAGTCAGCCATCATCCTGTTAAAGGCCCCAGCAAGCAGGAGCTAATAGTCAATTATCAGAGAAAGAAATGAACAATAGTCACATAGCATTATATGGTTTCCAAAGTACCTCGTAGACATGATTTCATTTTATATTTACTATATTCACATGGCGGGGGCAATTAAGTCTTTTATGGGATATTTTAAAGAGGAGAAACAGAAACCCGGAGAAAGAAAATGATGAAGAGTTCCAAAGGGAAGCAGTGAAAGAAAGGTCAGGCAAGCAAGATCACCCAAGGATCAGCTGAAGTAACTTGAGCTGTCACTTGGAAAAGCAAAAACTCAAGAGAGGGCCATAAGAGCATAGATGTAAAGCTAAGAAATTACCATAGTGATCACCTTCAATTCTACCATTTTATACTGAGGCCCCCAAATTCAGATAACTTTTCCAAGATTACACACTAATTAGTAGAGATCAAAATTGAACCTAGGTCATCTACTGCCAAATTCAGGACTTGTTCATTGTAACATGTGAGCAGTCTCCAAGTATCTGAAGGGTTTCCATGTCAAAGAGTTATCAGGTTAGTTCTGCACAGCCCAGAAGGACAGAAACAAGACGTTCACCAAGCTCTGTGTCTAACAATAAGAGCAATGTGAAAATAGGATGTAGTATTTCAAAGATGTGATGAACTCTCCATCTCTAGGGAGCTATCACTGAAAGCTAGACAACTACTTACTCTTGAATTTATTTGTGTGTGTGTATGTGTATATATGTTGTACATGTGTCCTCTAGTAGAATATAAGTCATAAGCTGTGGAGTGGATAGTGTTGGACTTGGGATCCAAAAGACTCAAGTACAAATTACTTGTTATGTGATCCCATGCATGTCACTTAACCTCTTGGTCTTGGTTTCCTCTTCTGTAAAATCAAATATTAATAGCACCTACATCTTGGGGTTTTAGGAGAAACAGAGAAGGTAACATAAGTGCTTTGTAAATAAAAGAGCTATACAAAAATCTAGCTGCTGTTGTTTTTATTATCTTTTGAGAACAAAGTTTATTTAATTTTTTGCCTTTGTATTTCCATTGCCTAACTGGAAATGTCTGAATGTAAACAGTAGATGCTTAAGAAATGGTTATTTGCTAATTGAATGGTGCTGTAGAAAGGATTCTTGCCCTCAAGTACAGATCAAACTCAATGGCTTTCCAATTTCCCTCCTGTTCAGGGATGCCATCATTTAGATTCCAAGTCGGTTCTCTTTCTACATTACCAAAGATGTCTCAGTTTCCCTGAAGTTTCTCTCTCAGATAACTACTCTTAGTGAGATATTAATTAACACTAGCACCCTTTAAAGCAAAGCTTTTTAAATTGATGATCATGATCCCACGTGGAATCACACAAGTGAATGTAGGGAGATCATAAAATTATCATTTATTATCAGGAAATGTTTGATTTTTTTGTACGTATTGTATATACTCACATACCCGGGGTCATGTAAAAATCTCTCAGGTGAAAAGGGGTTGCAAGTGGAAAAAGTTTAAGAAGCTCTCCTTTAATGTATGGTTACTTCTGCTACTCTCAGCCAACTCCGTTGCAAAGTCAGGATAGTCCACTCCAACATCATCGTGTATGTGCAATAACTTACACTGGGACTCCAATCTGTTACCACAACCTCATTAAGGGTATCTGCCCATCAGTATTCACTGCCCCCAGAAAATGGCTAACAAAGGCAGGCTAAGCACAGAACACATGTCAAAAGATCACTCCAAGGCAGGAATTAGGGGCACTTGGTGCCACCTGGGGCCAAACAACTCCTACTCTGTTCTTGCCTGGTAGAGGAGCTGTCACATATGCTCAAGATCTGTCTTAGCTGCTCCTGGGTCTTCTCTTGCTGGGAGGCAGAAGAGGAAGAATTCCCGCTCTGGGGTTTGAGCTGCTTGAGCATTTGCACAGATTGTCATTTAGAGCATTCTTTAAGAGAGATCCAAGGCACCAAAGCTTCATGGGATCACGGGCTGGGTTATTGGGAATATAAATCTTCATGACATTATTGCTTTCTCCAAGGCTTGCCCCTCAACCCTCCAAAAGGTTGGCTTGACTCTGCTACTCATTGTTTATTAAAATGCTTCTCACAAAGCACAAGGGCAACTATTAACAGGCAACGCAAGAAATTGGAGATGCAATGGGAAAATGATTAAAAAACAAACCAACCGAGGAAACAGCCCATTCCTAGAGTAAGATTGATTTATTGATTTATTTCTGAAGACAAAGCAAGCATTCGAGTTGCTGTGCCCAGTTCTTTTCCCCCCCTTTTGCCAAAGCAATTCATATACTGAGGCATGGAGGGATTGGGATTTGTAACAATAAAGGGAGGAATTATTCTGGAGAAAATCAAGGATTCTGGGATAACTGAAGTGAATTCTTAGGATCATAGATCCAAAGATGAAAGGGACCTCTGAGACTGAAGACATTTCCCTCTTTTTACAAAGGAGGACATTAAGGCATAGGAAAAGTGAAGACACTTGTCTAAGGTAACTCAGAAAATAAACGTCACAGATAAGATTTGAATCCAGGTCCCCTGACTTCATGGTCATTGCTCTCTCAGACCACACAGTGCCCTTTATTCTTAGAACCAGAAGGAAAAACCAGGAAAAATGAAATAAAGTATGAAAGGGAACTTTTAAAACTCTATTTCCAAGTGAAATGGGCAACTTTAAGAGCATTGGGCTCTCTCCACTGGAAGTCTTCACAGAGGCTAGATATCAGAGAGATCTCCTTTCCTCCTTCTCCCATACCTATATATCTTGTTTTTATATAGTCATATGTTATCTCTCCCATTAGATTGTGAGCTCAACTGTCTTTTGCCCTTATTTGTATTCCCAGGGCTTGTCCCTGTGCCTGGCACATAGTAACCACTTAATACATTCTTGTTAACTTGACCTGGCTTGTACATATATGAAATGGGCCAGATTACCCCTGAGATCCCTTCTACCCCAGAGATTCTCTGGAGATACTAATTTTGAGTAATAACCCAAGTACCACATCAAAACAATTTTGCCATGAGAAGGTTCTGTGTTACAAACATAGACCATTAGTGAAATAATGATAGTTTTTTCATATCATAGAAATATCATTAGAAGATATCATATCAAAGCAATCCCAGAAAAGTAGCTTAGATATAGTGGGGGGAAAGCTGAATTTAGAGTCAAGAGGCTTGGGTTACAGTCACAGCTCCATCACTTACCAGTTGCCATTGGTCCTTGAAAATGTCACTCGGAAATTCAGTGTACTCATCTGTAAGAGAGAGATGAAAATACTTATATTGGAGAGGCGTACTAGATAAAGGGCCAGCTTTGGAATCAGGAATACCTGGATTCCATTCTGGTCTCTGACACACACTGGCTATATCACCCTGGCTAAGTGCTTTAAACTTAGTGTCATATGTATGAGTGAGCTGTGGATCTGTCTCTGAAGAGAGCATCTACTCTGGGAGCTCCATACACCAGTTAAATCAGTGTCAAAACAAAAAGGGGAATGTTTTTTCCTTCTCTAACCTCAATCCTCAACCTTCAATTACCGAGTACCACCTTGTTTCCTCAGACCATCACGCCTAATCTGATTCAACCTTTCTCCTTCAAAATCTGCAAGCTTTTATTAGTTAGCCTGTGCAATGTTGCGCTCTCCTAGAACCTTTGTTTCCTTTTCCCATCAGCCTCTCACAGATCATCTTTTTCACAATCTAACATTGGATCATACCCAGCTTCTCTTCCCTTGCTGATGTTCTACTGGAAGAAGTCACGTCAGCTGGAACCTTTTTGGTCTTCTTTGCATGATCATCATACATTGCCTTGCCTCTAATGCTCGGGTGAAGCCCATGGTTCAGTCAAGAGGTTCCCTTCTCTCCTCACTCTATGCTGTCTCTGTGACCTCATCAGCTCCCATGGGTTAAACTATCATTTCTATGCAGATGATTCTCCAATCTATCAATCTAACTCGAATCTCCATTTTCCTGTTCAACATCTCTACTTAGCATCCCATAAGCATTTTGATCTCATTTGATCCAAAACAGAACTCATTATCTTTTGCTTAAAACTTATACCTCCTGGGCAGCTAGGTGGCACAGTGGAGAGAGCACCAGCCCTGATGTCAGGAAGACCTGAGTTCAAATCTAGTCTCAGACATTTAACAC
>JAJPUD010002122.1:251676-298792 GCA_023553655.1 Myrmecobius fasciatus | reverse complement strand
TAGAAAGAAAGAAAGAAAGAAAGAAAGAAAGAAAGAAAGAAAGAAAGAAAGAAAGAAAGAAAGAAAGAAAGAAAGAAAGAAAGAAAGAAAGAAAAACTTACACCTCCTCCTAACTTCTTCATTTCTGCCAAGACCACAATGATCCTCCTTCCAATCACCTTGGGTCACAATGTCTGAGTTAGGGTCTGCTCTTCTCTTTAACTCAATCTCTGCCTCATCTATACTTCCAATATTAAATCAGATATTAAATCCAGCCAATTCTATCCTCTTAACATCTCTTTCATTCACCCTCCTTTACTCCCATCATAATCAATGACCACTAGTCATTGCCTCCTACCTGAACTAATGAAATAGTCACTTAATTGGTCTTCTTGTCTTCAATCTCATCCTTCTCCAATCCATCATCTACATAGCCATCAAAGTGATAGTCTTAATGCTCTCCTATTTCTACCTTTCTTATTATAGTCGAAGGCACCACCATTTTCCCAGTTATTCATACTCCCAAATTAAGTGTCATTCTTGATTTCTTTCTTATTACCCTACCCCATATCCAATATGTCAAATCTTGTCATTTCTGATTTCACATCACTTTTCATATATGCCCATTCTCCCCACTCACACAGCCATTATGTAATTTTTTTTAACATTCTTAACACTCCACACTTAGACTATTAGAATAGTATTTTTTTTTGCTTTGGTTTTCCTGCCTCAAATCTCTCCTCACTCCAGACCATCCTCCATTCAGCTATCAAAGTAATTTTCTTAAAGCATAGGTCTGACTATGTTACATACTCACACACTTTCTTTCTCCTTCCTTCCCTCTTTCCCCCACCTCTCTCTGTCTCTACCTCTGTGTCTCTCTTGTCTCTGTCTCTTTCTTATATCTAGTATCCTATACAAAGGGCAGCTAGGTGGCACTACAGTGGATAGAGTGCTGGGCTTGGAATCAGGAAGTTTCATCTTCATGAATTCAACTCTGGCCTCAGGCATTTATTGCCCCTGCTTACCTCAGTTTACTCATCAATAAAATGAGCTAAAGAAGGAAATGGCAAACCACTCTAGTATCTTTGTCCAAAAAAAAAACAAAAAACAAAAAACAAAACCCAAATAGGGTATTGAAGAGTTGGACATGACTAAAGTGACTAAACAACAACTTGAAATATAAAATCACCTGCTTGGTATCTAGAGTCCTTCACAGCCTGGCTCCTTTCTACTTTTCCACTCTTCTTAGACCTTTTTAGCCCTCACCTTCTCTGTGATTCAATGTTACTAGCTTCCTTGACCCTTCCCCACTAAGATACTCCATCTCCTGGCTCCATGCTTTTTTTTTTTTTTTTTTACCATCTATCCCCTGGTGCCTACAATTCTCTCCCTCATCACTTTGGCCCCTGCCTTCTCCAGCTTCCTTTAAGACTTGACTCAAATCTCACCCTTTTCAAGCCACCTTCTCATCACTCTGAGATTACCATCCACTCACACAGTATATAGCTTATACATTGCCCTGACTCCCCCAGCTCACACCTCATTTCAAGGTGGGCAGAACCTCAGCATATGGAGGCATGAATTAGGTGAGACACTATGACAAAATCAAGGCCCTTCTGGAGTCTATAGAACAGAGAGAGTAAAACCTTCCAATCTGCCCCCTCACCACATCCTTTCTCTTCATATAGTTGAGATCATCACCTATGAACTGGATATCTCCTAGTCTTCTTATTCTCCCATTCTCTTCTATCTTTGACTTTGTTTGAAAGAATTCCAGAGTTTTGACTTGGATACAAGTCTGCAGCAAGAAGAGATGCTGATCTCTAGATTTCCCAGACCCTGAAACCATATTTGCTAGAAGATTCAGATCTGCCACTGGGCCAATCTTTGCTCAGTATGACTTCCTGGGTATCAATATGCAGCTGTGATCCTGATATCAGTAGGCAACTTTAGCATTCATTAAGTCACCCACACCCAGCTTAATGATGGATCTCCTATTTCACCCATATGAGATCTTCCACTGGGGTTATGTTTGTCCATGTCCCCTACGTAGTCTCTTCCCAGAGTTCCATGTAATCTCATCACCTCCAAGTTCTCCTCATTGTTGTGATGAGGAGGAAGCTATAACTATTTTCACAGTATTATAATTCTGGATCTGTGAAAGATCTCTAAGGCCATCAAGTCCAACTCCTTCATTTTATAGAAGGGAAACTGAGGCCCAGGGAGGGGAAAGGAATCGTTTAAGATCATGCATCTCGTAAGTGATTGAGCCAAGATTCAAAATTAGGTCTTTTGACTTCAGATCCAGAGCATTCTCCCAAGTACTGTCTTCTCAAAAGTACTGAGGAAGATGAAGATTTTTTGTTGCTTCTGTAGAAACAGGATAAGGCATTTCTGTGCTCTCAGTGAGGTTGGAGAATCACACCCCCTTGAATGTTAGCATGCAGAGGAGTAATTGCCTTCATTCTAGCAATATAACTTGAAATCCCAAAATAACTCTTTTCACACAAGGAAGAGCAGAGTTTTCTGGCATTCAAATTATATGCAATCAATCAACTAGACTACCAGCAAGTATTTGTAAAGCCCTACTGTGTGCTAGAGATTGTGCTAGGTGCTATATACAAAGACAAAACCACAAAGAGTATCTGCCCTCAAGGAGCAAGGGAAACAACGTATATATGTAATTACAAAATATCTAAGATGGAAAAAGGTAGTAATTGGGGAGGGGGGTATAATGCTAGCAGCTAGAAGAGCAGAAAAGGGCTTATGTGGCACTGGAGCTGAGACTTAGAGGAAGCTTCTAAGAAGTCCACGTGCTAAGGAAAGTGTCCCTGGCATCTGTGCAAAGGGCAGGCTGTGCAAAGGCATGATTTCTGAAAGATGGAACATTGTGTGGGAGGAACAAAAGGAAACTAGGAGCAGCTAGGTGGCACTGCAGCAGATAGAGTGCCAGGTCTGAAGTCAGGAAGACATCTTCCTGCGTTCAAACATGGTCTCAAATACTTCCTAACTATGTGATCTTGGGCAGGTCATTTCACCCTGCTTGCCTCAGTTTCCTCATTTGTAAAATGAGCTGGAGAAAATGGCAAACCATTCCAGTATCTCTGCCCCCAAAAAATCCAAATCTGGTCATAGAGTCAGTCACAACTGAAGTGACTGAATAACAAATGCAATAAGCAATAAGGACAGTTTGGATTATATAATGGATAGTAAGTGAGGCAAGCCCAGGAAGTGATGTTGGGATTATCTAGTAAAGACCTTTACATTGCAACCAGAGCAGTTTGTATTTGAATGTAGAGATAATAGAGAACTATTAATTATCCTAGCTTATTGAGTGGAAAGGGGGTAACATGGTCAGACTTGTGTTTTAGAAGGGAGGGGAATGGCTTTGCCAGCCAATTAAAAGAAGATTTAAATAGAAGAAAGACAAAAATGCACCAGTCTAGGAAAGAGGCTATGAGGGCCTGGAGTAAAGAAGCGGCTTTGTGAGAGGAAGAAAAGGAAGGAATACAAGAGGTGATGGAGAGTCAATGAGACATCACAATTTTTTTTAGGTATGAGGGGTGAGAGAGAAGTCATTTTGACAAAATTATAAATGGGAGGGCAGAGAGAGACAGAAGGAGAGAGAGGTGATAGACAGACAAATGCAGAAAGACATCATAGATAGATTAGACAGACAGTCAGATGACCAGAACAGATTAGCTAGACAACAGATAGATTATAGATAGACAGACAAAGGACAGATTAGGTAGATGATAGATAGACAGACACAGAAAGATAAACAGGATAGATTAGATAGCTAGGTAGATGTATAGGTAGGTAGGTAGGAGGTAGACAGACACAAAAACACCAAACAGATTAGATAGATAGACAGATAGACAAACAGACAGGGAAAGATAGACAGGGTGGATTAGTAGGTAAATATATAGATAGACAGAAAGACAGGACAGATTAGATAGACAGAGACAGACAGATAAACAGAACAGATTAGAGTAGATAGCAGAGAGAAAGGCAGACAGGACAGATTGGATGGATAGATAGATTAGATAGAGAGAGAAAGGCACACAGGACAGATAAGATAGATAGGTAGATACACGGATAGATAGGTAGGTAGACAGACAGACACAGGTAGGACAGATTAGATAGATCAGATAGATAGATCGACCAACAGATTAGATAGGTAGATAGACAGACAGATAGGATGGACAGGTAGATACAGAGACAGACAGACAGTCAGGTGGATACAGATACATGTAGAACACTTATTGGGTATTTATTATTTATGGAATGCCTGCATCAAAGAAAAAGGAAGATATAAGAAGAATGGAACAGTAAGAAGGGGTCAAGTCAGGCAAAGTTTGGGAGGTCAAAAAGAGGTATTTTCTATCTGACCCCAGAGGTAGAATTTATTGAGTGGAAGGGAGGGGTAGCATGGTTAAACTTTTGGGAAATTGCTCTGGTAGCTGTGTGGCGGATAGACTGAAGTGTAGAAAGACAAAAAGCAGAGATACCAATTAGAAAGCCACTGCAGTTGTTCAGGGATACGCTGAAGGCTTGAGCTACAGAGTGGTGCCATTATCAGAGGAGAAGAGTAGACACATTCGAGAGATGTTGTCAAGATAGAATGACAAGATTTGAAAACACATTGGATATGGAGTGCAGATTAGGGATGTGGACAGTGAGTCAGGAGTAACACTGAGGTGGTGAGCTTGGGTAGCTGGGAGAAGAGTCATATCCTTGACAGAAATAAGGATGTTTGAAAGAGGAGGGTAGGAGAGGGAGATAATGGATTCTGTTTTGGCCATGTTGGGTTTGAGATGTCTACAGAATGACAAATTCAAAATGTCTGATTAGCAGTTGGAGTTTGGGATTATACCTCAGGAGAGATATAAGCATTAATAAAGCATTGAACTTGGAGTAAAAAAATTTTAACTTCCAATCTGGCCTGTGACAGTTTGTGTGATCCTACGTAAGTCACTTAACTTTTCTCAAGCTTTTCCTCATCACCAGAAAAACGGGAGATAATAGTAACACCTATCTCCCAGGGCTACTGTGAAAATAAAATCAGATAATGTTTATAAGGCATTTTGCAAATCTTAAAACATATAAAAGCTAATTATTATTATTAACAGGACGGCAAAATGAAATATCAATTACCCTACACTAACCACAAAAAAATTGATATTTTCCCCCTAGGATATTCCCTTTCTCACTGAGCTCCAGACAAAAGGGAGGTGTGCAAAGGCTTTAATTCACCCTCCATTATATTCAAGCCTAGATACCATAGAAACCCAACAAAAGAGATATCATAATTCTGAACAAGAAAACTCAGTGTGTGCAACTCTTCTCTTAGTATACAGAAGAATAACTATCCTAATGGGTCTCTTTTTTATGTAAAAATGAAGGGCAAGGCTTTAGCAAACTTTATCTTTCTACAATACTTCATGAAAAAAGATTTGTCAAGTAAGAAATTACACTATTCTTTATGTAAAAGAAGTTTTAAACACCCCAAAAAAGTGGATTCATCTCCATCTCTGTGTGTGCCTGTGCACATCTCTGTCTCTATGTGTGTGACTCTGGCTCCGTGTGTGTATGTCCGTCTCTCTCACCCCCTCTCTGTGTGTCCGTCTCTCTTGCCCCTCTCCCTCCCCCTTTTCTCTCTGCTATATTATTCATGGGTACATTGAAAACACAAAGTAAAGAACAAGGAATCTTTACAATATTCTTTCTCTCCATACTTTTTGGCCAAAAAGGGCGTAAGTTCATAAACTGGACTAACAGAATCAAAAAGTCTCAGATCCAACAGAATATAAGTTCCCTGAGGACTAGGTCTTGTTCTTTTTTCTCTCTGCAGTTTCATCATATAACATGATGTCTAGTGTTTAACAATTATTTACTGAATAATGAAAACTAATATGATTAAATTTAATTGGGATAAATGTCTTCCATCTCAGTCCCACCCAAAAATCAACCAAGTATATGATAGGAGAAGTAAAATTCGATACCATTTTGATAGGCAATATCAAATTGTTTGTTGGATGGATGTGGGAAGATCTGGGGATTCTAGTAGGCTACAAGCTAATATGACATAACTAATAAGATTTTCTTTTATATAAACATTTTCCAGAATGAGGGCAGTATTAGTACCAATATTCTCTGTCCTTGTCAGACTACATTGGAAGAATCGTGTTCAGTTCTGAATAGCACATTTTAATAAGGCCATTGATAAATTAGATTTAAGGATTCTTAACCTATGGTACGGTACGCAGAACCTCAAAGGCTTCATTTTATGGGTGGATGTCAGAGCATCCATGAACATGGATGGAAAACTCTCCTTTATTTCTATGTAAGTGGTTTCTACTATAATCTTATATATTCTATACATTCAAAAATGATTTTGAGAAAGGGGCCATAGGCTTTGTCACACCCCTAACGGGGTCCATGACACATGACTATAAACTTCCAGAGGAGTGACCATACCATATGGAGATTAGCTGAAGAACCTGGGGATGTTTAGCTGAAAAAGAAAATATATGAGGAACCTGGGGATACCGAATGATTACCATCTCCAGATATTTGAAAAGCCATGTAGAAAGTGGGGGGGGGGTCTTATTCTGCTTGACGATGGAGGCCAGAACTAGGAGCAAAGCAAAGGGAGTAAGGAAGAAAGCTACAAAGAGGAAAATTCAGGTTCAACATGTGCATGAATTTTCTGTCTATTAGAGCTGTTTTCAAAAACAGGACAGTTGGATCATGAGGCAACGAGGCCTTCAACGGAGGTTGAAAGTGATGTGGTAGAAGATATAGCCCTGTTTCTCGTGGAGGAATCGGCCTCAGGGACCTGAGCTACATTTTGCTAGGTAGCCCACTCAATTCTGGTTGTGGTAGCATGGCAAGGCACTGGATTTGTCTTCTGAAGGCCTGGATTCAACTTGCCTCTGTGACTCTCTGTATGATTTTGGCCAAATAGTTTCACTGCTCTGTGCCTCAGTTTCCTGCAGTGAAAGGAGTTACAGAGTTAGATGGCCTCTGAAGCCCCTTTCAACTTGAGTTCTAGAGTCTTATGTGTGATCTCCAGAATCCCATTTGCCATCCAAAGGCTGATTCATGTCCCTTCTCTGTAAAACGAGAGGGTGGTATTAAATGGCTTCTAAGACCCCTTTCAGCTCTAAAGTTTTGATCCTATGTCATGTTACTACAAATGAAAAGTTTCAATAATTTTGTTTATTATGAATTTCCTTTACCCAGCACAATAGAATGCTAAGTATAGTAATTGCAAAAATAAACAAAACTTGCCTTTTATGTGTACACATTAACCTCAAAACACATTAGACCTTGAACTCCCAAAGAGTTTTAAAAAGTCCTGCTGTTACTGAAGGGAAATGGCACACGTGGGAGTCTCCCGACTGTCCCATAATGTTGGCAACTGAAACAGTCAGGGTGCTGTGCTAATGTATGGCAAGAAGATTGTGCTGTGAGCAAAAATAAAGGTTAGAACCATTGCTCTCAGGCCTCCTCCAGTGCTAAGTTTTTGGGATTCAGAAGTATAAACAGCTCATCAGACATCACGTGGCTATTAAGTGGGAATGCTGAAAATAAACAGATTCCCCAATTTTCTGCTCCAACCAACTTACAGCCCCTTACATTTTCTGAACTCTCCTCCATATATATTATATTTATCAATTCTACAGGTTAATTATATGTTGCTCAAAAATATCTCCTTTCATCCATTTTTAATTTAGCATCATTAATTCCATTTCAAGAATTCTCATTAAAGACATTAAATGGAAAAGCTGTTTACCCCAATCCATAAACAAATACTGAGATTGTGCATTTCTCTCTGGAGCCCTTTTAGAGTTTGCTTCGTTAAGCTTTTTAATTGTAATTGATTCGATTCAGTCTTCTCTGAGTATTGAAACCAGAGATTTGTTGTCCTGATTCCTGATGGACCTTAACACCAAGGCCAACAAAGCATTCTGGTCCTGATGGGCCATTATCATTGCAAATATGTGAAAGGATTAAGTGTTTGACATGAAGATGACCAATCTATCCATAGGACTAAGTCCGATGGGATCAGAAAATCGGGCAAGGCAGTAATTGAGCTTCTTAGTCCTAACCATGTTCTTTCAAGAACCCAAACAATCCATGTTAAAGAACTAAGAGAAGTAAGAAGGAACTAGAGTCATTTGAGGCTATTACAGAAACACTTAGTCATCACAAGGTCACCAAAGACTAAACAATGGAAAAATCCAGGCAATATGGATTTTTTTAGTCAATACAATACCAATCATACCCCAAGAGATCAAAGATAGAAGGAAAAGGCTCCAACGTCCAAAAGGATTTATTGTGGCACTTGTTATAGCGATGAACTAAACACAAAGTGGGTGTTCATCGGCTGGGAAATGGCCGAACAAATTACAATATATGGATAGAGTAGAATATTATGCCATAAGAAATGACAAATACAATGGGTTTCCAAGCATTCTGAAAAACTTGTATGAACTGATGCAGAGTGAAATGAACAGAACCAGCAGAACTTTTTCTACAATAACATCGTTTTAAAGGGAAACAACTTTGCAAGATTTAAGAACTCAGTCGAATGCAATGACCAACCATAATAATATTAATAATAATACTTTCCATATAGGAATCATTTTGAGGTTTGCAAGGAACTTTACACATGTTATCTCATTAGCTCTTCAGAGCAGCTCTAAGGAAACTAAGGCAAGGAGAAGTTAGGTGACTTGCCCAGGGTCCTACAGCTAGTAAATATCTGAAACAGGATCTTAACTCAGGTCTTTTTTACTCCAGACCCTTTATCCATTGTAAGATGGTTGACAATATCAGCTACTCATATCCTGGCAGAGAAGTGATGGACTCAAAATGCAAAATAAGACACGTGGTAATATGGGACTAGGCTTTACTTGTCTATGAGCATTTGCTACAAGAGCCTAGTTTGTTTTCCACAGGGGTCAGAACAGGAGGAAAATAAGATAGAGTAGCAGAAAGGTAAAAGAAAGTAGAGCCACTGAAATTTCTTTTCCTTAAAAAATATACAGAAAAGAAAACATCATACAGAATCATAGGCAAGGCAACTTTGAAAATGATATGCTGAATTTGTTACATATTTAAAAGAAATGGGGCAGCAAGATGGCACAGTGCATAGAGCATAGGTCCTCATGTCAGGAGGCCCTAATTTGAAATCCGACCTCACACTTTACACTTGCTAACTGTGTGACCCTGGGCATGTCACTTAACCCCAATTGCCTCAGACAGAAATAAAAAGAAAAGAAAAACATATATTGGGAAAGGAGGGAAGGGAAAGAAAGAAGGGAAGAACAAGACAAGTCTGATCAATGCAATAACTAATCACATTGTTTTCATTTGTCCATTTCACTGAGGGAAATCTTCACACATTTAGGGTAGTCTCCCCCCTAATTTACTGACAGATTTGAGATATTTCAGTTACCTTCAACCTGGTTCATTCAGCCTGTCTGCAAAGATGGTTTACTGGGGTGTGGCTGCTGCATGTATTACAGTTTCTTGGAGGCATAGGTGAGAGTTGAGTGTCAGGTAGACCCCAAAGGTGGATGAGCAGCCCTGAAAAAGTCCCTTCTACCTCAAAATCCTAAGATTTTTATAACTGTTTTGTCTTCAGTATATGGCAGAGGATGTGAAGAAATTAACATTCTAGGAGTGAGCATAAATGCACATCCCTAAAGGCAGAATCTCACCTCTTGAGCTTCTTCCTCCCTTACAGATCACAGCTGAACGAAGGATGCTGCAGCCACTATTGGGGGGGGGGGAGCAGCAGCAGCCCTAATGAAGATGGGCAAATTGGAAAGTTGTCCATTTGAGAAGGGAAAAGAGGGGCCCTGACTCTGAGCCAACAGTGCCTGCTATTGGTTGTTGTTTTGGTTCATTTGGTTTTTGTCATGATCAACTCTTCATAAGTCCATTTGGAATTTTCCAGGCAAATATACTATAGTGGTTTGCCATGTCCTTTTCTAATTTGTTTTACAGATAAGGAAACTGAGGTAAACAGGATTAAGCGATTTGCCCAGGGTCATACAGGCCAAATTTAAACTCAGGCAGCTGAGTGTTCCTGACTGCAAGCCCCAAACTCTATCCACAGCAGCGCCACCTAGCTGCCCACAGGTGCCTGCCATTAGGTATTTTGTCAAAAAGATATCTAGGTGCCATAGGGAATAAAGTCAAAGACTTGAAATAAGGAAGTCAGAGTTGGGATCCTGCCCAGACACTTACTACTAGTTGCATGATCCAGAGGAAGTCACTTAACCTTTTGGACTCAGTTTCCTTATTTATAAAATGGGAATTATAACAGAACCTACCTGGATGAGCTGTTGTGAGGATCAAATGAGAAAAAAAAAATACAAAGTGCTTTGTTAAGTCTGATTTAAATGCTACTATTAGCATAAAAAATCAATGTCTGTAACCCTATTCATCTTTCTCTAATCTCCTGTTCTATTATAATGTTAAATAAAATTTAAACAGCTACTAAATAATTTTTGTGGTTGTATAGTCATTCTTCAATCATGTTTACCCCTTCATGACCCCACTTAAGGTTTTCTTGGCAAAGAATGGTGTGGTTTGCCATTTCCTTCTCCAGTGGATCCATTTTGTTAGGCAATCAGA
This sequence comes from Myrmecobius fasciatus, assembly GCA_023553655.1. Taxonomy (NCBI): domain Eukaryota; kingdom Metazoa; phylum Chordata; class Mammalia; order Dasyuromorphia; family Myrmecobiidae; genus Myrmecobius; species Myrmecobius fasciatus. The sequence continues at coordinate 288,154 of JAJPUD010002122.1, read as the reverse complement.
GGTAAAATGATTTGCTCAGGGTCACACAGCTGGGAAGTATCTGAAGCTGGATTTGAACTCAAGTTTTCCTGATTCCAGGCCCAGTGCTCTACACACTTAACCCCCTAGATACCTAATCGATTATTTAATGAAAAATAAAAGCTGTTTCAATAAAAGAATCCTAAATACCTTCCTTTTCAAAAGGCCCCCACATTACTAATTACCTTACCCCTTTTAACATCACAGTGCTTCATTGGTCCTTCTCTAATGTCCTTACCACATGACTTTGTGTAATATGCCCATGTGATATGTCTGACATCAGCACAAATTGGAAGCTCCCATAGTACAGGGATTAGTACCTTAACTTTGCATATAGCTCTGTGTCTAATATAGTTCTCTGAAGACAACAGAATCTTTATAAACGTTTGTTGAATGAATAAATGCACAAAGAAGTGAACTGACTCATCTATGCATTCAATCTGGACCAAAGACAATATATCTGGTTTGATGATTGTTGTTTTCTTCAAGCACTATCATTAATGGCTTCTGAATAATGCATCAACTGCTCAGACATTAATCAGGATAAAGTCCAGGGCTTTATCTCCACCATCTTGTAAGACACCACGTCTTCCTGTGTTTCCAATTAATGAAGAACTCTCTTCATTGGATGTGTCAGTTGGCTTTGCACACTTGCAAACTGTCACTGTAGATTTTCCCTAGTTCACCTATCATGTATGGTCATTCATTTTCTCCCCGGCTTTCCTTCCATGTTCGGATTCCTCTTTGAAAATTTCTGAGAGGACCTTTGACCAAGGTGTCAACAGTGATTTGAAGAGCCTTGGGCACATCATCATATGTCTCCAGCAATTCCTTTGCTCCCACCAAGAAAAAAAAAACCTCAATTCCAAGAACCCCTTAGATCTAAAAGAATTGTCAAATAGTAGAGTTTCTTGTGTTCATACTAGTTGAGTTTCCAGACATTTGAAAGAACTCTCTCAAACTTTTGTTCTCTTCAGAAAACAGCACAGGCAGAGTCTCACTGACTCAAGATATAACATCCTACCTTGAATGGATCAGTCACATTGAGAATCAGAATTGCTAGGATTTCTATAATACTTCAAGGTTTACAAAGTGCTTTGTGATTATTCGCTCATTTGATCATCACAATAACCCTAGGAGATAGGTGCTGTTTTATCCCCATTTTATAAATGGGGAAACTGGGTCTAGGAAAGATTAAGTGATTATTATTATTGTTATATAACTAGAAAATATTTGAGGGTGCATTTGAACTCTGTTCTTTCTGACTTGAAGTTCAATATTCTACCATTTAGCTGCCTAAGTATCAAAGGGAAAATGATAGAGAGAAAAGAGCATTGGGTTTGCAGTGAGAAGCCTGACTTCAAGTCCTAGCTTTGCTATTTACTTCCCATGAGGCTTTGAGCAAATCATGTAACCTTTCTGAAATTCAATTTCCTTATCTCTAAAGCAAAGTTGTACTTTTTATTTTTATTGAAAAGAGGTCTTTAAAGTTTGAACAAAGAAGAAAAGGGAGCTTCAGAGGCAGGAGAGGATTCTGACTTGTGTCCCAAAAGGCTAGAAAGGATGGGACATAGGGAAGGAGGAGGAAAACAAGCACTGGACACATGGAGCTTAATAACTGACATGAGGCTCTTCCCCAGGAGAGGGAATCTAAGCCCTCTTCCTGCTAGAAGTTGCTTTTCATTTGCCAAGGAATAATGAATGATGTGGGTACTAAGGTGTTTGCCGGGGGAAAAGATCATCCAGGAAGGGTCAGAGGAAGAAGAAACAATTAAATTTGCTGTCTACCTGCTCAGAAGTAATGGTGGGGTTAGCTGGTGGCCAGACATTAATAAGATAGAAGGCCACTGTCTTCCTGGGACCTGTATCCAAGATGTAACAAAATACTTCCCATGACTTGTCAAACTGGATGAATATGACCCACTACTGGGAAAATTCATGTAGACACGTAAGAAATTGCCTGAAGGAACCCAGGAAACATTGCAAAAGATTCCTAAGTCACAAGCAAAGAAATGAAGACCTCAGGGACAGAGATGGTGTTTTCAAGGCAATTGTCGGAGGAAGGCAGGGCTTGAGAAAAGGGAGTCAGAATGTGAAAGTGACAAGAGACTTAAGAAGATGGTATATAAGAATGGGTTTCAATTTGGGGGATCATAGAAATGAGGTGTTCTTAGCCAGGAATAAAGACCTAGCAAGGAGGTGGTGGAAAAAAATTATCAGAAGTCTTATAAATCTAATCAAAGGGGCTTGAAACTGAAAAGAGACAGAATACAAAAATTTCCTATGGATATTTACCAAGCTGGATGCCATTAAAGGAAGAGGAGAAGAAGAAATATTCAGAAGCTTGCAGAAAAAAAAATCAAGAAGGAACCCAGCAACAACAATTAAGTCCTCAGTGGCCCATATATAAATGCACAAAATATGGCAACAAACAAGGTGAACCAGAGATTCCAACAAAAGGGAAAAAAATTGACCCCGAAGTTGTAAGATAAAATGGTGACACGGGGCACTACCCTGAGTTTGGGAAGGCAGTATCAAATGATCACCAACTCTATAAGCTTCTCCTACAATATAATCTAGGATGGCTTTGAGTATGGTCCCAGCAATAGACTCTCTGTTCACTAAGGTTTAGCTTAGCAAAGTACCCAGAATCTCATCACCAGTCACCAGCGGGCTGGCCATCTAGTCATACTTTTCTACAGGACAACCATGCAATGAAGAAAATTGCAAAATTCCCTGTGGCCCCTTTTGTTCCTCTCTGTGCACCCTCCTTCTTAGTGATCTTATTAGGTCCTATGGGTTCAATTTCAATGCAATTGACTCCCCAATCAATATTTTTTGCCTAATCTCTTTTTTGAGCTCCTGTTCCACATCATCAACTGCCTGTTAAACGAGTGTCCCGTTGGCATAGCAAACTCAACATGTCCAAAATAGAACCCATCGGATTTTCCCCTAAACCCACCATTCCTCCAAATTCTATTTCTGTTGCTGAAATCAGTATTCTTTCAATAACCCAGGTTCACAGCCTCCCCCCTGCCAGTTCAACTGTTTTAGTCATGTCTGACTCTTGGTGACTTCATTTGGAGTTTTCTAGGCAAAGATGCTACAGTAATTTGGCATTTCCTTCTCCAACTCATTTTACAGATGAAGAAATTGAGCCAGAGTGAAGAGACTTATCCAGGATCACACAGCTAGTGTCTCAGGCTGCATTTACATTCGGGGAGATGAATCTTTCTAACTCTAGGCTTGCTACTCTATCCAGTACAGTGCCACCTAGCTGCTTCCCTCTCACTATCCCGCCCTATGATCAGTTACCAGGTCTTGTTGAGGATACGTCCACACAATCCTTTGCATTTGTTCCTTTCTTTCAACCCACGTGACAACTGTTCTAGTTCGAGTCCTCATCACTTCTCAAAAGGAGTATGACAGTAGCCTCCTAATTAGCCCTCTGCCTCTAGTGTCTCCCCTCTATAATCCATCCTCCACAAAGGTACCAAAGTAATATTCCTAAAGTACATGTCCCATGTCCTTCTTCCTGTGCCAGAACCTTCAGTATCTTCCTCTTGCCTCTAGACTTAAATACAAGCTCATTTGTTTGACTTTGAAGTCCTTCCTATCTGGTTTCAATTTATTTTCCCAGGCTACTTTTATCTTCCTTCCCCTTCTTTCCATTCTCACAGTCCACTTGCTATTCCCTGAACATAACACTCTCTTGCCTTGTGCCTTTCATAGGTGACCCACCCCCAGCCACATCTGAAATGGTCTTCCCTCAATTTTTACTTTATGGTATTTCCTTAATGAGGCCTTCTATCTGATAACTCTCCCCATCATTCATGTTCCTCTAACTCCATCCCAAACTTTCTTGTGTTTACTTTATATGCACTGAGTATTAAGGTACCTGTGGACATGTAGGTTTGGCCACATTAAAATCATTTTGCAGATGAGGAAACTGAGAAGAAGGAAATATGGAAGGACATGCCAAAGGTCACAGAAGTGGTAAGTGACAGAGTTGGATTTGAACCCAATGTCTCCGATTTCAAATCCATCTCTTTTTCCCCTGAAGCACAGTATCTCTCCCTTGAAAGCTTCTTCAGGGTAGGGACCGATTCCTACTTTCCCCTGTATTTCCAGGGCCTAACCCAACATTGGCTGGGTTAAACACACTTCCTTCTATCTTCTCCATCTAGTTGTCCCCACTTCCTAGTGCTTTATTCCTAGGCTTGTTGCTGTCTATGCAAAGCCCAGAATTGATGAGAATATGTCAGACATGTCCTAAAGCACTTTCAGTCAATAAATATTTCCGTGAACAAAGATTTATTAAGCACCTACTATGTGCCAGGTACTGTGTTAAGCATAAGAAACCATATTAGTATTGTTGGTTGTTGTTATAAATAACAATGACTAACATTCATTTGACAATTTAGGATCGACAAAGTACTTTATTTATGTTAATCTCAACCAATCCTCATAACTCCATAAGGTGCAACTTGATATTGACTCCATCGTATAGATGAGGAAACTGAGGTACAGAAAGGTCAACTGACTTTCCCAGAAGAATTTCAGACCAATAAAATGATATGAAAGAACAATCTACCTCACTCATAATAAGAGAAATACAAATTAGAGCAAGCGCTGTTGTTTCACCTGCTCATCCAGCTAACTGTCAAAGATGATCAAAAAAATTGAAACAGTCAATATTGGAAGGGCTATGGGAAGACAGGTACACTAATTTACTATTTGTAGAGCCACTAAGTATTAATGTCATTCTGGAAATTAATCTGGAAATTTTTTTTTAAAAAGACAAAAATGTCAAAGCTACCTTTCACGAGTAGATTTCACTGTTCAGTGTATCCCTTGAGGAGACCAAAGAAAAAGTTCCTATAGCTATCAAAACATTTATAGTAGTATTTTTGGTTGCAGGAAAGAACTAGACACAAAGTAGATGTTCATCTATTAAGGAATAGTGAAACAAGAGGTGGTACATGAACGCAATGGAATCAATACTGCTTCATAAAAAATTAAGGATCTGAAAAGTCACAAAAGCGTAGGAAGAGTTGCGCAAAATAATGTGGAATAAAGTAAAAAACAAATCATGAATATAATGATGAAAAGGAAAAAAACAAAGCAAGAACCTGAAAGCTGCATGAAAAATTGTGCCTCGCCTTCTTCAGGAGTGAAGAACTAAAGGTATTGTATATACTATCAGACATGTTTGAAGCATTGTTATTTTATTTTGAAAATATTTTTCTGTCATCTTATAAAGGAATGTTAGTTGGGTAGGTGAGGGGGAGATGGATATATTCAAAAAGTAATATAAAAATCAAAAAAAATAATAAAAATATAATAAACATTTTTAATGTAGAGTAAAACTGAGCTTTCAAGCCCTTAATTATTATCTATAGTAACAACTTGGAAAAATCAAAGCTCACAGTGCATTCAGTAAATACAATAGCAGCAAAGAGCATAGGACAGGGCAGAAGTAAATACCAGGTTAATTTCAAAAGTCTCCCCTCCTCACCCCCTTTGTCAGTAGATAGAGCTTTGAGCCTAGAGTCAAGAAACCCAAGTTCAAATCTGATTTCAGATACTTCCTTCTGTGTGACCCTGAGCTAGTCACTTTACCTGTTTGGTACAAATGTTTCCTCATCTATAAAATGAGCTAAAGAAGGAGATGGCAAACCTCTCTAGTAACTGATAAGAAAACCACAAGTGAGGTCACAAAGGGTCAGGTACAACTGGCACAACAAAAACAATCTAACAACAACAAAAACAATGATCTAGATGATTTATTGACCCCTTCTAACTCTGTCATCTAATGAATTAGTAGCAATGGGTGGACATTTCAGAGAGGCTGATAATATAAAAGTTTCTTTCTGCTGAAACTGAAATCTCTCCCTTGCACTGGCTCAAAATTCAGACTAACTAGATCCCACTATGAACTGGTACATTTATTTTGACCTTCTCTGTATTCAACCTGGTCTAGTTCATTCCTTCTTAGGCCACCTGCTGACCTCTGGTCCCTACACTAAAATATCAGTGCCAGACTCAGAGGAGACACTCCATTAGCTTTGGCTTCACCGAAGCATAGAACTCCTGAACTCTCTTGATCCACCAAGGCTCAGCTTACCCAAGATCAAAAACTAGAGAGAGAAAACCACCACAATCAACCACATCAGGAAGTTTCTAACAAATATAATTGTCCTAGAGGGGGCACAGTGGAAAAAGTGCAGAACCTAAAGTGAGAAAGACTCATTTCATTTTCTGAGTTCAAATCTGGCTTTATATACTGATTAGCTGTGTGACTCTGGGCAAGTCAATTCACCCTGAATTTCCTCATCTGCAAAATGAGCTGGAAAAGGAAATGGCAAACCACTCCAATATCTCTGCCAGGAAAATTCCAAATGGGAACATGGAGGGTCAGACATGACTAAAATGACTAAATGATAACAAAAAGACAAAGGTTAGTAAAAAAAAAAAAAAACCTGAAAACTGTTTCCTTGGAGAAAGGGGTCAGTCCCCCTAAAAGTAGAATGTATGAGGCTCATCTTCTTGGCAGGTAGCATGGTCAGCACATGCCAGGCTGGACCCCGTTGACTTTGCTTTTTACCTACATATTGCTGGGTTGGGCCTAGCCCAGTCCATTGTGCTTTAACTCCTAACTTTTCACTAGAGATGTTCAAACTTTGGTGCCTGAGACTCCAAGGAAGGGCCCCCATATGCATGTGATTCATTTACACTGATTCATCAAAATGTTCTGCTTCCTCCTTTGGAATTTTAGACACAAGAAGTCCTTGGATTGCTCTGAGAAGGAGCTAATTCAGGCTTGTTTTTCCTTTATAAACAGGAAGCCACATGTTGTCATGAATCAACAAAACACATGTGATCTCAATGAGGGCTGGCCTTAAGTGTGGGTGAAGAAACCTCTCGTAGGGTTTGATTGGAGGGGCTCTGCAACTTCCCCATCCCCTTATATATCTCCCCCAACCTATCTGCCACATTTCTTCCTTCCCTTCTTCGACCTACCCTAAAGTCCCTGCTATTAAATCATTCCCACAGGAATTCGTGGAGGAGACATTTCTCCAGAAAGGCCAAGCTGATAGATAAATCCGCTGGAGGACACTTGCCATATTCACGTGGATTTTTTTTTATTTTTTTAATCACATGGCCCTCTTGTAATCTTGTAACAGTTTGTACCTGTCCTCAGTACTGCTATTTTATTTTGGATTACATCTATTTGTGTAAGGATCCCTTCCTCAAGAAGGGCAGCACTATGGAATAGGTTTAGAGCTGGCTTTAGAGACTGAAAGACCAGAGTTCAATTCCTATGTCTATTGCATAAGCTCCATAATTTATGCACAAGTCTCTAAGAGATGAGTGAAGCAGAAGGTGCTGACTTACACCCATACAAAGAGCTTCCTCACCCGGGATAGAATGGCCAGCTCTAAGGTGGCAGGGACCAACTCTCATTCAACAATATCTGTCCCAACACTTGTACGTAGTAGGTGCTCAGGGAAATGAATTGGCGTGAATGAATGAATTAATGAATGAAGAAAGCATTTCTTAAACACTATGTGTAAAGCACTAGGCTTCCAAAGAGAAAAGGAAGTCTTCATAAGAAGTTCATACTCTAATGGAGAAGACAGCACATAAGGAAGTCTGCTGGAAAGTTCCCATGATCCTCAGAGTACAGCAGCAAAGCAGATATATTAATGCCTCCTCTTTAATGTCAGTTGTCCATTTTGAAGCTGGACCTTTTGGCATTGCCAAGGACTTTTGGTGGCATGACCTCTCTTTTCTGGGTCATCTCGGAAGGCAATGAAATCTGGACAATAAGGACCTGGGATGACAGAAGGAAGAAGGCCAGGATCTCCGCCCAAAGTGTCAAAGCCCAGGAGGATTGGGAGCCATTTAATTTTCACTGGTTTCATTTGGTTTCCCTGTATGCCAGAGTAGACTAGTTCGTCGAAACTCTTGCCCCCTTTTGCAAGCTTCCTGTTTTTTTTTTCTTTCAGCTCTACTACTCTGGGCTGAAGTTCAGCCTTCAGCTTATCTGATTCTCCCTCTTACTAGCTGGGACACTGAGGCTGGGGTTTCCTCTGTAGATGGAAGAGCTAAACAGGCTAATGGTTGGCTAACTAGACCAGTCACAAGGTGGAATACAACAGGGAACACTAGACATAGAAAGTATAGCATGAGGATAACCAGCCCAGGGAGGACAGGTGGCAGTCAATGAGACAGCCTTTTCAGAATTTTTCTTCAGGTGAGCACTGTGGATATCCAAAAGAGCTCTAATGTGTGCTCAGTGTATGATGGAAATTCTTTGTGACATTCTCTTACTGAATTCAACCTTGCTATACACTGCACACCTCCCATCTCTGTAATGGGCAGGACTGTCTATCGTATAAGCTCATAATGACACGACAACATGAAGCCCGTGGTCAAATGGGTGCGTAGGGAAAGAGCTTGTGTCCTGGGCCATCGGGAAGTCTGTCGAATTCTTTTTAGGATAATACATGTCACCACTACATTCATATTTTTAGGAAATGCTGGGTTTTAGTTACAGGTTGGTGAAAAAAGAGATGCCATTTTTTCCCATCCAAATTCATGGAAGGAAGGAAACAAGTATTTATTAGGTACTTACTATGTGCCAGGCACGTGTGTGCAGCTAAGTAATGCTATTGTGGATAGAATGCTGGACCTGGAATCACAAAAATTCAGCTCCCAGACTTCAAATCTGGCCTGGGACACTTATTAGCTGTGTGACCCTGGGCAAGTCATTTATTCCTGCTTGCCTCAGTTTCCCCATCTGTAAAATGAACTGGAAAACTAAATGGCAAACCATTTAAAAATCTCTGCCAAGAAAACCACAAATGGGGTTAATGGAGAGTTGCATACAACTGAATAACAGAAACAACCTAAGAACTTCTGGTGAAGATGATTTGTTGAACCCTTCTAGTTCTGTGATCTAATGAATTAGTGGCAATGGAACTGGAATCTCTGTCTTGCCCTGGCTCAAAATTCAGGGGCTACTGTCTAGCTAGATCCCACAATGGATTGGCATGGAAGCTTTTGAAGAAGTAGCAGGTTGTGGGAGAGCGGTTTGGACTGTGAAAAATTCACAACAGGCCCTATATTGTTGTAAAACATCTAGTGGGCAAAATCAAAATGATTAAGCAGTTGACTATGACTGAAGGGGCTATTTTAGAGTCTGAAAGAAGTTGGTAAGTGAAAGCAAGGGTGGGATCGAGACAGGAAAGATTTAGGGAGGGTCCTAGTCAAGGACAAACTTACATGTGTATTATTTCTATATCATAAACTGTATGAGAGGACCAGAGGAAAGAGAGTATGATAATACTGGATAATGAAATCACCTTGGTCACAAAGGTCATTTGTAGGATGAGAATGTGCCTAGACTTGTGCAGGGCAGAAGGGTCCCTTATCTGTGGATTTAGTCATGCTGACAAGACAGTTCCCTTTGTGTGTGACAATGGGAACAGGATAAACTCAAAGTTCACACGATTCCTGACAATGAAGATAGGATGGACTGGTTAAAGTTCACATCATTCCTGACAATGGCTGGGCCACATCACTTTGACCTTCTCTGTATTCAATCTGGTCTAGAGTTCACCCCTTTTTAAACCACCTGGTGGCCTCTGCTCCCTACACTAAGCCTGGCACTAAAAAAGTAGTGCCAGGCTCAGTGAAAACACTTGATTGGCTTTTGCTTCACCATAAGACCTGAACTCTATTGATCCACCAGACTCAGCCTATCCAGGATGAAAGAGGAGAGACAGACACAGAAACAGAGACAGAGACACCATCACACTCAACCACATCAAGAAATTTCTAACAAATATAATTGTCCTAAAGGTGGCGTAGTAGATAAAATGCAGGACCTTAAGTCAGGAAGACTCATCTTCTGAGTTCAAATCTGGCCGATTAGTTGTGTGGCTGGGCAAATCATTTCACCCTATTTGCCTGTTTCCTCATCTGTAAAATGAGCTGGAGAAAGAAATGGCAAAACCCCAAAAGGGGTCATACATGACTGAAATAAATCAACAATCAAAAACTGGACTCCAAAAGAGGTAGTGAATTCCTTCAGGGAAGAGTTCTGGAGTCCTTTTCAATACTGAAAGTTTGGGGGTTTGTACAGGACACTTGGCAGATGTGTATCAACTGTGGTCTGAGGTCATAGCAACAAATGTCTGGGCAAGAATACTTTAGCCTCTTAATGAATTCATTGTTTTATTCATTCTACTCAAGAAAGGAGTAACTTGGTATTTGTTTGCCTTTTGATCCAGAAAGTAACTCCACCTTCAGGCAGAACCAGATGAGCATGCCTATCTGCAAATGAAATCCCTTCGTGTAGTTTGTTGTTGTCATACAGTCATTTTTAGTCACATCCAACTCTTTGTGACCCCATTTGGGGTTTTCTTGGAAGAGATAGTAGAGTGCCTTGCCATTTCCTTTTCATTTTACAGATGCCGAACTGAGGCAAACAGGGTAACTGACTTGCTGAGGGTCACACAGCTAGTCAGTATCTGAGATCAGATCTGAACTGGGAGTCTTCCTGACTCCAGGGCTGGTGCTGTATCCACTGCAGCGCCACCTAGCTGCCCTTCATGTATACCATAGTATAAACATTACTCCAAAGAACTCAAATTCTTTGAAGATGAAAGACAAAAGACTGGAACATCCATGAAGGCAATGATTGTGAGTATGTTTATATGTGTTTTATCCAGAACTGTTACCTCATCTGTGTGGAAATTTCCAGTAAAAAACTTTTCAAAGATGCAAATTACTACCTACTCTGGAACTTGCAACTCTTACAAGAGTTGTTTGAGGCACTAAGAGGTTAAGTGATCTTTCCAGGGTCATACAGTCAGCATGTTCCACAAGTCAAACTTGAACCCAGGGCTTTCTGATTTGCAGTCCACCCTGTCTGCTACATAGTGCTGCCTCTCATTCATGTCCAAACTATTATCTTTGACATCATGCTTGCTTTGAGGGATAAAGGGGAAGTGGGCAGAGGAAGAAAAGAAAGGAGGAAAGGAGAGAAGAGAAGAAGGGGAGGAAGTTGACAAAAACATTCAGGTTTTTGTTTGTTTATAAAAGCTTTTTATTTACAGAACATGAGTAATTTTTCTACATTGACCTTTGTAAAATTTTCTGTTCCAACTTTTTCCCTCAAAATGTTTGAAGTACCTACTGTGTGCAGGGGCCTGTTTTAGCAGCTAGGACTACAAAGAGAGGATACAGACCCTGTTCTCACTTTAATAAGCACTCAAATGCTCCATGAATACAACAGGTAAGTGCTGCAAGGCAGAATGAACTAAGTGGAAAGAAGATGATCTGACCAAATGCAGAGGGAAAGCTCATTTTATGGGAAGGAATATATGAATACATAGAACTTGGCTGCTGCTTTGCAAGCATAACAAATATATCTGCATGCAGCCTTCATGGAAGCATATAAATAAATAATAAACAGAAAATGTTTATGTGTGTATATACACAAACACCTGTTTGATGCAAAACAGGTATTTACATGAAGTCAATTCCCCAGTTAATCAAACTCAGTCTCTGCTTGCCTGGCTGGGGACGATGCTACCTTTGCTTTAAATGGTTGATCCAACCAGAGTGAGAAGGAAGTAAGGATTTGGGGGTCGGGGGCTATTTTCAAAATGGGTGAAATGTTACTGAAGAGACTCCCCAGACAGAAACAGTTGTCATTGTCCAGGTGCCGGGGGGGGGGAGGGGTGCGGCCCAAGAGGCCGAAGCCCACAATGGGCTACTTCTATATTGCTGATGGATTGGCAGGTAGTGGGAGGCATTCTCTATGGAGGAAGGCTTACCAGGACCCTATAAGGGGAGCAACTGAACATTGAGAAAAGATTCTCCTTGCCCTCTGTGGCTGATGGCATGGGGTATTTAGAGCATCTTATTGTAACGTTTGGGTATATTTATAGTATTAAAACATGTTGCTATTCTACAATACTATATTCATATCTTGCATATTTCTGAGTTTCTATGACACTTTTTCTGCATCATATGCTGGTCTTCAGGTATCATCAGAAGCTTCTGAAAAACTCACCCCAAATTCCCATTTAATTTTTTATGCCAACCCACAATATATTGAAACCATGATGGGGAAAGTAAAGACGTGGAAGGGATAACTGCACTGAATTGTGCTGATCAGTGTTGTGTTGATAAATTTAGGTAGGGAAGGAAGCAAGCCCTGGGATAATGTTGGCATCAGTGAAATTTTCCATCCTGTGGCAAAGGTCTGGTGGTCCTATCCTAGTTACAACTTTACCTGAGGACTGAGTGGATTAAAGCCACGTATCTGCAGGGCTACTGACTCACTTTGATTTCAAGAATTCCATATCTGCCTTCCTTATCATTCACATTGGCACTGCCCTAGGACAAGCATTAATCTGGCACTGCCCAGCTTTTCCGAAATTACTTACTTTTACATACTGTACCCTTCAGCTAAATATTCTTCCTTGCCAACCCCTGAAGACAACCCATACGCTCCTGCTTCTGGACTGTAGCTATTGCTGAAATGTCCTTTTCCCTCCTCATCCTTTAAACCCCAACTCAAATGCAATTTCTACCACTTGGATTTCCTTCTGGTGCCTTGGATATAACCTTCTACTTCTCCCAAATGTGTATATACATTATGATGATCTTCTGATCTTCCTAAGTTCGTGATCCTAGTAGACTATCAATTCTATGACTGTAAAAGCCAAGGACTTAGCTCTCTTTGCATTTCCTTAAAAGCCTGGCCCAGGGCTCTACACACACAGTAGACATTTAATTAGGTTTGTTGATTGATTGAATATTGAATGGAGTGGTTTCTTGAAACCACTTCTTAAGTACAGCAGACCGGAGGAATTTACTTACTAATAACCTAATCCTTGGCACTACAAGGCACAGTTTCCAGATATTAAAACACAACCAAAGGTTAATTCCATCAAAGCTTTAAATATACTCTGCCATGACGGGGCAGATTCAGGAGAAAAGAGCAGGTGAAAAGGGGAGTGGGCTGAAACCAGCTCCTACTGGCTAGAGAGAACAGAATTTTTAATGTGAGCATTTATACTTCCGAAGTCAGCAAATGCTGCAAATTGGGGTTTGATTTGCTTTGTTGATCATCTAGACTTCAGAAAGCAACAGAGAAAATGTTAATAATGTCAATTAAATCTAACTGTGTCATGTGTACATCCCCTGCCTCAAGAGAGCTGGTTGTTAAACATTTGTCAGCACAAACTGAACAGCTCAACGCAGTACAGTTAGCCCTTTCACATCCTAACTTTCCCCATTGTGCATCGGCATAAGAAATTTAAAGGTAATTTGGGGGGAGTTTTGCAGAAGCCTCAGATGACACGGAAAAAAGTGTCATAGAAGCTCAGAAATGGGGCAACTAGTTGGTGCAGTGGATAGAGCACCAGCCCTGAAGTCAAGAGGATCTGAATTCAAATCTGGCCTCAGACACTTAATACTTCCTAGCTGTGTGACCCTGGACAAGTCACTTAATCCCAATTGCCTCAGAAAAAAAATCTCAGAAATGCATAAGATATATGTATAGTATAGTAGACTAACAACTTTTTTATTTTTAATACTATAAATATACCCAAATTTTACAATAAGGTACTGTAAATACCTACAAGAAAAAGAAATTCATACCTCTTATCTGGTCCAAAGGGAGAGCCAATAAATTTTTCATGGCTTTTCAAATCTCAAGGTGGGGTCCATGATGTGAAAGGGAGAACTACCAAGGTAGAGTACCTATAGGGTAACTGACTTAGCTGAGGTCATAGGGCTACTTAAGAGATACAGTCAGGAATCAAACCTAGAACTTGCAGTCCCAAGTCTAGGAAAGTAGATAGTTTTTATCATATCTATTTTATCATGTGTAGGCCCTTATGCCCATGGGCAGACGAGGATCCTGTTCCTGTCTGACATAATATTACTTTGTGGTTAGCCTTTCCCAACAAGTCCTTACACTTTTTACAAATATAAGAGAATTAAAAAACACAACAAGGGGGAACCCAGTTGTCATCCATCTTGCTGAACAAGGCATACCATATGCTCACAATCCCAGAGGCCTCTTGGGAACTCAGTAGACTCCATTTGCTACCATACAAACAGGTATCATTCCATGCAGCTCCTGGTCACCACATATCTACAGACAGCTCATATTAGGCCATCTCATCTATACTTTTGCTCCCTTTTCTTCCCAAATCAAGGATATATCTCTCTATTCAAGTGTTTTATGTCCTTGCAGATTTTTTTTTGGCTGTGGCATTGGGGTTAAGTGACTTGCCCAGGGTCACACAGTAAGGAAGTGTTAAGTGTCTGAGGCTAGATTTGAACTCAGGTCCTCCTGACTTCAGGGCTGGTGCTCTATCCAGTGCACCATCTAGCTGCCCTTCCTCGGAGATTTTTTAAAGCAAAGAAAATGAGGTTTCTGTAGACACCACTGAAGGACTTTCTACATTACCATTTTTGTTGTGAAGTAAAGGCAGACAAATGTCTAAATTAGAAGGTGAGAGAGGAGAGTGGCCTATAGCTTAATACTTTGTACCATTTGTATTGATTTCTTTTGTTTTCATATCATCTTCATTTCCAAATATATTCCTCCTCTCCTACTTACAGAATCATCTCTTAAAGCAAAAAATAACAAAATAAGAGCAGTCCAGCAAAACAAGATAATACAAGTCTGAAAGTATATGTTATGTTCTATACCCAGAGTCTCCCGCCTCTGAAAATAAGGAAAGGGGGTGCATTTTTTATTTCTTCCTCAGGAAAAAATACATTTCAACAAATTTAACCTAGCTATCATTGAGGGGACAGCTTTTTGGGGAGTATGTAGCTTTACAGATATGGGAGAACTATCACAGGGACATTGGGGACCCAAGGGAGCATTATCTAGGCAGGGATTCTGAACCTTTTTTGTGTTAATACCTCTGTGGAAGTATGGTGAAGTCTACGTCCAATTTTCATAAAGATGGGATTTCATTTTAATGACCCTAATTCTAAAGCTGGAAGGGACTTCGGAAGCCAGGCAGCTCAACCCCCTCATTATACAAAGGCAGGAGCTGAAGGTCAAATATGTCAAGTGACCTGTCCAATGTCACGTACCTAAGAAAGCTTTTCTTTCCAACAGATCCAAGGCTTTTTGCTCCCACAGGTTGGACAAATTGGGGCAATGTACTCATTAACAATTTCAGTTCTTGCAGGGCCACAGAAGCCCTCCTTAGGCATTAATCAGTAGCACTTTGTAGAGCTTTGATGGTTCTTAGTCTTAGCCTATAGAACCATAGCTTCTTTTTATACCTCTGAAAGACCCGAGTTAAAACCTTGCCTCTGTTATCTTGGACAGCCATTTCCCCTTGCTGGACCTCAGTTTCTTTCTCTGCATTGTAAGAGCATCAGACTAAATGGCCTCTGAGGTACCTTGCAGTTCTAGAGCGGGGTACTACATGTGACTTCCCCACCCTGAGTCTCAATTTCCTTCTCTGTAAAAAGAATACGGTAAGCTAGATGACCTCTGAGGTCCCTTACACCTCTGGATCTAGGATCCTATTGTAACAACAGTGCTTAACACAGTGCCTGGCACAAAATGGGTGCTTAATAAATGTTTAATCAATGAACAAGAGTGATAAGGCTAAGCCTGTACTCTGGCCTCCTGTGGCAGGTCCCTGCCATGTTTGACCAACAGGTCATGTTTGGCCCCTGTGTCTCTCTCCAATTAGTAGCCGTGTCAAAGACAAAGAGGCTACCTCGAAAGAACACAAATGCTCTCTTTCCACAGTCCCTGGAGCCCACAGACTGGGCAACTTTTACTGCCTCAGTTGTTGCTCATTTTTTGACATAGCCATCAGACACAGGGACACACAGGGATTGACTGGGAACCACTGGCCCGCATGACTTCGGGCAAAAAGTCAGAACTGGAGACCTGCCATAACAGGTCAGGGTACAGACTCTACCACATCACCCTTATTACGATCCTCCACCACTGTTTTAATCAATGAGCAAAATGGGGATTTTCCTAATTGTTAGAGAAACAAAGGCAAAAACTATGCCCTCAAGAAGATTACATTCTATTATTGTTCTGTAAGAAATGACCAACAGGAGGATTTCAGAGAGGATTGGAGAGACTTGCATGAACTGATGCTGAGTGAAGCGAGCAGAACCAGGAGAACATTATACACAGCAACAAGACTATACAATGATCAATTTTGATGGACATGGTTCTCTTCAACAATGATGTGATTCAAACCAGCTGTGCTGCGATGAAGATAGTCATATACATCCAGAGAGAGGCCTGTGGGAACTGAGAGTGAACCACAACACAGCATTTTAACGCTTTCTGTGAATATTTCCATGCATTTTGTTTTCCTTCTTAGGTTGTTTTTTTCTTCTTCTGTTTCTAGATCTGATGTTTCTTGTGCAGTAAGATAACTGTAGAGATATGTATACATGTATTGTATTTGTCATATAATTTATCCTATCTAGCATGTATTAGATTACCTGTCATCTAGGGGTGGGGGTGGGGGGAAGGAAAGGAAAAGCTTGGGGAAAAAAAGGTTTTTTTTTTTTTTTGCAAAGGTCAATGTTGAAAGGTCACTCATATGTTTTGTAAATAAAAAGCTTTATAAAAAAAAAAGAAGATTACATTCTAACGGGGAGACAACATGCAAATAATTCGTGTATACATGATATATAAAGTAGATGGAAAATTACCTTAGAGGGTAAGGTACTAGCTGCTAAAGGGAACTAGGAAAAGCATCCCCAGAAGGATTTGAGCCGGTGCTTGAAGGAAGCCAGCTTGTTTGAGGAGGCAGCAGGGTCATTCCAAACACTAGGGACAATCAACACAGTGATGTGCACGGAGTTAAGAAACTGAGTTCTTTGGGCAAAAAAATCAGTAGATAGATCAATGGGGCAACATCATAGAATGGCAAGAGTAAAGTGTAAGAAGACCGGAAAATGAGGAAGGAGTCAAATCATAAAGTCTTTTAAATGCCAAAAAGAGGGATATAGAGTTGGTCCTGAACACAAGGAAGCCACTGGAGTCTATAAGGTAGAAGGATAATTTGGTCAGATCTGTAGTTGGGAAAATTGTCACAACTTAGTGGACATTGGATCGGAATAAAAAGAAGCTAGAGACAGGAAGCCCAGTTAGGAAACTACTAGGTAAGAGGTGATGAAGGTCAGAGAGAAATTTGGGAGCTGCTGTTTGGTTGAGTAGGATAGGAAATCAAGGAGGAAGAGATGAACGATTCCCTTGATGCAGTAGGAGCCACTTGAGATATTTGTAGTGAATCTAGTCAGCCTGGGTTGGTCATTTCTCCCAGTTCTGTTTCACTATGGTATACAGCTTTGATCTGGAAACTATATTATTTGCCTATCTGTATCCTTTCTCTTCCCCAAGAATCAAGAAAATTATTTTAAAAGAAAAAAAGATAGCAACTTTTTGCTCACCCTTACTTGTTAAAACAACATAAACAACTAGGTAAAGAAAACAAGATAAAACTCAACAGAAACACTGTATCAGAAAAAAAAATCTGACATCCAATGCATTGATCCATGATCAGGAACCTCCCCACTTCTGAAAAGGAGTGGATAGAAGTATCTCTTCAAATTCCTTCTTTGAGACCAAGCTTATTCTTTACAGCCAAGTAACATTCATTTTTAATTGTTTTTGATTGTTCTTTCCATTTCTATTACTTTAGTCACTAAATATATAGTTTTCCAGATTGCTCATTTTGCTCTGTGTCTCAGCTCATGTAAGTCTTCCCATGCTGTTCTGTATTCTCATTTCATGTAGGCAATATGATTTTTCTAGTGTCACAGGACATCTTAATAAGACAAAACTGATCAGGTGACTAGGATGGGGCCAAGAACAAGCAAGGTAGGAGCTTTGAGTTCCATTCAATAACCGAGGCTTTGACTCTCAAAAGTCCATACAGAAGCCTAGAACCCCCACCCCAAGGCAAACAGCAATGTCCATTCACCAGAAAAGAGAAGCAAGCCTAATTCTGTGTCAAGGAGGCTTTTAGAACACTTCTGGTAAGAGGTCAGAAGTTGTGACCTACATGGACAGTGTGAATCAGCGAGTACACATGGGGGTTGTAACTGCTTTTAATTGGAGAGCAAGAGATGTGGGAGCAGGTGTGTTCTGACCCAGCTGGAACAGGAATAGGAGAGGCAGGAAAACAGGGAACTTCTCCATCCCTGATTTCTTTGGAGCTTCCTCTATGGATATTTTAAATAGAATACAAGCAATGAAGTGCTTGGTTTCTGCCTATTTTTTGCAAAGAACACCATTCCCATTTTGCATCTTTCTGCGAAAGCCCTTTCGGCAACTTAGGAGACTCACACATGTTGCCGATTTAAACAAATGTCCCTGATTGAAATTTTCCTTCCCTAGTCCTCATTGAAGATTGTGCATTTAAGGGCTTTTTATAACTTCATCTGCATAACCTTGAAGAGTCTCTTCCTCCTTTAGCTGATTAAAACTGCTTTTCACAGCCCTTATAGCAAGATGGGGCTTCACCACGATCTGTATTTCACTTTATGCGCTTCATTAACTTGTTTGTGCAATTGCATTAGCGCCATGCCATTAGCACCTCCCCCCCTTTCCAATACATCTGGGGCCCTGTCTTGACAGGCAAATTAACAGTTTCATCAATCTATTCTGAGATTTGTAATGACCTACTAATAGAAGGCAAAATATCCAGCTTATTGGGAATTGCATACTGCCTTCGACCCCAAATGCTGGCAAGAAAACGATTGGGACAGGAAAATGAGCCATATTCAACAAAGTAAGATGATGGTCAATTTTGGAACCATTTATTCAACGATCTACTTTCGTGAGATGGGGAAAAGTATCAAAATTCGATAGAGTGGGAGAAACCGCACAGCGAAGGAAAGGGTGTAGAAAGCATGGTGCTTTGGGTCAATACCGAGGAAATTATAGAATCATTGCTCTCATTTATATGAGTGTTGAAGGTTACAGAGTACTTTAATACAAACAATAGCCTTGGGAAGCCAATTGTGCAGGTATGATTCTGCTTCTTGCATTAAAGATGAGGAAATAAAGGCTCTGGGAGGTTTACCAGAGGTCACCCAAGTGGTGAATGACTCAAATCTCTGCTTCCATTGCAGCCTCCTGTTCATATTTGCCTATTAAATGAGTGGAATATTTGAAAAAAATACTGATGTCAATTCAAAAGACTTCATGGCTTATGTATTCCTTTAAGACTAAGTTTGGGGTACAGGTTTTGTTTCGGGAACCAGCTTTGTCATGACGTTATTTTTTGTAGGGAACTCTCACTGTGGAAAGCCCCTCTATCGATAAAGTTCAGCACCTGCTCTGCAATTTAGCGAGCTGTCTGGAGGCACAAGTGATTTCTCCCAAGGCACACAGTTTGCATTAAAAATGGGGCTGGGGAAAGGAAGGAAACCAAGATCTCCCACACTCTGATTCTCTCTCTCTGCTCTACTGTTGAATGGCTACTCTTGTAAGGTTAGCGTAACACATGTTACTAAAAAAAAGTCCAATAGTAACTTTCATCTTCCACTTTCTTGCTTAATGTTTGGCCATGATTCATTATTGAAACCTTTCTGAGATGGATTTCAGATGTCACTTCCCACTTGCCATCTGTCTTTGGCTCTTTGTTTCCATAACAATACACCACAGCAGATGCAACTTTTCTGATATGGAGCTGTCTCAGATCCGCTAGCATTTTCCCCTGACCTCCCAGTTGTGCCTCGTCCTGATGCAAAGAACTAAAGTTAGCACCAGCCTACTATGAGTAAGTTCTTCCTCCTCTCAATTCCACTGACATTGATCCAGTGTTTGTCCTTAGCCTGTCCTGGCTGGGATTGAAGTGGAAGGGTAAAATGGAAACCTCTTGAGGCCAGACACTACTTCCTTTTGGGCCTAGCACATAGTAGGTGCTCAAGGCAAGTTTGTAAAATTACAGAATCACAGAATTTCATAGCTATACAGGGAATCTCAGAAGTTATTTTGTCTGATTCATATCTTCAAAAGGAATCCACTCTGTAGCTTCTCCACTTGACCCACTGCAATAGACATCACACATGAGCTGCAATGATCTTCTTGGCAATGACCTTGCCTATACAGTACTAGGAATATTTATGGAAAATTAAACTGAATTATAAGTCAGGTATTGGAGTTATGAGAGTGTCAGCTGCCTACCAAGGTACCAAGTTCCTAAAGGGTGGGGATCTTTTCCTTCTATATGCTCCTAAAGCACCTAACATAGGACCTTACACATAAAAACATGAGGTAGAACAAAACACCAAAGCTGAACCTTAGAACATAAAATATGAATTATCAAACCAGGCGACTGATGATAACCTGGGCAGCACTAGGTGATACAGTGGAGAAAGTTGACCACTTGGAATCAGGAAGATTTGAGTTCAAATTCTACCTCAAATACTTCATATCTGTGTGACCTTGGATTTATCTCTTAACTTTTCTCACAGTCTCAGCTTTCTCATCAGTAAAATGGAACCAATTATAGCACCTACCTTACAGGGTTGTTTTTGAAACTCAAGTCATATAAAGAAATTTGGAAACTTCAAAACACCATACAAATGCTAGCCTGTTGTCTTTATCATTATAACCTAATGCAACTCTTCTCAATTTACAAAATGGTAAACTGAAGCCCAAAGAGCAGAAGTGACCTGCCTAAGGTGCCACAGTTCATGACAAAGCTGATTCTAAAGCCCGGGTCTCTTGACTCCTCAGTCCAAAGCTTATTCCAGAATATAAGTGTTTGTTGATTGACTGACTAAACAATCTTTGACCCCAGTATAACTAATCAAAAGTATTAGTTGTAAAACCCTTTCTACTGGAATCAGTATGCTATTTCCATTTGGAAGAACTCCAGAGAAGTAGAATTTGAACTCTTATCTCCGAGGACTAGAAACCATGACATATGAAGATTAGTTGCATATATTTATATGTTGTCTCCCAATTAGAATGTAAGCTCCTTGGGAAAGGGCCCCACAAGGGCAAGAATGTTTGTGGCAGCCCTTTTTGTAGTGGCTAGAAACTGGAAACTGAAGGGATGCCCATCAATTGAAGAGTGGCTGAATAAATTATGGTATATGAATGTTATGGAATATTATTGCTCTGTCAGAAACAACCAGCAGGACCATTTCAGAGAGGCCTGGAGAGACTTGCAGGAACTGATGCTGAGTGAAACTAGCAGAACCAGGAGATCATCATACACAGCAACAACAGTATTACATGATGATCACTTCTGATGGACATGGCTCTCTGCAATAAAGAATTGTCTCAAACCAGTTCCAATTGTTCACTGAAGAAAACGATATACACCCAGAGAGAGGGATATGAAATATGGACCACAACGTCACATTTTCATGATCTCTATTGATGTTTGCTTTCATTGTGTTGCCTTTCTCTGATTTTCTTTTTTTTCTTGTACATAGGATTTTTCTTGCACAACTTGTCAAGTATTTCAACATCATTAACATGTAGTGGACTTCCTGCCATCTAGGGGAGGGGAGGGGACTGGGGGTAAAATTTGTAATGGAAAGCTTTGTAAAGATCAATGCTGGGGAACTACCCATACATATGTTATACAAATAAAAAGCTTTAATAAAAAATTAGATAAAAAAATTTAAAAAAAAATGTAAGCTCCTTGAAGGCAAGAACTTTTTTACTTTTGTCTTTGAATCTTCCCTGACTAAAGTGGTGCCGGACACATAGTAGGTACCTAATAAATATTTGTTAAATGGTTAATTGAAGAAACTGGGGATGGCCAACCTGGAGAAGACTACAGGAGACATGGGAGAAGAGGAGGATATAATGTCTATTTTTGAGTATTTGAAGGCCTGTCATTTGGAAGAGAAATTCAACTTGTTCTGTCTGACCTCAAGCGGTCAAAATGAAGAATAATGGGTAAAAGCTCCAAAGAGTCAAATTTACATGGGAGGTCAGGAAAAAAAAAAATTAACAGTTAAAGTTGTTCAAAAGTAAAATGGCCTGCTTCAGGAAGTGGTAAATTCCCACCCACTAGAAAACTTTATGGAAAGGCTCAATCAATCTGGAATTTATTTTGCACCAATGGAGGGAGTGCTGATAACTTTTAAATGCTTAAGGACACAAAAAGTCAAACAATCCTTGTCCTCGAGGAGCTTGCATTCTAACAGAAGAGGTAACATGTACACATGGAAGTATCAGCCCAGATACAAAGCAGCCTTGGATGGAAAGACACTTCTGCCCTTGTCAGGCCTGATCTTGAGAATCCTGTTCACTTATAAATATGGTGGTTTCAGAAGGAACAGAGAAAACAAGACTGGCAATGAAGAATGGGTACATGAGAGCCATCTTCAATTACCCGAAGAACTATATTATTAGAAAAGGAATTGTTGCAGTCATTTTTCCAGTTGTGCCTGACTGCAACCCCATGTGGGGTTTTCTTGGCAGAGATACTAGAGTGTTTTGTCTTTTCCAGCTTATTTTACAGATGAGGAGACTGAGGCAAACAGCATGAAGGGATTTGTCCAGGGTCACAGCTAGGAAGTGGATGAGGTGAGATTTGAACTCAGGTCGTCCTGCCTCCAGGCCTGGAGCTTTATCCATTGTAGTACCCTCTAGATGCCTTGGAAAAAGAATTACTAGATTTGCTCTTTTTGACCTCAGAGAAAAGAGCCAGAAGGAATGGGTGGAAGTTGTAAAAAGGCCGATTTAGGCTTGATGTCAGGCTCAAAAGAGAAATACAACTTCTAAAAGAAGATGGTAACAATAAAATTGGGTTCAAAAGAACTATCTAATGAAAACTGCTAGGAAAATGAAAAAAGCACTTTGGCAGAAATAAGTTAGACCATGAGAGTACTAAGCCAGGAGTTGGGGAAACCCCAAGTTCAAAACCAGCCTCAGCTACTTCCTAGCTGTGTGGCCTAGTCTATGTTTCGTCATCTATAAAATTAAATTGATAATACCACTTAAGATTGTTGTGAAAATTAATGAAATATTTTTAGCACAATTCCTGGCACATACTCTATATCTATAAATACATATATTTACTGGCAGATACTCTATATCTATAAATACTTATTTCCTTCTTTGCTTCTTTATACCACAATAAAATTTAAATGGTTAAGAGAACTGAATATTAATGGAATTATCATGAAAATTATAAGAGAATCAAAGATCAAGTATTTTTTATAGCTGTAGCCATATGGAAAACTCTGAACCACAAATTCCATGACACGAAATGGAAAGTTTTTGCATGAATAAAGCCGATGATGCAAATAAGATATGAAAGCAAGCAGTTGACTGAGAAAAAAAATATTTGCATCAATATCTCTCGGATAAATGTCTGATATTCAAGATATATAAAGAACCAACAAAATTTCCCAAACCAAGAGCCATTTCCCAATTGATAAGAAGTCAAAGGATATAAACAAATGGTGCTCCAAAGAACTACAAATTATTAACAACCACATGAATGATTGCTCCAACTCTCCAATAAAAAAAGAAATGTAAATAAAAGCAATTTTGATCTAATATCATACCTCATGCACAGCAAATTGGAAATAATGACAAAAGATATTAATAATCCAAGTTGGAGGGCCTATGGAAAAACAGATACTTTTTGAAGAGCTCTGAATTGGTCTATTGGTCTAACGATTATTGAAAGTAATATGGAAGTATACTAAAAGAAAAAAATGAAATGTTCAAGCACATTGACCCAGAGATCCCACTGACCCTTAGTATATATACTAAGGTGGTCAAAGATAGCAATTTCCCTTATATATCAAAATATTCATTGATGCATAGCATAGGAGATAAGAGCCAGATCTGGGTCATGTTCAAGTACCATCTTTGACAATATTGTTTGACCCTGGGCATGCTACATAATCTCCAAACAGAAAATTCCTGTATACTGATAAAATCACAGGTCCATATCATACCCTTTCCCCCAATTATTATTATCAGATCAACAATAAGACTTCTTAATATCTGTGATCAGAGAGTCACCAACCACATTTTTTTCCTCTCTCTGACCCTTACTGAATGTTTTAGAGCAAAAGCAAGTAGCTTTATTCTCAGAATACTTACGTCTCTTGCCTTCTGGTATTATCTCATATTTGTTGTTTTGTCCCTAAGAATACAGTTGTCCTTTCCCTTTCCTTCCTCCCTCATCTCTGTGACATTCTTCTATCCTCCAGCCACCAGACCAAGTATTGAATTTCCCCAATCCCTCTAGCCCAACATATTCCTCCCCACAACACAAGAGATCCACAGGTTTTTTTTTAAGTAACATAGCATTGTTCCTGATAAAATGGGGTGTGAAGACTCCTTCCAAAAGCCCCTTTTATAGGGGCATTTATAGAAGAGAGGCCAGCTGATGCCTTGAACAGAAAAAACAGAGCTCTCTTGTTTAGCCAATAAGTGGAATGAATCAAAACTAACACAAATCCATCAATTCAGAAAAAAGCACAGCTATGGAACCCTGTTGCCACTTCTAGAACACATAACAAGAGCTCTAAAATAATTTGGATCGGTCATCAAAAGATCAGTAACAAACACTTTAAGTTCTAAAAGATAACTTTGTTTAGGGAGACCAAAGATGGTCATCTGTAATTCAAAAAAAAAAAGTCTATCAACATGAATAACTCTTCAAATCAATGAAAGAGGATCACTTGAACAGGTTGGTTGGATTCTAATTCTCTTTCATGAGAAGGAGAATATGCTTCCTCTCAGTCTTAGATTTAAAATGTTCCACAGTCTAGTATTAATAATTATTAATTACTAATTAGTAACACTGCATACATCTGTCTCTAATCATCTCTAATTTTCATAGAATCAAAAAGCAAACAGAAAGGAATTATTGGAAAATTATTGGGAATGACTGGAAAGCTGACAAATGAAGATGGGGTGGCTTTAAGAAAAATAAAGGTAGACTAAATTAGATGAGGAAGAAAATCACTGCACTGAATGTTAATGATAAATTTAGCTAGCTCTGTCTGATCATGTCATTTCCCTGACCAAAATTTTCATTGTATCCCCACCTTGCCTAAGGGAAAAATAGAAATTTCTAATCTGATATCTGTGGTACTTCAACACCTGGTTCCAGTTTTCCTTTCTAGTGTCACCTCTACTTTTCTTCATGAACTTGAAAGGAATATCAACAAAATAATAAATTAAATAAAGTGGGTTGTCTATGGACAGAGCTCCAGCCTCTGCCTCCTGACTAGAAAGAGGAAATTTAGGAGCCACTCCCAGCTTTTAAATATATTCACAAGTTTGCAAACCTAAACCCTGACATGAGATACTGCCCCCTCCAGTCTTCCCCATCTCTATAAGCATTTCCTTCTACAGATTAGGAAACTGAGGCCTGAGGAGGGGAAATGCCTTGGCTAAGGTCAGACATAGAACTAGAAAGGACATTGCAGGCTATCTAGCCTAACCCCTTCATCTGAAAGATGGGGAAACTGAGACCCAGGAAGGGGAAATACCTTGCCCAAAGGGTACACCAGTAGTAAGCAGGCAAAGATGTAATTTGAATCTAGATCCTATGATTTCAATTTCTGTTCTTTTCCTTATGATAGAGTTCAAGGGGGAGGGCAGTTGCTATACTAAAATATTTAGTGACTCATCTATAAGCTAATGTTCCTGTTTACAGAACACAGCTATGAAAACTCACTGGAAACAGCAACAAAATCTTTAAAGGAAAGAATATGGAGGAACCAAAAGGACTCATCACTTTTTTCAGTGGGAAAATGGGAGTTTAAGTTTCTTCTTTAAAATGAAAGGTTGGGAAAGACCCTAGCTACTGGGTAAGAACTCACTCTGACTTAGAAAACTAGAAAACAATCTGGCAGAAACTACGTATAGATCAACATCTCATACTATATACCAAGATAACATTTCAATACAAACATACTTTAGACATAAAGGGTGATGACAAACAAATTAGTGGACCAAGGAAGAAAGTCCCTTTCTCATTATGGATGGGGAAGACTTCATGAACAAACAAGGGATAAAAAGAGTCATCAGATACAAAATGGGTAATTTTGATTAGATACAATTTAAAATGTTTTTAAACTAACAAAACCAATTAGATGGGAAACAGTTAACTGGAGGAAAATAATTGCCAAAAGTTTCTCTGATGTGGATCTCATTTCCAAGATATATAAAGAATAGATTCAGAGAAGAACCCTTCTACAACTGATAAATAGCCAAAGGTTACCAGGCAGTTTTCAAAGATAAATAATCCAATCTATTAAAATCATATGAAAAAGTACACCAAATCACTATTAATTAGTGAAGTGAAAATAAAAAGTGTCTCTCAGATTCTACCTCAAACCCATACATTTGATAAAGTTGACCAAAAAAAGGAAAATGAAAGAGGGGCTGGGGAAAAATAGAAACATTAACACATTAACATTGGTGGAGCTATGAATTATCTCAACCATTCTGAAAATCAATTGGTACCATGCCCCCAAAGTTGCTAAACTGTACAGACTCAGCAAATTGACTCAGCAATACAACAACTAAGTCTATATCATAAAGAGATCAAAGACAGAGAGGAAAAAGATCCATTTGTGGAAGGGTTTATTGGGGGTAACTTTTTGTGGTTGGCAAAGAACCAGAAACCGAGGCAGTACTCATTAACAGGGGAATGGTTGAATGAATTATGGTATATGAATGTAATGGCATACTACTTGCACTGTAAGAAATTATGAGGACTTTCAGTGAGATCTGAAAAGACTCAAATGAAGCGACAGAGAGCGAGGTGAACAAAACCAAGAGATAATTTCAAAAATAATGTTGTGAAGATAAACAATCATAAACATTCTAGTCAATGCAGTGGCTAACTACTATTTTATTTTATTTTATTTGCTTTTTTTGCTGAGGCAATTGGGGTTAAGTGACTTGCCCAAGGTCACACAGCTAGGACATGTTAAGTGTCTGAGGCCAGATTTGAACTCAGGTCTTCCTGAGTTCAGGGCTGAAGCTCTATCCACTGTGCCACCTAGCTGCCCTCTTAAGTACTATTTTAAAAGGCCCATGATGAAGGATGTTCCCCACTTCCTAACAGAAAAAGGATGGACTAAGAATGAGACACATGCATATTTAGGCATATATACACATATATGCACACATGTGTGCACACATGTATATATGCATATACGTGAGCAAACATACCTGTGTATATTTGCACTAGTATGTTTACATGGACATACCTGTGTTTGTGCCCAATGGGAATAGGGGGAGGGTAGTAGAGAGAACAAATAATTTTTTTTCAATGAACAAAAATCTAAGTGAACAGGTTGGATTAAATAATCTCCATAGTCCCTTCCAGCTCTGACATTCTATACTCTAAAGCCCCTTCCAACTCTCACATTCACTGCACCTAAATGTCATAGTTTGTTTATACCTGCTATCCATCTGACTCCTTAGCATATTTATTTTTCCTCTGAGCTAGCACAATTATCAATTGGCTTCCTGTTGCTTCTGCATATTTAGGAAATGTTGACTCAGAAGAGGACCTTAAATATAAGGGAACCTTTCAACCCTAATTGGTGTTTGCATAAAATGCCTTGCAAATAGCTAATGGGAAGGAGTAAATGAGAGAGAAAGCACATACCCAGAAGGAAGGAGAAATGGACATAGTTTGGCCACGTGGATACTGTTAGAAATGAGCTTGGGGATTCACTTCACTTAAAAAGCCATTCAAACATTGCTAGTTCTGAACTTCCCATCATATGCTAACCTTGGGGTGAAGGGTCCCTTGATGTTTGGTAAATGACTTATTAAAAAAAAGGAAAAAGCTCATAAAAATGTGCTAGAGCTGACCTAGATCTGACAGAAGTTAAATAATTTGGTGTAAAAAAAAAACAGATTACATTTCTCCTCAAAATCTTTATTAGCTTCAAAGCACAAAAAAACCCTCTTAAGGTTGTTTTTTTTCCCTTTTTGAACACCCAGGTCAAAACTAATCCAGGACCCTAAATTTAGCACTGGAAAAGAGATCATCTGAAAGAGGGATTCTTACTACCCTCTTCTGTGTCATGAACCCCGGTGGCAGTCATTCTGGGAAAGCCCACTGACACCCCTTCTCAGAATTTAAATAATTGAAGGAAATCCTACTTTTCAGTAAGAACTTAATGAAATTTGATATGTATTTTTTTCCCATTTAAGTTCACAGATACCCCCCCTCCACATCAATCCATGAACTCCTTGGTGGTTTGTGAATCCCAGGTTAAGAATCTCTCTTTAAAGTTAAATTCAAATGATACTTTCCCCAGAAAAGGTAGCCTAATAACCTATCTCTTGGACCTCATGGCATATAACTTGAACATCTTTAATGTATTTATCATGTATTAATGAGATTTGCATTTGTTTGTCTGTCTTACCCCCTTACTAGATTGGGAGCTCCCTGGGAGGAAAGAGTACTTTTTAACTATATCTTTCTTAATGCTCTGTACACATTAAGTGCTTAATAACTGGTAGACAAATGAAAATTTCCTATCTTGCTATTTCAATTGAGAAAAAGTGGAATTTTTCCCTCCAGAGGAATTTTCCACAGAAACTTTAAAAAAAAATCCAGAGAATTCCTCCCAAGAGCCACAAAAACTAGAAATGGTCAGATTTTCATCACGTGGATATTTCAGTGGACTAGTCCAGTAGACTTGAATAGCATTTATAGGATAACCAGACTCCAGTCTTCATTTTCCTTTAGCTCAATTCTGCCTGAGATGAGCAAAAGCCAAAGTACTTACAAAACAGATATTGGATTTTGTTAAAGGAAGGCAGAGAAAACGTAAATTTCATGAAATATAAATTAGCATGCTTGAAGTAAAAAAGCTTGTGTGCAAGAAATGACGAAGAACATTATTGAAATGGTGTAAGATAATGACATACTTTTTGAGTGCTTAAAAGTCTATAAAAGTACTTCCCTCATAATTTTGTGTCTAGGCTATTATTAGCTCCATTTTATAGATGGGTAAACTAACCACACCAGCATTCTAGTTTTTAAAGGGACACCAAAAGACATGATGTGAGAGATCCTAAGAAATGGTAACCTAGTAGGGGCAGCTAGGTGGCACAGTAGATAGAGCACCAGCCCTGAAGTCAGGAGGACCTGAGTTCAAATCTGGCCTCAGACACTTAACATTCCCTAGCTGTGTGACCCTGGGCAAGTCACTTAGCCTTAATTGCCTCAGCAAAAAGCAAAAAAAAAAAAAAAAGAGAGAGAGATGGTAACCTCTAAAGCTTAGGAATACCAATCAATGTCGCCTTAGCTACTGGAAAGTGGAGGTCAGTTGACTGCCTGATTGTTCCACTCACCATCACTGTGACTTCCTAGACAGTCTTCCTTGGCCACGACACCCCTATGCGTGCTCTCTCCCCCGCTAAAACATAAGCTCCTTACAGACAGAGTTTGTCTCACTTCTGTATTTGTTATTCTTGGTATCTGACAAAGTACCTGGTACACAGTAGGTACCTAATAAATGTCTTGTCATTCATTCCTGCCTCAGAGGCAGAATGTTATATTGCCTGGCCTTGGAGTCTGAAAGATACAAGTTCAGTAGATTAATGAGCATTTTTAAGCACTTCTACAAAAACTATCTGTGTGATACTAAGAAAGTAGCTGAACTTTTCTGGGCCTTAGGTTCTGTATTTGCAAAAGTGAGAGGGCTTAAACTCCATGGCCTCCGAGGTCTCTTCTAGTTCCAAACCTATGATTTGATGACCATCCCCAACTGTCCCCTCAATGGCCACAGTCTCCAGCATCCATGAAACTCTCAGCAAGGGTATCAAGGCAACTTCATCATGGGGAGGACAAAAGCTACATTAAGGAAATCCTAATGCAAGACATGGAGCAGATTCAGTTCAGCATTGGCCAGCTGCTTTGAGGATAGCAATCAGGAACAGATGTAGAGGAGGGGGTGCAGGATAACCACGAGTCCAAGAAAATCACAAGCAAGGACAAAAGCTCAGCAATCAGTGTTTCACTAAGTGGCCACAGTCGAAAGAAATGCTCACTGCATCGTCAGCTCTTGAGCTACATCTGCAGAGCCCAATAGTCACTAGCACTGTCTGGTAGACTAAAGTGACTTTGCTTTCTTGAGGTAGAGAAAGAGGGTGCTAGATTTAGAGCTGGGAGATTGAACCAGCTCTGGCCCTTGGTTTCTTCCATTTCTCCAATCATAAAAGGGCCTGACAGCCTCCTTCCCTCAGGGCTGTTGAGATCAAATGAGATTCAGTAAATAACCCACTTTGTAAACCTCAATGCAAATTTGAGCTTTTCTCATCTCATTATTATTTCTCACTATTTTAACTTTTCTCTGGCTTTGTTTTCATTCTTAGCCACATTCACAACACTTCCCCATTTACTATCATCTCAAAACTTAATTAACATGCCATTTAACTTCTTTTCAAAGCTATTAAGGAATGCATTAACCATGCAGAAAGCTGCCACCATTTCTCCACAACTGGAAAGAATAGCACCTAAAAATGAGGTCTTTCCATAACCCTAGTTTTCAATCCCTTTCTGTGAGGGTGGGGGGGTATTCAGACACATGCTGATAACTTTCAAGAAATATGTTTTTTTCTTTGGATGGGTGCTCCAAAGCCGCTTGGCAGAGTGGAGAGAGAGCAAACCTCAAAGTCAGGAAGATCTGAGTGCAAGTACTGCCTGTGCTGCATTCAGGCTGCATGACTCCGATTGAGTCACTCAACTTCTCAATAACATAGACAGTGCTCGAAAATCATCAATTGCAAAGCAGATGACTCTCTGCACTGATAGGAAAAGTTACCTAGGCTGACAAAATCACCCATCCAAATTCAATAAAAAAGCCAGTCAACAAAGTTAGGAAAGGAAAAAAATCAAGAAATCAACTATCGAGCCACCTCCCTGACATATGGCTGGTTGTTCAGATATCTGCAAATGGACAAAGGGAAATGAAATCAAATTTCTCCTCCATAAATGAAGCTATTCAATGTGGAGTCTGAACACCACACTGTGCCCTCACCCATGTATTGGTCTTACCAAAAGATAGTTAACAAGCACTCATTAGGTACCTACTGTTTCAGGCCCTTTGTTAAATTGTAGGGATGAGTGTAACAATTAAAGTGAAGACCTCTCACAACTATTGACTAGACTAAGTAAGGCCTGAGGGCCTAAATTTCATTTTCAGGGGAGAAAGTATAAAGTAGTTTGATTTAGAAGCTGTCAACTTTCCACTTCCTAAATAAGGAAAGTAGAGCATATATAACCGATTAGAACGTATGTAAAGGAAAAGGGGGGTGGGCTTGGGGCTTTCTTCATTCTGGACTGTAAAATCACAACAATGTCCTGGACAGTGGCTCTCCCAACTCTGGACAACTTATTTGATCCATTGTGGAACCTCCTGGTTCTTGTGAGTTCCTTTGTTCTATACCTTGAGATGCCTCTGAAGTATTGATAATTCAGATGAGGGTCTGAATATCCCACACAGGGACACTATAGGCTAAAAAAGTCAAATAGTCCTATAATTCTCAAGGAGTTTACAATTTCATAAATTGTAAGTTTGCATTGCTCATAATTCATAAGACTATCTGAAATGCCTCCTCCCCTTGGGTCAATCTCATGGTCCAACCAGGCAGAATTCCACTTCTGACCGGAGCTCAAGGGTGAAGAAGTTAACTGCCTCTGTGGTGCAAAACCTCAATTTTAGGGAACTGTCCAACCCATTAGCATCTCTGAAATCATCTCCCGAGCCTAGACTCTGTCCTTTGGAAAGTGGCACTTCTCCACATCCTTTATATTTAGAAGCTGTTGCTGTTTATACATCACGTGTTCCCTTTTCTTTCTTGGGCTTTCCATTGCTATGGAGATTTGAAAGGAAACAGGCACATTATTGCAGAAAAAAAATGTGTCTGCTCCTCTCCCAGAAAAAGAAAAGAGGGAATCTTATTGTTTGAGTGGAATTGCATATAAATAGAAGAGATTTTGCCCATAAAGCTTTCCGTGAATTCGCAGGGCTACATTCTGTTTTGAAAGAGAGCCATAAAAGGTTGTGTATCCAGTACATTGGGGGGGCATTCGATACACACTCAAAATCTTAGTCTCTCCAGTCCCCTCCAGTGTCGTTGTTACATGAAGCTAGAATGATCACTGTCAACTTCTACCCCACACTTTAGGTTCAAGCAAAAGAAACTTACATCAGAGAAGGAGGTTATGCTGTCTCCTCTTTGAAGAGCCCTGCTATCTGCGTGCAGAATCAAAGCCAGAGCAGAGAATTGTTTCCTAAAAAAACACATTTTGCACAAAGGCCCATTTATAATGGCCGAGCTCTATATCATCATGCCCATCGAATGACTACATATGCTGCTTGGCTACAGCTCAGAGAAAGGGACACATGTTCTACAATGAAATAATCTCCGGTGCTCTCAGAGTTGCATTCTCAGATTGATATAGTACTTTCCCGGAAAGCTCAGTAAATTTCCCGAGTTTCAGAAATGGAGAAGAGGCTCTCATCATGGTCATAAAGGTTGCCTAGGTGATGTGTTTAGATGAGGAGTATTGCAAAGCACAGAAAAGTCTCCCTTTTCCAATAGAAGAAAGAGCTCCATTATAACTTAGACACATTTCTTTTGAGTTGGCTTTTGAGAGGCCTCTTGGGAATGGAATTTGGAGAAAAGAGGGCTAAGTATCAGCACCTTGGACAGCGAGGATGTCAGGGTTTAAAGGTAGATATAGTTACAGAGAAGGCTGACTCCAAGAATACTAGAAGAAAACTTTCCTTAAGGTGACTTTTAGTCAGCAGAAAGCTCAGTAGAGAGGAGACAATATGCCATGCTACTCTAAATACATTTCTTCTAGGTCAGGGATTTTGAACTTTGTGTGGATATAGCTGACCTTGCTCTTGGAGAGTGACTCCACTATATGACTACCCTTGGATGGACCAGATGCAGAAGGCGGTAAGCAGAAGAGAAGGAGAATCATTTACACGATGACAATAAAATTGTCAATATATACATGACTTTGAATTCTGGGGAACTGATCAATGCAATCACAAAGCATGGTATTCACCTGTTGACAGGGAAGAAGGGAGGGATTTAGAAAATACGTACTATTTGCCAGGCACTATGCTAAGCACTTCACAAATGCTCTCTCATTTGATCCTTACAATAACCCTGAGAGGTAGGAGTTATTATTATCCTCATTTTATTGGTTTTTTTGTTTTTTTGTTTGTTTTTTTATTAAAGCTTTTCATTTGTATAACAAATGTATGGGTAGTTCCCCAGCATTGATCTTTACAAAGCTTTCCATTGCAAATTTTACCCCCAGTCCCCTCCCCTCCCCTAGATGGCAGGAAGTCCACTACATGTTAATAATGTTGAAATGCTTGACAAGTTGTGCAAGAAAAATCCTATCTACAAGAAAAAAAATCAGAGAAAGGCAACACAATACAAGCAAATGTCAATAGAGATCACGAGAATGTTACGTTGTGGTCCATATTTCATATCCCTCTCTCAGGGTGCATATGGTTTTCTTCAGTGAACAATTGGAACTGGTTTGAGACAATTCTTTGCTGCAGAGAGCCATGTCCATCAGAATTGACCATCATGTAATACTGTTGTTGCTGTGTATGATGATCTCCTGGTTCTGCTCATTTCACTCAGCATCAGTTCATGCAAGTCTCTCCAGACCTCTCTGAAATCGTCCTGCTGGTCGTTTCTTACAGAGCAATAATATTCCATAACATTCATATACCATAATTTATTCAGCCACTCTCCAATTGATGGGCATCCCTTCAGTTTCCAGTTTCTAGCCACTACAAAAAGAGCTGCCATAAACATTCTTGCACATGTGGGGCCCTTTCCCTCCTCTAAGATTTCTTTGGGATATAGGCCCAGTAGAAACACTGCTGGGTCAAAGCCTCATTTTATTGTTGAGAAAACCAGCTTGCTTAGGTTCGCATAGCCAGTAAATTATTTGTTTTATTTGTCTAAAGTCTTATTTGAACCCAAGAGAATATGGATTGAAGATACAAAAACTGCCAGCTATGGCCAATATGAGAATTTGTTTTGATTGACCATACATATCTGATACAAAAATTGTGTTTTTCCTCCTTCCTACATCCAATGTGGGAGGAAAAGGGGATTAGCATAGAGTACCAGAAGAAAAAGAAGAGAGGGTCACTGAAGGCTTTTTAATTGCATTGAATAGACAATTACAAAGAAATAAGAAAACTAAGTCACATGTTGAATTTAGTATATACTTGAAAGAAAAAAGAACTATACTTAGCCAATATTTCCAGAGTAAGATTTGCAAAGTTGTTTGTCTGCATGTGTGCGTTTGTGTGTATGTAATCTCACTTGATCCTCAGAGAAATTCTATTAGATAGATACTATTATTCTCATTTTGCAGAAGAGAAACTGGACAAGAAAGATAGGTTGACATACTCAGGATCACTCAAGTAGTGAGTATCTAAGACAGGATTTGGAGTCAGATCTTCCCTACCCCAGGGCCAACACTCTCTCCATTATGCAATATAAATATTTGCCTACATAAAAGAGATAGAGGATTTCGTGTACAATCCTATGTAGTACAATGGATAGAGTGCTGGGTCTGAAGTTACAAAGACTTAAGTTCAAAATTTGCCCTCAGATACTTGCTATCCCTGTGACCTTGTGTAAGTCACTTCACACTGTTTGCCTCAGTGTTTTCAACTGTAAAATGGGGGTGATAATAGCACCTATCTTCCAGGGTTTTGTGAGGATCAAATGAGATAATTACAAAACACAACACTACCTGGCACATAATAAGTGCTACATCAATGTTAGCTATTGTTTTTAATTTTAATATTTTTCAGTTTTACTTTGTACATGTCAATGCTCATTTTTTTAATGTTTTTAATTCAGATTAAAATTTTTAAAACCTGGGGCAGCTATATGGTGAAGTGGATAGAGCACCTGAAGTCAGGAAGACCCGAGTTCAAATTTGGTCTCAGACACTTAACACTTCCTGGCTGTGTGACCCTGGGCAAGTCACTTAACCCCAATTGCCTCAGCAAAAACTAACAAATAAATAAATAAAAACCACAAAGTAAAAACAAAAACAAAAAAAAAATGACTGCTGCTTGGTGATCAGAGGACACTTTCTGCCCAAGAAGGGCATATAAAAGTCTGAAAATACTTCCTGGTCTTCCTAGCAGGAGAGAAAGAAGTTTTCTGTACTTCCACACGTGGCCCTGAGAAACAAGGCTTCTCACTAATCCCACTATCGGGCATATACAGCTATGACTTCAAAAGGAGAAACAATATTCGAATATGTAGGATTATGGCTAAGAACTGGCAACAGAGTGACTTGATTGGAGAGGAGCTGAATAAACTTTAGTATATGGATAAAATGGAATGGATGTTCTTGTTCACTATGAAACGCTTAAAAAGGTAATTCAGGGAAGCCTATGGAAAATTTATGAAGTGAGACAGAACCAGAACAAAGTAGTCCATGATTACAGCAACACAAATGAATGCTCAGTTAAAGGAAGCTGAATTTGGAATCAATGAAAAACCAGTGATGGTCCTTGAGAAGAGATCAGGACCCAACCTCCCTTAAAATAAAAGTATATCACATGTCGGATATAGTCCCGCTGTTTCTGCGTCTTTGATTCTTGTTACAAGGGACGTTTCAATTCCAGGTAGAGTCGGGGGATGGCTGGAGGGGAACATGGGAGGGGATCCAGAAATAACTATGATACCAAAAAGAAAGGCATCAATAAAACACTTTATAAAAAAAAAAGTCAGGAAACTTCAGAATGGCTCAAAAGAGGAATAATAAAATTGACAGAAGAAAGAACGACAAGGAAAACAGATCAGGGTGGAAATCAGGACTTTGCAAGAAAGAATCAATTTCGATCACATGCAATAGAATTTCTCCAGGATAAAAGAGAGTAGGAACACAAGAATGGCAGCTGTGGGACTCTAAATTATCCACCTAAAGGGAAATGGGTGAAGCAGGGGGAAAGGTCAATAGTGTTGAATAGCGCAGATCTATATATGTCAGAGAGATCTACTCTGGGAAGTCTATAGTGACATAATGCACATTTCCTCTCCTCTCATTCTCTCTCACCTCTTCTGTGTGTGTCCCTCTCTCTTCCTCCCCCCCCCCCGCCGGGTGGGCGTGTCCGCTCCGGGGGGGGCGGGTGTGTGGGGCGGGGGGCCCAGCCCCCCATGTGTCTATCTCTCTCTGGCCCCCTCCCATCGTGTCTCTGTTTCCCTCCGGCCCCTGCGTCTGTCTCTCCCCCTGCTGTGTATGTCTCTTTTTCCCTATGTGTCTGTCTATCTCCCCCGCGCCACCATATGCTCCACCCTGTGTGTCCGTCTCTCCCCCCCCCCAGTCCGTCCGTCTCTCCCCCCCCCGTCCGTCCGTCTCTCCCCCCCCCC
>JAJPUD010002122.1:218493-234385 GCA_023553655.1 Myrmecobius fasciatus | reverse complement strand
GCAATACGTTAATATTTGGCTATGTATCCTAAGTGCACCCAGGAGACAATATATTTAATCAAAATGAATTATCCTCCCAATATTCCAGGGAGAGAAGTAAGATAAGGATAATTATTCTTATTGGACAAACGAAGAAATTGAGACATGGAGAGATCGGGTGATTTGCCCGAGATTTTATAGCTAAGATGTAGCAAAAGTAGAACACAAAGCCTGGTCCCCACTCCAGTTATTTTGCCATGACATGCAGGTGACTTTTTAAGGGACTCCTGAACTGGACAAGATGTTGCATCAGATGACATCTGAGCTTCCTTTCAGTTCTATGATTCTGAGTATCTTCCCTTAAGATCATAGCATATTTCTAAGTTCTAAAATTCAGCAATTTTAAGGGAAAGGAATAAGTATTTTTAAGCACCTACTATGTAACAGCCACTGTGCTAGGCTCTCCTAACACCTCTGGGAGGGAGATGTTATCCTTCTTATCTCCATTTTTGCAGTTGAGGAACTGCAGATAGAGATTAAATGATTTCCCCAGGATCACATAGCTACGAAGTGTCTGAGACTAGATTTGAACTCGGGTCATCTTGACTCCAGGCCTGGTGCTCTAGAGAAGACCTATAGACTCATAGAGTTGTCATCTGCTCTAATTCTCTCATTTCAGAGAGGAGGAAACAGATCTGAGGAGATTCAAGATTTTCCCAGTGTCCCTAGAAGAGCCTGGATTAGGACCCAAGTCTCTTGCCTCCTGCTCCTAGGTCAATCCTCTTTCCCCAGTACAGAGGTCATGACCCCACATCAAGGTCATAAGTCCAATTCAAAGGAAACCATCTTCCCTTGCCCCTACCCATTAGGCTCCACTTGGAGACTATTTTTCTCTTGGACAAGCCTGGGTCATGGATCTCTTTTCCAAAGTGCCCCCAACTGTCCCTTCTGGGCATGCTCCTTTGCATTCAATGTAAACAAAGTCTAGCTTATTCCAGGCTCCTCCTGGCCAGTTTTTCTGTACACTTCCATCCCTGAAAGACTGGACTAGCATTCTCAATTTGTTTCCCCTCTTTTCCATTCTCCACTTTTTCTATTGCAAATCAGAACAAGCTTTGAGGGCCCTGCCAGGTTCTGGAGCATAAATTCAGTGCTGAGCTGCAGACACTGCTCAGCCTAATGGGGAAGAGAAAAAGGGGAGGTGAGGAGACAGGGGCATCCTTTTGGTTCTTTCTAGGCCCTTAGAGTTATCCAGGGTAAGAGCCGGCCTTTCAGAAATGAAGAAACATCTCAGGCCCACAAATTGGAGAAGGAACAGGAGAGGAATGGAACCCTATTCCCACTCACTTACACTGGGATTTGGGTCTAGATTGAGGATCCTATAAATAAGATATCTGTCCTCACTGGGCACAACTTCTGACCACCTTATTTGGGTTTCTTCATCTATAAAATGAGCTTGAGAAGGAAATGGCAAACTACTCCAATACCTTTGCCAAGAAAATCCCAAATGAAGTCACAAAGAGTTAAAAGAGTCAGACTCAACTGAACAGCAAATACATTTGCTAACAGTCCTTTCCCCAGCCCTGTTAGCCACAGCTAAAACTTAGAAGGTAAGGCCAGGGGTCAGCAAAGCTGGGAAGGATACCTGCCTTTTCTCCTCATCTTCTTCCAGTCATCTCTCCAGCTCTCCAGTGGAGAGTACGCCCCACTCTTGTTACCAAGCAGAATGATCTCATCCATCCCATAAATGACTCAAATGGTTCTCCCATTTTAAGAGAAAGAAAATGTAATGCTGAACCCTGAGGAATGACTTTTCTGCATGACCTTGGACAGCAACTTCTCCCACAGAAAATGAGGGAATTAGGCCAAGTGAATTCTCAAAGCCAATGAGCTCTAACAACCCATGACCTACACATAGTGACAATCCAGAGCCCAGGGCCCAGGAGAAAATCAGCCCCCAAGTCACACCCCAGAAGCTCTCCTCTCCATTACTTATGCACCAGCCAGCTTTCTGGCTGGTTGGAAACAGACAGCTTCAAGACACTTGCTAAAAATGCCTGGCTCAGACAGGAGTTTGAGTGGTGAAGTGGATGTTAGCAGTTGTTTGAGAATTTCAAGCACATCTGGTCCAGGTCTGTTTCTGCTCTCTTCTGTTTTTTCTCTGTCTCTCTCTGTCTCTCTCTGTCTCTATATCTGTCTCTCTCTATATATATATATATATATATATATATTTTTTTTTTTCTTTCTCTGTCTCTATATCTCTGTTTCTCTATTTTTCTCTCTCTGTTTCTGTCTCCACCTCTGTCTCTGTCTCTCTGCCTCTCTTTTATCTGTTTCTATCTGCATGTCTCTCTCTGTGTGTGTCTTTGTCTGTCTTTCTATTTCTATCTGTCTCCATCTCTGTTTCTGTCTGTCTCTTTCCCTGTTTTTCTCCTTTCTCTCTCTCCCCCTCCCCCTCTGTCTCTCCATTTCCATCCCTCTGTTTCTGGCTCTTTGTCACTCTCCCCCGACTCTGTCTCTGTCTCTCTATCTCTCTCACCCTGGCCCTCTTTTAAAGGAGGAATACACACACACACACACACACACACACACACACACCCTTGCACACTCTTTGAAAGTCTGTTAACTGTCAGGGAATCAGACATTGGATCATAATGCTATAAGACAAGATATTCAAAAGCCCAGATCCAGTGCTCTGGCAGGAAGAGTTCAAGGTTGTTGGAGAAAGGAAGAAAAGGGTACAAGTGAATAAATGTGGGAGCAGGCAGGAGACTACCCATGCTGACAAGCTGATTGACTTTGCTCCACCCCCTTCCCTTCCCCCTCCAAATGACTGCTTGGTCAATTCCTCAAGTGGTCATGCTCAGCCCAGACTCATCTAGCCCTGGACCACATCAGTTTACACATTTGCTCTTTTTAAAAAAGGAGACAGGTGTGGACCTGAACACACACACACACACACACACACACACACACTTCAGTTTCTATCACACTACCCATCATTTACCTGCAGAGAAACACCTCCTTGTTCTTCTGTAGGAAAATAGTATGAATTATAAAAGCTAGAAGGGAGATAGAGCAAGGAGGTAAAAAAAAAAAAAAGACAAAACGTTTCCATTTGCTTCAGGCTTCAACCCAGGGATTAATTAGTGCCCATCATTCTTGATCTGTGAGGCCACTTCTGATACACCACAACACTATCTTTATTTGAGACTCATTAATCAAGCAATCAAGCACCACGCATTGATTAAGCACCACTGTGTGGCAGGCAGGCACATTCTAGGTAGTGCAGATTCAAAGAGAGAAACAAAACAAACAGTTCCAGCATTTAGAGAGCTTATATGCTAGTGGGGAGATGACATGGTCACATATGAGAAAATACAAAATATATTCAAAATGAATGCAAGGCAATTTAGGGGGGGTAGGAGGAGGCACTAGCAGCAGAGGGAATCAGAAAAGACTTCTTGTATAAGGTGATACTTGAGCTGAATTTTGAGGGAAACCAGGCATCCTAAGAGGCAGAGATGAAGAGAGAGAGCATTCTAAATGGTGATATGGGGTGGGGGAGGCAAAGCCAAAGCATAGAGGTAAAAGGTAGAGCACCATGGGTAAGAGATTGCAGGAAGGTTTATTTGACTGGACCAAAATGTGCTTGAAAAGGAGGAATATCTAACAAAGGGGGAAAGGGAGGTGAGAGCCAGGTTGGGAAGGTCTAACAGAGGTATTTGTATTTGCCCCTAGGGGAGCTATATTGTTTATTTTCATTATTGTTGTTTGGTCATTTTAGTTGCATGTGATTCTGTGATCTTTGTGACTTCATTGAGGTTTTCTTGGCAGAGATACTGGAGTGATTTGCCATTTCCTTCTACATTTCATGTGGTAAGGAAACTGAGGTAAATAGGATTAAGTGATTTGCCCAGAGTCACACAGCTATGGGAGCAGAGTATTTAAATATGACACAATTCACTACCCAGTAGAATTATGTGTTTGAAATTGGGTTTTTGTTGTTTTGTTGTTGATTGGGTTTGGTTTGAAGTAGGATTTCCCCCCAGAGATACCAGAAGGCAAAAGATCTAAGGTCTACTCCCAGTTTGGTGACCAGCAGCTAGCTGTGTGGCTTAGAGCTATTTAACAATCTGGACCTCGTGTTCTCTACAACCCTTTTAATTGTAATATTCTATAAGATGCTTCTGTGAAGTTATTCCCTGGGCATAACTAACTTGTTCACATGTAGATGATAAAGGATAGCTACTCCAGAAATTTGCCTCAGTTTATCCTTCTGGTAAATGTCAATTGAGATAGCCTGAAACTATGTGACTGACATCATTAACAGCTGAAGATTTGACTGGCCACAAATGCAAAATATCCTGCTGGATTCCTGAGGTGCCGATGAAAATAGTCCCTGTTTCTAAGTACTTCAGTCTAGCATGGGGAATAAGGCAAAGGGATCATCAGAGAGAGTAAAAAGGGAGTAGCAGAACTGGGCACCTTCATCAGAGGCTCTGTACCTGCAGGCCAGTAAGAAACTGCAATCTATTTAAGGAATGGGTTCATGGCAAAAAGCCACTGAGATGATCTGAAACTAAGCTCATCATTTTGTAATCGTGGGGTGAAATACTGGGGAGAAGTCAAGAGGGAGCTGGAAGAGATCAGCCTCACAGATTTTGTATTCCCTCAACTTACTGGGCCAGTGAGGCTGGGATCTCCAAGCACCTCTCCTTCCATGTGCATCTTCTGGGCCCCTTTACCATTCTGGGAGGCCTCTCTAAAGTGAGTGGCTCTCTAATGGAGAACCTTGGTCATCAAGGTAAATCAATTAGATATTCAGGCAAGGGACATGAACAAATATCAAGATGAAACCAGCCAGGATGAGATGAGTGCCCTTTAGGTCCTGCTAATTGCTGACAGCCTGACACCCTTCCTTTGCCGTGCAATCTCCCACCAACCCTGCCAGCCCCAATCTTTTACAAAGAGGACAGTGACTCTTCTTACTATGTGTAGGGGGACCAGGAACCTTTGAAAAGCAAGATGGTGAATTCACACTGGAATCCTGAAAGAATCTAATCCTATACCACCCTCTTCAGGGCTGTTTGCTCCTTTCTTCACACTTTCAATACAAGGCAAAGTCCGAAGACTCCTTACTTCCCTTTACCACTTCCAGGCCTTCCTTCTGCTACAATCTGTTCTCAAATGCTCCTTTGAATTTGGCTTTGTCTGTTTATATTATCCCACCATTTTTGTTCCTGTTGTCTGTGGACCTCCAGGCTATTCTCCCCCATTTCTCTAGGAGTTTAGTACCTGGTTCAACATCTTCTTTAGCTTACTCCCTCTCCTCATCCTTGAGGACTTCAATATTCACATCAATGTCCCTTACATTAACACCTAGACCTCCCTGCTCTTCATCAGCTTCTTCAATTCTCACAATTCATTTCCACCCTCATTAGCCACCAAGCAAAGAGCTCATACTTAAGTCAGGAGTTCTTAATCTTTCAGGAGTCTTGAACCCCTTTGGCAATCTGGTAAAGCCTATAGACTCCTCTGAATATTTTTTGAATGCATCATTGCATTTAAATTTTTAAATTGGATAAATTATAAAGGAAACCAATTATGGAAATACATCTCCTTATGTATGTGTGTGTGTTTCTGTGTGTATGTATATTATATATACATATATACATATATATACACATACACACACATGTATATGCACCTACACAAGTTTGCAAACCTCAAATTAAGAATCTTTGCCTTAGACTTTACCATGAGCACAAACTGTGATGTCATCATGATATTGAACTCTAAAATGCACTTGTGGGATCATTATCTTCTTTCCTTTTATTTTGCATTTTTTCTACCCATTGTTTTCATCTCTGTTTGTAGTTTCCCTCATCCTCCCTCTTCCCACTCTCTCACCCTCTAGTCCTTTTCCTCCATTCATGGTCTTGATCCTCTAATTAAACAGTTCAACAAGACTTGTGCCTCATTTGTACTTCTGCCATTCATACCCTAACAGTCCTCTTATTCTTTCCCATGATCCCCCATTTCTGTTCCTATAGGTG
Source organism: Myrmecobius fasciatus (assembly GCA_023553655.1). Taxonomy (NCBI): domain Eukaryota; kingdom Metazoa; phylum Chordata; class Mammalia; order Dasyuromorphia; family Myrmecobiidae; genus Myrmecobius; species Myrmecobius fasciatus. The sequence goes on along the minus strand of JAJPUD010002122.1, from coordinate 228,347 downwards.
AGCTGTTGGAGAAAATCATGCAATACTATTACCTAGTCAATTACAAATTCATGTTAAACTAACCTAAACTATGCCATAGCTGCCTTCATTTTTCTCAGAGAGACTCTCTACTACACTCTTCACAATTACTGCTTCATACCTCTGCCCCTATCCTTCAAGGTCCTAATGCCTTTCAGCAGATGACCTTATCTCCTATTTTATTGAGAAATTTGAAGCAATTCACCATGAGATCCCCTAACTCCCTTAATCCATTCTGAATATTCACATGTTCTTTCATCTTTGGTCCAGGTATAGAGGACAAAGTGGAAGTGGATTCCACCAAATTTAGCTCCTCTAATTATTGATCCCATCCCATTCCATCTTCTTTGGGATTTGCTCCTCCTCCCATCCATCCCTCCCTCCTCTCCCTGTCTCATCTTTATCTCTCCTATTTTAATCTGTCCCTATCTACTAGCTTCAACCTACAAACTAACTGCTTACAAACATACTCAAATCTCTGCCACCACTGTTGGGAGATGGAGTGTTTTATTTGAGGAACAGCCAGGAGGCTGGTGTCACCAGTTCACACAATATGGAGAGCCAGGTCAAATGTAAAATAACTAAATTGAGTCCATTCTGCCAGTGTGTTAGGATCTTTTTAAATCTGGATGCCATCATACAGTGTTAGCTACCCCTCCCAATTTTGTGTCATCAGCATGTGATAAGAATACTAGCTATGTTTTCAAATGTCATTGATAAAATTGAAAAACTCCTAAATTCAGGAGGACCTGAGTTCAAATCTGGACTCAGACATTTACTAGCTATATGACCCAGGGCAACTCACTCCACATTTGCCTCGGTTTTCTCATTTCTAAAATCAGCAGGAGAAAACAATGGCAAACCATTCTAGTTTCTCCACCAAGAAAACCCCAAATGGTGTCATGAAGTCAGACATGAGTAATTGACTAAAAACAACAATAACAAAGCAACTTTAAGACGTTACAGAAAAATTAACAACTTGCTTTGCCCAAAGGGGTTTCTTTACCAATGCATTTCCTATATCAATGGGATCACAGGTCTAGTCCCTATCCATGATGTACAATCGTTCCAACCAAATAGGAGAAAAATTACATTGCATAGATGAAAATTTTGTGCTGGAGCAGTTTAGGATTGTTAGAAAGCCTTGTGAAATTTCCCAAATGCAACATCCATATCTCTTTTTCCATATTAAATGTTGGACCCAAGTCATTGTACATCTGCAGTCCCACATATATGTATTCATGTCCTAACTCATTGGACCATCCCTCTAGATACATATGGAGGCTGAACAATATGATCTTGCATACTTACATAAATTGGTAGATCCAATTTTGAGTAATTGTGAATCTCATTAATGATGCCCCTTAATATGCTGGGCTTGATTCAACTCCAGGAGAATCATCTACAGAAGATCTCTTCTGCTTCATCTCTGAAGAAAACATCCTCCCTGACAATGGTTATCCCTTCCACATCGTAGGCGTTAGGAGCACAATCCTCTCATGATCTGGAAAATTTACATAATTTTTTGGTCTTCCCTTCATACCAGAGAAGATGTCTGAATTTTTTTTTCTCTTTCTTTTATGGAGTATTTACAGTATTAAAAATAAAATATGTTGATATTCTATAATACTATGCATTTTTGAGTTTCTAACCTTTTTCTGTATCATCTGCTGGCCTTCAAGTATCATCCAAAGTTTCCAACAAAACTCCCCCCAAACTCCCATTTATTTTCCTATACCGATCCACAATATATTGAAACCATGATGAGAAAAGTCATGATGTAGAAAGGATAACTAACTATCATTAATGAGTCTCCAACCTCTCCTTATACTTAATTTGATAAGAATAATCAGAATATTATTGAACAGTTGTCTCTGGGGTAGAATTTGTCCAGGAATCTTGTATGCTCACCATATCATATCATAATCATGAGAGATTCCCTGCTGCAGCACTTTTTAGGACTACATTTTGTTCTACCTAGATTAGGCAAGAGGCTGGAGGGGTGGAGTAGGAGTTCGGAACCTGTGATTTTTTTTCTGTGTGGGGAATTTGTATTTAGGGAAATCCCATAACCAGTATGGATCAATGCCTGCTCTGTATTTTAGCTTATTTGTAATTTTGACTTTTTTCCTAATTACATGTGAAAACAATTTTTAACATTAGTTTTTTAAAATCTTCAGTTCCAAATTCTCTCTTCCCTCTCCTTTCCTCCCTCTCACATTTCTTATAATTTTAAAAAGCTGCTTCTTAGAACACTGAGAGATTAGTGATTTGCCCAGGGTCACCTAGCCCATATGTGCCAAAGATGGCACTTGAACTTAGACTCCAAAGTCAGGGTTCTAACCTCTATGTCATATTGCCTCTTGCCAAGTTGTATGCTTTTTTGTACTAAGCATTAAACACAGTGGCCTCTTATATTACCAGTACCTTTCAAGAAACTTCAAAGCACTAAATGAATATGAATTTTTCTTTTTATTATTATTTCAGGATGAGTGAAAGGAGTCACAGCTGGTTTAATAAAGTCTGAATTATAAAACACATTCAAACAAGTGCCATTTGTTCCTTTCTGAGTGATGCACAAATTAATGGCTAATAATGTATGCCAATGCTTGCTCCCACAACGTTGTGCACGAGAGAGGTGATTAATCTTAGTGGAATGAAAGAAGGAACATATGAACATACAAAACAACATTTGTATGATCCATCATAGTAATTCAGATTCTGCCATTTGGAATTTGTGACCACTCAACTTGGCCTGGGCCCGAATTGACTGTACACTATTGATGAGTGAAAAGACTGCCATTATTTCAGAGACTACTGAACTTATCGGGCAGGATGAGGGATGGGGTTTCCTTTCAAGTATTTTAGCAGGACCCATTGGCGGAGCAACAATAGAGGTACCAGCTTCAAAGAATCTATCAATTTATTAAAGCAGATCTGGCTGGACGTTGACTTTGATATATAAATACTGATGAGTTGTATATTGAAAAGACCCTTGATTTTGGAGTTATTGGGGTTCCAATACTGGCTGTAACTATGACATTTTGTGTGTCTTTGAGCAAAGTGCTTTCCCTCTTTAAGAACCAATTTCCTCATCTGTAAAATAATAATGAGAATCCCTGCACACAAGTGATGAGAGAAAAGGACTTTGTAAATGTGAGCTGTTGCTACTAGAATATCTTGGAAATACAGGGACCAGAAAGTGAGTATTGTCATTAGATCACAAACTCCTCAAAGGTAAGAGCTATAGCTTATTTATCTCCATATCCACAGTGCTTTGCTTGTATTAGGCATTTCATAAATGTTTCCTCGATTGAACTAGGCACTTGAAGTCGACATCAAGAGGAGTATCCCTGATGACAATTTTTACTTAAAATTCTGTCCAGGGATACACCTACTTCGTTTGAGGCCAAATCATCAGCCTGATTGTAAGACTATCTTCCCGATTGTCAGATTTTCACTTGATACAAATACACTGTATTGGTGTGATTATATATTTACCCAATCATAGACACCGAGCGACTGAAATATGGGAACAAGAAAGCAGAAAGCCAGTTCTAATAACCCTAAGGAGTGCACTGATCTGTTTCCTATTCTGAGACTATTGATAAGCAGCAGAAAAACAAGAAAAGTCCAAGTCCCCAGGTTCCTATTCCAAAGTTGGACTTTATAACATACCTATGGGACTGATTGTTTTGGAAGGAGAGAGGCAAGAATTTGGGGGACAGTTGTGATCTGGTAATGTCACAGCTGTGCAGCTCTGAGTGGGCTGGTCACCTGGACAGATTTGTGTTTTTGATTTCCATGTTTACACTGAGGAAAATGGCACTAGCTTGTGTAGTAAGTTATCTAAGGGGTTGGACATAGAAAATATCAAAGCAATGGCCAATGATGATTCTGTATCAGAAGGTCAGGGATGGGGATAATCCTGAGAGTACTTTCTGAGGTTTTCTCTATTGTCACAGGCTTGTATGTTATGAGGTCAAAGTACCTGACCTGATATCAGCAGTCAGAAGGCCTTGGCAAGATAGACTACAAGCCACATATGTATATATGTATGTAATATAAAGATGGACATTGTGTATATACATATATGTATACATACAATGTAAGTAGACTGTATAAAGGTAGACATTTTATTATATATGTACAATGTGTGTATATATGTGTATATGCTATTTACAATATATAGGCAGACTTTGTATAAAGGTTGACACTGTATAAATTACAATTTATTCTATACAATGTACAAATATATATAGATAGACACTGTATAAAGGTAGACAATTTTGTATATATGTACAATATACAGTGTATAATATATAGTAGACTGTATGAAGGTAGATACTGTATATGTGTATAATGTATACCTACAGTATTTACAATATATAGGCAGACTTTGTATAAATGGCAATACTATATATGTTCAATTTATTCTATACAATGCACAAATGTATATCGATAGACATTGTATGAAGGTAGATATTTTTGTCTGTGCACAATATACAATGTATAGTATATGTAGACTTTGAGCAAAAGTAGATATTGTATATGTGTACAATGTATGTCTATACAATGTACAAACCTATATATAGATAGATCAGTAGACAGACAGATAGACAATGCATAAAATTAGATATTTTGGTTTATATGTATAATATATGACATACACTATATAAATAGACTTTGAATAAACATAGATATTATGTATGTACAACATATGTCCATACAATATACAAATGCATAAATATGTATATATATATATATAATGCAGACTACTGTAAAAAGGTAGATTTATATATGTATATATATGTGTGTGTGTATACACAACAAACAAGGTATAATATATCTAGACATTGAATAAAGATAGACATTGTATTTATGTATAACATAAGTCTATACAATATACCAATACATATAATATGTATATATATATATATATATTGTATTCATTGTATAATTTATGTAGACTTTGAATAAAGGTACATATTCTGTGTATAATGTATGTCTATATAATGTACAAACATTGTATATATAAACAGACAGATAGAATAAAGTTAGACATTTTGATATATTGTACATATAATATATGATATACATACAATGTATAGATAGACTTTGAATAAGCATAGCCATTGTGTATATGTACAACATATGTCTATACAGTGTAGAAATACACATGCACATATATATTCAGGTAGTCACTGTATAAAGATAGATTTTTTTATACATGTACAGCATATATTGTATAACATATATAGATTTTGAATAACGTAGATATTGTATGTGTGTATACACATTCAATATCTAGTCAATATTCAAACATTATATAGACAGACAGATAGACTATAAAATTTTGGTATATATATACAATATGTGACATACAATGTATAGACTTTGAATAAAGATAGACATTATTTATATGTACATGTCTATAAAATGTACAAATATATAGGTAGACACTGTATACATACAATGTATAACATATGTAGACTTTGGATAAAAGTAGACTAGAATAAAAGTATGTGTGTACAATGTATGTCTATATAATGTACAAACATTATATATATATATATATATACACATACATACATATACATAGACAGACAGACAAGGTATAAAATTAGAAATTTTTGGTATATGTAGACATTGTATGAAGTCAGAGTGTCTCCGACCTCATGCCAGACAGATATCTGGGGCAAAGTCTGACCCATAATTGGCCCAATTTTAGAAATAAAGTCAAAAGAGTTAGTGGGCATTCACTCCCACTGGCCAAACAGGCAACTGACTAACTTGTGTTTCACTTTTGCTCCAGGAACTCCTTTTGCCCCTTACCCCCAACTTGGAAAAAGCCCCAGACTAGTGAAGGGAGGGCTCTTAAGCATGTAGGATAGAAAATAATGAAGCTTCCCTTTGCTAAGAGGCCATGTTGGCAGCCTCTCCCTGAAAATGCAGGCTAAGGCAAAGGGTATGAAAATTGCCAAGGGCTTGCAAATGGAAAACCTTCCACTGTCAACAAATTCGAATGCTCCATTACTCTTGCAAACATTAGCTGCTCAGCGCCTCTGCCGCTGCTCCCTCTCCATTGGCAGAGGAGCTTGGAACAGGGCGAGACAGGAAGGAGGCCCAAGGAGAAGCACAGTGCAGCCTGTAGGGTCCTCTGGGGAAACTTGGTCCTGCAGTTGGCTGGCGCATCCTGTCATGACTTATGCTTTGCTGCTCCAATCGGTGTCAGCTCCATGGGCTGGCTGAGCTCTGCAGAGAGCAGAGACACAGGCAGGATGCTTTGCATAATAGAATGACAGGGCATAAATATTCATACAGCCACGCAGTACATCCCCATCACTATTCATAGCAAAATAAACAGAGCTAGGTCAGTTTGTCATTTCTTCTCCAAGCCTGGGGCTCACCTTGAATAACTAGAGGGAAGAGAAGTGGAGAGCCAGAGGAAAGGAGGAGTAGATCTTTTGTCACTCATATGTTGTGTGACCCTGGACAAGTCATTTTTACCTCTTTGGGCCTTCCTCAGTTTCTTCTTTTGTAAAATGAAGGGATTGGACTAGATGGTATCTAAAGACTTTTTTCAGTTCTGTCATCTATGATACTGGGTAAGTCTAGATGTAGGATCTGGAGGCTTGACCATGAGTCAGTCCCTTTGTGTCTCTCCTAAACAATGAAAGAGTTGAACAGACTTCTGGGATCCCTTCCAGCTTTAGATCTAGGAACCTCTATGTGGCTATGTATCAGTCACTCTGACCTCAGTTTCCTTCTATATAAAATTAGAGGTTTGGCCTCAAAGCTCCATTCCAGCTACAAATCTAGGATCCTAGGTAAGGAGTTCATAATCTCTTTTTATGTCATAGACCCCAATGGCAATCTGGAGAAAACTTTGACCCCCTTCTCAAAAGTTGTTGTTGCTGTTATTTTTAAATTCATAAACGAAGGAAAAACCAAAGTTTATTTAGAAGTTAATGAAAATTTAAATGTAATTTTTCTCTTCCATACAAGTTTGTAGAGTCCATGAAATTTAACTACAGACTATTTGGGGATTCAAAGACCCCAGGCTAAGAGGCCCTGTCCTAAGTGATCCTTAAAGTCCTTTCTAATCAGAAAAGCCATGAATAATGACACCAGTAAAAGTTATTTCTGTAACATTCTAAGGAAGGGAATTTTTAAGCTGAGAGTTCTGGTGTCCATCCATGGACACCATGGACCCAAAAAAATAATATTTTCATTAACCTCTAATTGGTATTTAGCATTTCCTCAATTATGATTTAAGTAAAAATAAACAACATTATTCTGAAAAGGGGTAGTCTTCCCAAGACTGCCAAAGGGTCCCATGCCACAGAAAAGGGAAGAACCCTTGTTCTGAGGCTTACATGGCATTTAGCTCCCAACAAACATCTGAAACAAGCAGAATGAGGATTAGCATCCTATAGACTCAAACACCTTTCTGATCATCCAGTCTAATTTGGACCTGATCAAGGGTTTATTAAGCAATCAAGTGTTTATTAAGCACTTAACATAGGTTAAATGTTAAGCACCAGACAAGGGCCTGACCAAGAATATCCTCTACAGCAGAAGTGTCAGATATGGAACACTACTCATCGTCCAAACCAGATGAAAATGGAATTGGAAAATATTTAATAAAATACAATTTAAAATAAAATAAGACATGGATAACATTACATTTTATAATTGTCAATATGTGGCCTATAGGGATCCAATCCTACAGATAAATGCTCCTGTTTCTATTCGAGTTGGACAATTTTGCTCTACAGCGTCCCAGCCAAGAGGTTGGCCAATCAGCCTCCACCAGAAAGTAAGTTACTCATTGTGAAATGCGCCCACATTTATGCTGGATTTGCTATTTGGTGGGAAGGGGAATGGAGAAACAGCCCTTTCCAACTCATCATCACACAATGAACAAGTTATCTCCATCCAGACTCTGGTTCAGGTATTCTGACTCCAGGCCAATGCTTTATTTATGCACTGCTCCCAATCTATAGGAAAAGCATTTTTTGAGCAGTTATAGCAGAGGTTCTTAACCTGGGTCTTGAGTTTCTAAATATATATTGATCATTATAAAATTTCAATATAATTCTTTTCCTTCATAATCCCATACATTTAGAAACATTATTCTGATAAAAGGCCCATACAATTCTCTGGGATGTCAAAGGGGTCCCAGATAACACATGCACACACACACACACACACACACACACATACACACATACTCATGATTAAGAATGCTAGCTGTAAGGGAAAGAAGAGCATCTGTGTATTATAAAAAAAGTTTAGAGGCAATATCAGAACATTTATAACAATATATGTTTGTCCCCCAAATGGAATGGGCTGCTTCAGATGGGTAACAAGCTTCCTCAGAGCTGGAAGAAGAGTCCAGTAGACATTGGATGATCATTTCTCAAGATTCTTAATCAGGGCCAGTTTGGGCTGGATGCCCCCAGAGGGCTTTACCAACTATGAGATTCTCTGCTATTCCCAGAACCCCTTGTAAACTGCCCTAGGGTGTGGGCAGAAGGTGGAAGACTGAAGAAATAGAGGGTACCAGCTGTGCCCTCAAGAAGGAAACAACTATGAGGACTTCAAAATCCCCCCAGGAGAAGGCCTGGCTCTGGACTATGCTGTTAAATTGGCTAAACTCCTTTCTGAGACTTTATTAATATCTTTCCTATTCTTTCTGTTCCTTTCTGGTAATCTTAGCTACTTTACAGGTTCCCAGTTGGGTTCCCATTTGGGTTGCTCATATGGGATTATATTCCCAAATCTTTTTCCATTTCCTGTTTTCATCTTAGCTGGTCCAGGTATAGTTGACCTTTACCTTCAACCCATTCACTTAGATTATTACCTTCTCCAGAGTGAATCTTACAATTGGTGATGGATAGGTTCAACAGTTTTATATTTTTTATCTTCACAGACAACCTATGCAGCCGGTTGTGTAGAGATTATTATCCCCAAATAGGGAAGCAACCTATCCAACATTACATAGCTTAATGACTCAAATGAGTACGCTGGACTCCAGTATCCCAAGACTCCATTCTCCAAATTAGATTTTTTTCCCTGACTACAACAGTCTATATCTCCTGTTCGCCACCTTTTCCCAGCATCAACATATCTTTTATGTCCCTGAATATGAGCTGACAATTACAAAGAGCATTTTGAGACATTATATCTATATCTATATATATGTATATTTATATATATATATGTATATTTATATATATATACCTTTATATATATATCTTTATATATATGTATATATATATATATACACACATATCTTTAACCTCACTTGAAAAGGCAGCTAGGTGGTACAGTAGACACTGCTGGGCCTAGAATGAGGAAGACTCAACTTTGTGAGATACTTACTAATTGTGTGACTGGCCAAATCACTTAACCCTGTTTGCCTCTGTTTTTCCATCTATAAAATGAGCTGGAGAAGGAAATGGCAAACAAATGCAGTCACAAAGAAGCACAACTCAACAACAACAGACCTCATTTGATCTTCTTTTTTTTATTTTTTTTTAAATTTTTTTTTATTGAAGCTTTTTATTTGTATAACATATGTATGGGTAGTTCCCCAACGTTGATCTTTACAAAGCTTTCCATTACAAATTTTACACCCAGTCCCCTCCCCTCCCCTAGATGGCAGGAAGTCCACTACATGCTAATAATGTTGAAATGCTTGAGAAGTTATGCAAGAAAAATCCTATCTACAAGAAAAAAAAAAGAATCAGAGAAAGGCAACACAATGCAAACAAATGTCAGTAGAGATCATGAAAATGTTACGTTGTGGTTCATATTTCATTTCCCTC